>CM053623.1:19952650-19993993 GCA_028646595.1 Phalanger gymnotis
AAGGCAAAATATGGGTTTCTCAATAAAATAGAGGACTTTCAAGCTTTCTCAGTGAAAAGACTAGAGCTGAATAGAAAATTTGACTTTCAAACACAAGAATCAAGAGAAGCATGAAAAGGTAATCAAGAAAAAGAAATCATAAGGGACTTACTAAAGTTGAACTGTTTTGTTTACATTCCTACATGGAATGATGATGTGTATAATTCATGAGACCTCAGTATTAGGGAAGAAGAAGGTAATTTATATATATGTATGTATATATATACACACACACACACACATACACACACACACACACACATATATATTATACACACACACATATGTATGTGTGTGTGTATACATATACATATATATATATACATATATATATATGTATATAGACAGAGGGCACAGGGTAAGTTGAATTTGAAGGGATGATATCTTAAAAAAATAAAATCAAATTAAAGGATAAGAGAGGAATATATTGAGAGAGGGAGAAAGGGAAAAATAGAATGGCGTAAATTATCTCACATAAAACTGGCAAGAAAAAACAATTCTGTGGGGAAGGAAGAAGGGGCAGGTGAGGGGGAGTGAGTGAATCTTGCTCTCATTGGATTTGACCTGAGGAGGCAATAACATACACATTCAATTGGGTATCTTACCCCACAGGAAAGAAGGAGGAAGGAGATAAAAGGGGAGTCGATAGAAGGGAGGGGAGATAGGGGAAGGAGGAAATCAAAAGCAAACACTTTTGAAAAGGGACAGGATCAAGGGAGAAAATTGGACAAAGGAAGATAGGTTAGGAAGAAGCAAAATATAGATAGTCTTTCATAACATGAGTATTGTGGAAGGGTTTTGCATAATGATACACATGTGGCCTATGTTGAGTTGCTTGCCTTCTTAGGGAGGGTGGCTGGGGAGGGAAAAGGGGAGGAAATTTGGAACTCAAAGTTTTAAAAGCAGATGTTCAAAAAAAAGTTTTTGCATGCAACTAGGAAGTAAGACATACAGGCAATGGGGCATAAAGGGAAAAGAGGATGGGGGGAGTAGGGTGACAGAAGGGAGAGTTGACTGGGGAATGGGGCAATCAGAATATATGCCATCTTGAAGTGGAGGGGAAGGTAGAAATGGGGAGAAAATTTGTAATTCAAACTCGTGAATATTAATGCTGAAAACTAAAAATATTAAATAAAAAATGATTTAAAACTTAAAAAAATAGCACTTGATTGCTAGTCATTGGGCCCTGAAGCACAGGGAGGGGAGCAACAGCTTACAGGGCCTTGAGCTAATGTTAGAGAAGAGAGACAACTCCAAATCACTTCAGTACACTGACAGAACACTGAAAGGAATATGCAACAGATCTGGTCCCAAGAGAGTGGGACTAAGCTTCCTCTGGATCTAAACTGGGCCTTTCCTATTTGCAAGAACCCTGAATAGATTCTCTACCTGAAACTTTAAACATCTTTAAAACATATAGATGTGAATGTTCATGTCATGTAGGTTGACACAATATTGGGAGCCAAAAAATGAAACATTATGCATTTTTCACCTCTCAAGTTTTTTATCCTGCTATCTTTTTCAATATGGAAGTCTTGTTTTGTTTTCTATAAAATTATTCCCCCACCCATTTATTCATGCTAATATTTGTTCCTCTTTGCAGCTAAAATTTTATTTTTTCTATGTTTTTTATCATCATGAAATAAAATATTGTTCTTCAAAAAAAAGAAAAACTTTGAAACTTGTAGAAGCTATAACCTACACAATAATAATTTGTGATTCCAGAGGATCAAAGATGAAGCATACTATCCTTTACAGAGAGTGGAATGGCTTTTGGGTGTGGAATGAAACATATTTAGATTTTTATGTGCAACCACTAGGAGAATTTTTCTTTAAATTTGATTATGCATATTTGTTATAAGAAATTTGCTTTAAAAAAAAGGGAAGTAATTTTCCAAGGTCACACAGAGAGGAAATAGTAGTCATTCCTCATTATAAGTTCAATGAGCTTTTTCCTTCCGGAGATAGTATAATGTAGTAGAAATAGTATCAGCTCTGACGCTGTTGAACCAGGACTTAAATCCTTCCTGGGACATTTACTTACCTCTGTGACCTTGGGTATGTCACAATCATAGGACTCAGTTTCCATATCTGTAAAATAAAAGGTTTAGACTAGTTGCTCCCCTGAGGTTCCCTCTGACTCTGAATTTAGGATCAAATGAGATTGTCTCATTTCTCTTATCTGTCCTATGAACACGCCATCCTCTCTTGACCAACTGCCTCATAAATAGGGCAGTGTGAGAAGAGAGCTTCGTGATGAGAAGATCTAGGTGAGAATCTGGAGACTGATACTTAGTACTTTTGTGGCTTTGTCATTCTTCTCCTCCCAGCCTCAGTTTATTCATCTGTGAAATGAAGTGTTGATGTCTCGGGTTGCTTCTACATCTAAATACATAATTCAAAGTTGAAAACCAAGAAATTTGCTTTTTGCTTTTCCTTTTTAATGGAGTGGAATATTAGAGAGATAGAAAATAAATTTATGCTAATTTTTTTAAAGTAGAGAGTTGAGGGAGGGATGATACAGATGTAAAATTTTGCCTGCACTTTCAGACAAGGTCCTTTTATTAATTTTCCCTATTTTATTTTATTAAATTAAGATTCTCATATAGTGGGAATGATTTATAAATATTTGTAATATAAAAAAATACATCCATGAAACTGAAAATTTTTTTAAAAAAAGGTTTAAATAGTGTTTGTCGTTGTTTGGTTATTTCACTTGTGCTTCATTGAGATCCACTTTGGGGGTTTTCTTGGCAAAGATACTGGAGCAGTTTACCATTTCCTCCTCCAGCTCAATTTACTGATGAGGAAACTGAGGCAAAGAGGGTTAGGTGACTTGCCCAGGGTCATGTAGCTTGTAAGTATCTGAGGCTGACTTTGAACTCCACTGTGAAACCTAGCTGTCTTTAAATACCGTGAGGAATGCAAAAGCTCAGAATGAGCCAAGGTTGGTGAGGGAAGCAAAGAATACTAAAAAGCCATCTTCTTGTTGTTGTTTGGCAATACCCAGAGGAAAAGGAGGAACATAGACATGGTAGAAACTTTGCGTAGGGTGGATGGGACAATGATAACCAAGAGCAGATAGAGAAGGCAGAGCTCTTCAATTTTGTTTCTATTTTTACAGAAAAAGAGAATGGCCCTTATACTGGAAAAGAAAGAATGAAAATGACCAAGAGGGAGTTGATGGTCACGATAAGACAAAGCAAGAACAGAGCTTCTTGCTGCCTTGATGGATTTAAGTTACATGGCCCTGATGACCCATATCTTTGGGAGCTGAAGGAACTGGCAGATGTGATGCTGGGCCCCCATTGAAATATCATGAGTAAAAGGAGCTGCATCACAAGATTGAAGAAGGGAAAATGCGGTCCCTGATTTTCAAAAGAGGAAAGAAGAGAGTCTGCAGAATAACAGCCAGTGTGTTAGATTTCAATTCCTGCAAAAATTCTAGGATGGATCATTAAAGAAACAATTGGCAAAAAAATATAATAAGGCTTGTTGTTTGCAATAGGCCAATGTGGCTTCATCAAGAGTGGGTCATGCCAAATTAACTTCATTGCTTCTTAAACTGGATTACTACTCTATTTGATAAAGAGGATGCTATTGATAGAGTTTGTTTACATTTTAGTAAAGTTTTTTGTTAAGTATTTCATTCTATTCTAGTAAAGATGCCAATATGGATTGGTTAGTAATACAATTGGACAAATTGAGAACTTGTTGAATATCTATATACAAAGAACTGAGCAGTAGGTGGCACAGTAGATAGAGCCTGAAGTCAGAAAAACTCATCTTCCTGAGTTCAAATCTGGCCTCAGAATTTAATAGCTATGTAAACCTGGGCAAGTTACCTGTTTGCCTCAGTTTCCTTATCTGTAAAATGAGCTGGCAAATATTCCAGTATCTTTGCCAAGAAAATCCCAAATGGGGTCATGAAGAGTTGAACATGACTGGAAGGACTGACCAACAACATTCAAAGAATTCAATGTCAACATGGCAGGAGCTCTCCAGTAACCTACACTTCTGTAATTGGCCCTGTATTGTTTAATAATTTTGTCAACGATTGGAATAACATCATAAATGGTATGCTTATTATATTTGCGGATGACACAAAGCTGGGAGGGAAGGCTAACACAGTAGTTGATAGTGAGAATACAAAAGAATATTGGCAGGTTAGAACATAGGGATAAATGTAACAATATGAAAGTCTCATACCTGGCTATAAAAATCAACTTCAAATGGAAAAAATGAGGGAGGAATGTTGAGAAAGCAATTGTTCTAAAGAACTTCTGGGAGTTTTAGTGGACCACAAGGTCAATGAGTGAGTAGAGGCCAAAAAGCCAATACAATCTTGGTCTAAATTAATTAAGAAGGGCATAGGTTGGAGGAATGGGTAAGTGATAGCCCCATTGTAGTCTGCCCTCATCAGACCTCATTCCAGTATTTTCTTCAGTTCTGGGTACTATGGTTTAAGAAAGAAATCAATAAGTCAGCAGTATGCATAGCACTAGATAAGCTAGAAAGTGTTCAGAGGAGGGCAATCAGGATGGTGAAGGGTCTTTAGTCTATGACATAAGAACATCACCTGAAGGAGATGAGCATGTTTGTCCTGGAGAAGAGAAGAATAGACTCAGGGTTATATGATTAGTTTCTTCAAGTGTTTAAAGACTTATTCCATTTGGTTCCAGAAGTCAGCACCCAAAGGAACAGGTGGAAGTTACAAAGAGGCAAATTTAAATTCAACATCAGGAAGAACTCATTAGTACATTCCAAGAATAAGCTTCAAGAGGTAGTGGGTTCCTCCTCCTTGGAGGTCTTCAAGCAGAGGCTGGAGGACCACTTGTCAGATATGATATAAAAGCAATTCTCTAATGTAGGGATTTCCTAGATGGAGGCTAAGACTCCTTTCCAGTTCTGTGATCCTGTCTTTATTTATGTGTGTGTACACATAGATGATAGATAGATAGATAGATAGATAGATAGATAGATAGATAGATAGATAGATAGATAGACAGACAGATGATAGATAGATTCTACATATACGCAAAGGTGTGTTTAATACACACAAGTGTTATTCTGTAAAGAACATGTCAGCTAACCTCAAATTTCTAGCTTCTTTATGAATTTCTTTCTGGCAAGCTCAATCCTGTCTCATCAATGTGAATGAGTTCGGGTTGAAGACATACCCCAGAGGTTAGGGGCTGATACTCATAGACAGAACTAAACCTCACTTGTCAGCAGTGGCTCATCTGTTCCATTTGAGGAGGGATTAAGAGGCTAGAGATTTCTGTGTCTCAACTTGTTTAGGGGTTTATCTGGGAAAGCTTGTGAGTGGGAGGATGAAGTTGAAAAATACATTTTTGCGAGTGTAGTAGGCAGAATGAAGACAATCGAGATTACTACAGTGAGTGAGACAAATCTCTGGCACACTACAACCAACACAGTTGTGATGGCTACCCAACCACCTCCCAAAGCCAACTCTTCCAAATATCCCAGAAGTAGATAAAGAAAATGCCCTTTGGAGCTAAGAAGGAAAAATTCAATTCAATCCCAACATTCGTTAAGCACACTACAAAATGCAATTCTCCCCAGGGCAAATGATGGAAAGGGAGCAGAGAAAAAAAAATTCCTCTTCTATATGTCAGGTAAAAGGACATAGAGCCTGGATCATATCTGATCTCAATCACATTTTATATATGTACCATTTCTTAAAAGGCATTTCTTACATCATTTCCATAGATGATACTGGTGGTATGATGGTAAGAGAAATTCTCACTCCAAAGGGGAATGAAAAGGGTTCAAATTTGTAGTCCACATTTTTTTCTCTGTGTGTATGTCTGTCTCTTCCCCCTCCCTCTCTCCCTCTCCCAGTCTCTATCCCTCCCCCCACTCTGTTACTGTCTCTTTATCTCTCTCTCTCTCTCAACCTATTTAACACTTGGACACAAAATCACACTGTCCATAATTGTTCTTAGGTTTATATGTTTCTCATCTCCACCATCACCACTACCACTCCCAATTTACATCTTAAGTTCTTTGAAGGGGTAAGATCTTAGCTTTCTTTGGTATCCCTTTCAGCAAGGGATCCCAACTAGCCTTTGTATGTAAATCACCTTTTAAAATTAAAAAAAAAAGATGCATCCTCACATGGAGGTAATCTATTAGTCTACATTGATTAAAAAAACTGACAAAAAGTTACTATAAAGTCAATAAAAATTAAGTGCCTACTATGTGCTGGGCACTGTGCACATAGTACTGGGGATACAAAGAAAGTCAAAAGACAGTCTGTGCTGTCAATGAACTAACGGAGTTAATAACATCTTTAAGTATTTTACATTTTAATAATCATAAGAACCCCGACAAGCATTTGAAAAATAGTAACGAAAGAGGGAGAGAGAGAGATTATTGTGTGAATATTTATAGCCTATCCTTACTCTGCCAAGATTTTTGTCATTCTTGCTCCCATTTAAGCTGATGAGTGCACATATGGACTCATAGGGTATGTAGTTCCTGAAAGTAAATATGGTGAACATCTTGGGGACCTGCTTCCTTACAATTATACTGAGTCATAATATATATTGTGTTGGAGCTAAGCAAAGTTCAAAATGCAGAGTTTGCATCCACCATTTGCAAGGAAACTTTAAAAAACCCCAAGGGGTCTTTGAGCTGTCCCTTGGGAAGTACTGTCTTAAAAAACCTAGCATAACACTAGTTACATAATAGAAACTTAGTAAAAATGAACTGAATTGAATTCATCGCAAATTTTCCTGCCTAGAGAGAAGGCAAGAATCTGGCTAATGTCAACTTTTGAAGAAATATACTCTGAAGGTTTACGATAGGAGGTGAAGAAAGTGTTCCTTTCTGAACTTAGACCCAGTGGACCTGCCTCTTACATAGGGCAGATCTGCATAGACAATTCGCAAATGCCCTGGAAGGTGGAAGGCTTAGGGAGGAGGGTGGGTCAGGGTTGCAGTCATCATCCTCCACTATTTTCAGGGTGAAAATGCGCCCCCATCATGTTATCTTTACCAATGGTAACCCCTATTGCTTTCAAAGTCAAGCTGCACTGTCACCAGCTACTGGGTCTCATGATGGGCTGGGAAGGTGCACTTACAGCATGGATTAAGCCCTCTTAAGATCTGAAGGAGACAGTCAGATTCATTCATGGCTAAGGTTTTCGTAATTTTTCCTTGTGTAATAAATAATATAAATACCTCATTGACTATATGCCACTTAGTTTGGCTAAATATTTTAAAAATGGTTTTCTGGAAGACACTATTATTAAGGCTCTTGTATAAAGAGAAAACAATTAATATCTAGGCTTGCTAAAGTTAGGAGCAAATAACCCCATATGAACCAAAGAAAAGCTGACAGAGAATCCAGTTAATGTCTGGAGAAAAATACTTAAAGAGATCACAATCTTGGGAATAAGAAGAAGGCAACAAATGAATTTACATTTCTGATTTACTGCAGGCCCCTTTCAAAAGCAGTATAATGTCTTCTATTATCTGAAGTGTCTGAATACTAGTGCTGCTGATGCTTCTGCCTAATATTTACATAGTGATTTAAGGCTTATGAGTGCTTTTCATGCATTTTCTCATGTGATGCTCACAGCACCCCTGGGAGGTAAGTGCTATTATTATCCCCATTTTACAGTTGAAGAAACAGAGTAAGACAGAGGTTAAGTGATTTGCCTAGGGTCACACAACTATTGAACATCTGAGGTAGGAGTCAAACTCAGATCTTCCTGGCTCCAAGTTCAGAGATCCCTTCACTATGCCACGTAACACGCTCCTTGAAATCCAAATGAAATGGGTATTCTATACAAATTCAAAATTTACAGATATCCATTGTCATAAAGAGGGGTGTGTGTGTGTGTGCACGTGCGTGTATGCAGACCACTGTGCTGTACTGAGGGAAATATAAAATTAAGACGTGGAGCTCACATTCTGTTACATAGAAAAGAAATAGTCATTAATACAAAGTAGGAGAAGTACTAAGCAATATGTTAAGTCTGAGGAAGAAGGTCATTACTAATTCAGGAGCATAGAGAGGACCATTAGAGAAGGCCCCAAAGAGGAGTTGGGCTGTAAAGGATTAGTAGGGATGGTGGAAAAGACACTCCAGGCATAGGAGAAAGGTAGAGCAAAGAAAAGGAAGTGGGGGAAAGTACCAATATGGTTAAAGTTCAACAAGTAGATTGGTATGATTGAAGAGTAAAGTGGGAACACAAGTATAATAATTCAATTTAATTCAGTAAGCATTTAGTAAGTGTCCACTCTTTGCCAGGCACTGTGCTAAGTGCTACAGATACAAACAAGAAAAAGAGACTGTTCCTGTCCTCAAGGAGTTTACAATCTAAGGGGAGAAAACAACACATAAGAGGGAAAAATATGTAACACAAGCAAAAAGGTAAGATGCCCCGATTGTCACACACACACACAGACACACACACACACACACACACACACACACACACACACACACTGTAACATTAATGGAATAGGAAGATCTTCCCCATCCATTAATAGGCCTATGTGACCACATGTGTTCCACCACACATGTCTTCCTGCTTTTAACTCTGGCCCAGCTCATACCTATGATACATCATGAGTCACATACAGCCCATTTGAGGAAGAACTTCCTTAAGGGGAAGCTTGCTTAGAGGAAGCTTGATTGCAGGAAGGCTTTCACACTTTTCAGTACTAAGCTAATTAGTCACTGAGCCACAGAGGGTTGTGATGCCTTCGGGCTCTGAGTCTATTATCCAAAAGTGTGTGTGTGTGTGTGTGTGTGTGTGTGTGTGTGTGTGTGTGTGTATATATATATATGTAGAGAGAGGGGGGGGGAGGTGAGATTTTGCTTTGGGGGCTTGCTCATGATTCCTTGGACTGGACTCTGAGTAGCCATTTGTTAAGAGTCCCTCAACTACTCAGATGTTGGTGCTCCCCCAATCTGGTTTGTATTACTTTGTTCAGACAGTTGGAGACCTGTCTGTTGCATCTCTGTTCTAAATTCTCTGCTTGTAATTCTCTGATTGTATTTTCTCCATGTTCAGGGTGCCAACTTTTCCTCTGAACTAGTGAATGACTTATGTATATACATATATGTATATATGTGTGTATATATATATATATACATACATATATATATATATATGTGTGTATATTTGATTAAAGTAAGATTGTTGATGTCTTTAAAGTTTCCTTTCCTTTAAGAAAAGCAGATCAAAGAACCTGTGCTAGCAGGCCAACCTAGGTGGCCAGGGTGCTTGCTGTCTCACACACACACACACACACACACATACATCTATTTATCTATATATGTATGTGTACATAAATATACATATATCTATATACGTATATAATACATCTATACACATACATGTATATGGCAGTTATTATTCTCTTTCCTATCTCAGATTTCTGAAAACCCTCCATAAGGAATTTTTGTTTTGTATTCATCTCACTGTCCCTTGGTTCCATCGGTATTTGTGTTCTTGCCTCCCTACCCACTACCTCAACTTTTACCACCAATTGTATTGTAAGGTCCTTGAAAGGAAGCCTTTATCGATGCTTTCCACTCCTACCCAACTCCCAACACAGCCTTGCATGTAGTTACCAAAGAATCACAGAATTTGAGAGCTAGAAGGGATCTTAGCAGTCATCTGATCCAACCCATCCATGAAGGAAGCCTCGTTATATCATACCCAACAAGTGGTCATCCAGCCTTTGCTTAAATTGTCTCTTAATAAATGTTTGTTGTATTGTTGTCATTGAACCTAAGAAAACTTTAGGAAATCATAATAGCAGGGCTTTGGGGGTCTATTTGTTTTTGGCAATCCAAACCTATCATTTCAGCGAGCAGACATCCTAATGTGGAAACTTTCTCCACTGATGTATACTGGTAACTTATCTGTAGCATTACAGCCTTAATGTATGTCCAGGGACATATAGCAAAAGACTTGGAAATCTTCATGGCTCCAAGGTCAGACCTCAGTCTGTAATATCTTCAGGAAGTACTTCTAAAATCTAGCTAGGAAGCAAAGAACATACCCTCAACCACAAAAAGGCAACATGGTGTGGTGGAAAGAACACTGAAATTGGAATCAGGGGTCTGGTGTTTGAATTCCAGCTCTGTTTCTAACTATGTGACCTTGGGTCATCTGTAAAAGGAAAGGTTTGGACTAGAAGACGATCTCTTGGTTTACTTCCAGCCCAAACATATGAACCTACCAAGACAGAACAATAACGATTAGCCAACAGAACATTGAAAATTTTTGCCATAGATTTTTCATGCTGGAGAAATATGGGAATCTATGGCAATATCAGGGGTGTGGCATTTTAAGGAAATGCGTGGAAAGCAGAAAGCTTAAAAGTAAAATCCATTATCTCCACCATAGAAGTGGTTAAATGGGCAGTAATTCAACAGTTTAATTCACCAAAGATGCATTATCATCTTTGGGGATAGGTCAAAAACCAGTATTACCCCTAAATGCTTCATTTCCTCCCAAGAAAAGATGATGGTGAGACACTTAACTTGTTTGTAATAGTAGATGCTACCTCAAATAGATTCACTGATCCTATGGAATAAAAAAATAAGCAACTCTGATAATACTAATAACAAAATTGTGGGCTTCATTGGGTTTTAAATGGACTATTTAGGTTTGCTTTGATTATGTTTCCCCAAGAAAGTCACCTTCCTAAGAATACAACAGAGGACCAGTAGATCTTACCAACTGCCTAGCCATCATGTCCCGAGTTCCATGCCCTACCCTTTACCCTGTATCACTGCCCTTCAGAGCCCCCAGCACAGTCATTGCACCTTCTGAGGAAACCTAATGAAATCCTTTTGGGGCTTTGCCTTTTAGAGCTTTGTCAATTTGCTTTCTTTTGTTTTCATTTGGATTTGTGCTGATGTCATCAGTATAGGGGGCTCTCAGTGAGGTACTTCCTTTGCCACAGGAGATCTGCATTTGCTCTGAAATTTAGTCTTCCACAATTCTCCATAGCCCTGAGAGGGCCAGGGTCTCACACGTGCATGGGCCACACAGCCGGGATTGATCAAAGACAGCATGCATTATCCACTATGCCAGGATGCCTCTTAAATATTTAAAATGCTTTTCCTGTAAATGAATGACTGAAATGAAGAGAGGTGTCATCATTCATACATGGCTATGAATCTAGTCAGAGGCAGAATTTGAACCCAGCTTGCTTAAATGAGGTACAAGGCTCCTCATCGTAACAGATGCTCAACTGAAGAAATATGAGCCCTTCATTTAACTCCCATAATGACAGAGATGTAAAGGAGAGCAGCAGCAGGAAGATTCCGACTGTCTGTGGCTCAGTTTCATAATGCTAGGATGAATTCCTTCAGGAATAAGAGGGCAAAGCAAGACCCCAGCTTTAGAAGCTGCCAGTCTTTTCAAAACATTCAGCAGGGTTTCTATGGCACTGCTACTTTGCCATAGAACATGTTTACGCTTAAGTATTTTTCAGACTGATTCTGCGAAGTGTCTACCCATCCTCTTCCTTAACTCAAAAGCTGACAGGAAGCTCAGCAAAAAAAGGAACTGGGAGTTTTTCAGCTTGTCAGTACTGGAGATGGGTGTGCTATTGAATCCAGACACTCACCTGATGCCCCATAGAACCTGAGTGAATGTACCAAAATGTAAGGCAGGAATTCACTATTTCTTAGGGGATAAAGAATCACTGACTCAAAAATCCCAGATAACTCACCTGCCTTTCAGAAAGATTTCTTTACTGTTCCTTCTCACAACATGGTTGTCTGAGACTCTGGGGTTTTCATTTTATTTTATTTTTTAAGCATTCAAATAAATGAAAGAAAATTGCAGATGTCTTCCAGAATGCTTTATTCCATTAATTCCTCCCAATAATAGACCCTTTAAACAAATAAGTACATATTTAATAACATCAGCTAACAATAGGTAGCATGCATGGTAAAGATTGACATTCAGCTCCAGGAAATGCATCGAACTGAGGTATCCAGTGGTGTGTTCATAAATATAGAAAATTATTTACTGACCTAAACAACAAGGTCTCGTCAAGTGTAGGCCAAGTCTACACCACCATGGATAGGCTCAGCTGTTTGGACTGATTTTGTGAATCTGTTTAGCCAAGGGAACAGTCAAATCAGTGAAGTGTCCAAACTGGCCAGCTGTTTGCCTGAACCGTCTGGGTGAATTAATGCAAACCGGTCAATCGATTCTTCCCCGTGTGGAAAAAGATAGTTAACAATTCTGGAAGTACAAAGTAATGGATAGAAAGTCTAGTTTAGATGAATGAAGATGAATGAATGAACAAACATTTATTAGGCACCTACTCTATGCCAAACACTATGCTAGGCACTAGGGACTTGAGACCAGCCTTTTCTTCATTGAGTTTTCATTCTAATAGGGGAAGCTAATACATCAAGGATAGTGGTGACCAGGGAAGGGAGTTTTGGTCTGAGAATCATAGGCTCATAGATATAGAACTGGGAATGAATCAGGTATGGAGTTTGTGAGTAAAACCATTGGAAAATGGATTATTGTATTGTTTTTAGTAGATTTGATTTGATTATTGTACCTAGAATAAGAGCAAGTAGTATCCCATTCTCCTTATTTCTTCATGTTGAGCCTCTGTTTCCTCATCTTGAAAATGGGGACACACCACAGGATATTCCACATGAAAAGGAATTGGGAAAGATGAAAAACAAAACAAAGAATAATAGCTTACATTTTTCAATTGTTTTAATGTATTAAAGCTTGCAATACATTTTTTCCACAACATCTCTGAAAGGCAGGTCATGCAAGGATTACATCATCCTTGTTTTAAAGATAAAGACTTACTCAAAATCACACAGTGAGTGAGTGACCAGAGAGGCAGCTGCTCCAGGTCCACTGACTCCAGACCCTATGGACCATCCTCGCTGTAACTGTATCCCACTAAGTTTGTGGACATCAGACCCACAGTTACAAAGAGGACAGAATCTGTGCTTTCTCCATAACTACCAAGGAGGTCACAGCTAAGAGCCACCAACAATTAACTGCACATGAAGCTTTGGTTTAAGGGCTGTATGTTATTCCACATTTGCTGAGATAATCACCATACTAATGCAGACCCTGAATATTCAAATTGCCAAGGGAAATTCTTAGGAAAGGGAAGAAGCTAATGAGGAGAAGCAGCCAAGCATCAGAGAAGGAACACAGCCCAGAGTGCTAGGGAGGAGTCAGCATTACTCTCCCTGTGCAACCCTGGGAAATTTACTGCCCTTCTGAGTGTCAACTTCCACATGTGTCAAATGAGATTACTAACAATGTTTGTAGGATCTGACTCTCAGGGCTATTATAAGGAAAGTGATCTCTAGATTGTAGAGAATTGACAAATGTAGGCTCCCTAACATTTATTTTGTGCATGTATATGCACGCAAATGCATGCATATGTGTGTACACATGTGTGAATATGTATTCATACATGTGTGTATTTATACACACGTGTGTATAAATACCTGATAGATAGCCTGATAGATACAGGCTAAGTTGTACATACAAAGTAAATGTATTTATTTCTCTTCTTAGATGTGCCCAGGTTCTTTCCTCCCAATAGAATGGATGTTCCTTGAGGGCCAGGACCGTTTTATTTTTGTCTTTCTGTCCTCAAGGACTAGCACAGATCTTGGTACACAGTAGATACTCAATAAATGCCTGTTGATTGATGATGGATACCAAAGGTAAATGGGGCGCCGCAGGAGGCCCTGAGCTCCTTGTCACTAAAAGACGGTTTGATTACAAGCCCAGCCTGTCGTGGAGGAGATTCCATATACCTTTTTCTCTCCATAAAAGGTAAGATTCTTGAGGACAGATAATAGTTTCCCTTTAGTCTTTGTGTCACCAGGGTCTAACAGAGCTCCTAGCACAGAGTAAATGCATAATATATGCTTGTTGATTGATTTATAATAATAGCACAATGTTTTGTAACACTCTGCAGCTTGTAGAGGACTTCCTTCAGGAGAAAGAATCTGTACTTCTAGACAAGACAAAAGGCTGGAGATCAGTGGGGCTAAGAAGCAGACTGGAATACCAAAACTGGAGACAATGTAGACCAGGTAGCAAAAATACATATAGCGAAGTCAGACAAACACAAGAGAACTAAGAACTCCACCCTATCCACTAAAAAAAAGATGGTCTGACCCCATCACTGATGCTGAATTGAAAGATATAAACTCAAACTTCATTTCTCTAATACTTCTATATTTCCATTTTGTAGCCTAATAGGTTTCTCCACACACCTGTATTTCTCCTCTGATTCTAGCTGGCTCCTTCCATTTTAGTCCTGCTTATCTAGTTGCTGATTCTAGCATTGCACATGAAAGTTCTCTGCCCCTGTGGTATCATGGCTTGGAGGTGACCATGGAATGTTTTCGGCCTAGTCAGCCAAGAACACAAGCTCCAGTAGGTCCTACCTACTTAGAAAGGCTTTGAGGTCCAGAAAGGGATTTTGGGTCTGTCATGCGAGACCAGTTGGTTAAGTTCTCTGAGACCCATTACCAGAAGACTGGCCACAAAGGAACAGATTTCTTTGTCTCCAGAACTCATAAAAACTATCTAATCTAATAAGGCAGGGAGAGGCTTGGAGCTGCATCAATGGGGATAGGTTCAACACCAGTGAAATCTTGATTTCTGAATCAATGAATAATTAATTCTACCATAGAAATTGCCTTTGAGGTGAAAAGGAAAAAGCAAATAACTTCGATTCATGATACAATGCATTAAATAAAGTTTTTAATTTATCAACTAATTAAATGCATTTAAATACTTGGAAACTGTGAATTTGTATTTTTTTTCCTCAAAAAAGTCAAGATGTATTTTTAAGGCTATTGGGAAGTGATTAGCTCAAGATCCAGGCTAGTAGTTTTTTATTAGTTGAAGGGGTGGAGGGAAGGAAGCCAGGCAAAACTCATCAAAGTGCTTAATTTTGAAACTTTGCAAAGTGGCCATTTAATCAGATGCATGATTTTTATTCTCTCACTAAACTCCTGCCATGTGGGTCTATTGAGGAAGTGACATGAGTATTTGCTAGCATCTGTCAAGTATGCATATTTTATTTTAAAGATTTTAACTATATTTTAAAGATATGATGCCCCCAAAGAAAGAGCTTTCATTGCAGCCTACTTTAAATATAATCTATATCTTCAAAAGCATTTGTACTAGACATATCTTTTTAAAATTTGGTTGGGTGGGCCTATAGATGCAAAGAAAAGTGAACTGGGGTCATTACAGTAATACTCTGGCCTGAAATATTCATATATCTGAATGGGAAATAACTTTCTGGCCTGAATAATCTGGATAAACAAGTCAAGTAACATTTAGTAAGCACCTACTATGTGTCCAGTACTGTGATAAGCACTAGGACACATTTAAAAGGGTGAGAAGGAGATCAAAGTCTAATGGGAGAAGACAATATGCAAACAGCTAGGTGAATACAAGGTATAGACAGGATAAACAGGAAATAATTTCCCTATCTTTAAATTGCTGTCTACTTACAACTATATAGTTGGCTGGATTATTGAGCAACCAAAATGCCTCATTTGTCTCTCACTCATGACCCTCCACCTCTTATCTGTGGGCCTTTGCCCTAGCTGTACTCCATGACTATAATGCTCTCCCACTTTACCTCTGCTTCAGATGCCCCTCTCTTCCTTTAAAATGCACTTCATCCTGATCCCTCGGCTTCTGGAGCTCTCCCTCCCAAAACTGCTTTGGATTTAGTGACTTTGCATACATTTGTATTTATTCACTAACTGTGTGTTTGTGTATATGTTGCCTCTCCCATTAGAGTAACACTGCAGCCTGTAGAGGACTTCCTTCAGGAGAAGGAATTTGTACTTCTAGACAAGACAAAAGCCTGGAGATCAGTGGGGCTAAGAAGCAGACTGGAATACCAGAACCGGAGACAATGTAGACCAGGTAGGAAAAATACAAAAGAGAACTAAGAACTCCACCCTTTCCACTAAAAAAAAAAAAAAGATGGATGAGAGCTTGGTAGCATGTGTAGATAAACTTGCTTGTTCCCTGGAATGTGAAATACTTTTTGGGATTCACTGTCTTTGAAAGAATCCTTCATTCTGGTGCTTCTTTCCAGTGACTCTCAGTTTCCTCCCCTTCTCTTCCTCCTTTGTGTTTTGATTTTTTCCCATCTAATATTCTCTTGACCCTAATTTCAATCTCCCCTGCCCCAGAATCTTTTTCTTGTTAGATTTTCATATCTGTGTTCTTTTACCCTCTCTCAGAAATTTTTGGTCATTTTATTAATAAACTAATAGTTTACAATTATTGTTATCATTCTTCGAAACTAAAAGTGTTATCGTCCCTCATAAACCTATCCCTATTATGAATTTGCATCTTTGAAGGTAAGGATGATACCACTATCCTTTTAGTCACCTAGGATCCTAACCTCAGAACTATCCTCCATTCAATTCAGTGAACACTTAATTAAGTCCCTACAGTTACAAAGTAATGTTCTATGTGATTGGGATATAAAGACCAAAACAAAACATTTCCTATCTTCAAGGATTTACATGCTCAAGTCTTCCCTTTCCCTTATGTCCAATTGCTAAGTCGTTGTCATCGTCCCTTCACAAAATGTCTCTTATCTGTCCCATTCTATTCACTAACACAGTGCCCACTCTAGTTCAGGGTCTCATAGTCCTAATTATTTCATTTGCTCATCAGATCCATGTCACCCCTACTGAATAAACTCCAGCAACTCCCTATCACCTCCCGGATCAAATACAAAATCCTCAATTTTGTGTTCAAAGCCCTTCATAACCCAGCATCCCCCTAACTTTCGAATCTCCTCATGCCTTACTCCCTTCCATATACACTTACATTCAGTGACACTCCATCTCTTAGCTCCAGGCATTTCCTCTGCCTGTCCCCCATGCCTGGAAGGCTCTCCTTCCTCATCTCTGCCTACACCTTCCCTGGCTTCCGTCAAGTCCCAGATAAAATCCTATTTTCGGTAGGAAACTTTTCCCAACTCCTCTTATTTCTATGCTTTCTCTCTGCAAATTATTTCCTAGTTATCCTGTATATAGCTTGTTCATACATTTGTTTGCTTTGTGTCTCCCCCATTCAATTGTGAACTTCTTGAGAGCAGGGACTTTTTTGTCTATTTTTATATCCCCATTGCTTAGTACAGTGCCTGACACAAAGCAGGTGCTTAAAATATTTATTCACTGACTATTAAGGGCCTACTATGTGCTAGACACTGTGATAGAAATCCAAATCCAAAGTCAAAATAGTCTTTGCCCTCAACAAGCTTACATTCTACTACCTGGATTATTAAAGCCAACTCCTAATGGAGTTCACAGCTTCCAGTCTCTCCCCTCTAAGGATACTTTAATACAGTGATTATCTCTGCAAATGTGGAATAGCATCCAATCCCCCAATCAGTGATCAAAAATGGATTAATAAAGGGGCCTTCATCTTGAAAACGGTGACAATCACTTGTATAGCATAAGCCTTGGATGAACATTAGCAGTCTGTCCATTTATTAACTAGTAGATTATAAGTTCCTTGAGGGCAAGGGTTATTTCACTTTGGGGTTTGTATCCCCAGCAACTAGAATAAGTCCTGGGGTTTTGTAAGTGCCTGTTGGAATAGATTTTACTGAATTACCACTTATATGATTAAATGAAATAATAGATTTGGTTTTTGATCATGGCTGCTCATTTGATCGCTGATCCTTCCCATAGCCAGCTTCTCTTAGAGTCTTCAGATGTATCAATCCATGACTTCCATAGTGAAAAAAAGGAGGCACCACATCCCCCTCACTATCAAGAAGAGAAGGAAGTGATTTGGGGATCAGTTGGGCCTCCATCAGTGATATGGCATGAAAGCGTTAATACCATATTTAGTGACAATATTCTCTTCCTGTTGAAACAAGAAAGCTTCCTAGAGTCAGGAGGCTCTCCAGACTAGAACAAATGTTCCAGTCATCCATTAACACTGCAGGATGAAGGGCCTCACAAGTGGCCCGTGCTGGTTCCTTGGAAACTTCTGTGGCTTTCATCCGAATTATGAAAGTGAAACGAGGCCAGAAACTCTTCCAATGCCAGAATGGTTCGGAAACAAAAATATGCTATGCAGAAAACCCACCATGGCCAAGGCAGCTGAATAAGCACTGTGTTCACTACCCAGGAAGCCAGGCAGGCCTGTAAATACAATTACGGTAATGAGTCTATGTCGCCATTCTATGTCTGAACCAAAATGGGATTTCTGCCAAATGGTGCATCCAATCAGATAACCAAATCACTGAATGAGATTGGTCCTTTCACAGTGGATTAAATTTAAATTGTGAGCTCCCCTCTCCAAGCTAAAATTTCACAAAAGCTCCCCCTTGCCCTTTGTTCAATACAAAATAAATAAATTGATGATAGAGAGAAGGGCCCTCTAGTATTAATGGTTTAGTAAGTATATATATACCTATCACCTTCAATATTGTATGATTAAGGAATAGCGTGGGTGTTTAACAAAAAAGAAAAACAAGGCTATTACCTTTCCTTGTATAATGTATTTTAATATAATATTGCCCCAAACTAAAAAATAACTAAATTATTTAACCACCATCTCTGGTTCCCTTTCCGAAAGGGCATTCGAGAATCTATTTTTATAACTGGTTTACCCGTAAGGGAGGTATGTTCTAATACACTAGAAGAATCTAGAAGGGGGTTATAAACACGTCACAGACATACCTCAATAAGCTATGTTGTAGATATAAATATTTGGTTGAATTAACCTACTTGGCCATGTAAACTCACTGCCTCCCTGTGGCCGGCATGAGAAACAAATAAGCAAGGTTGTCCTTGAGAGTCAACTCAGTTGTACTCATTCTCCATTGAAAGATTCAGCAACAAAAACATAAACTTCTTGAATTCAGGAAAAAATCAGAAATCTATTATGTCCATAGGTGATACTTTTAGATTTTTTTAAATTTTTACACCAGTCAACACATATCTTCAACTTAGGGTGGCAACGAGTCTAAAGAAATATCAGCGAGTCCCTAGTTTGTGCCACACAGCAAGATTCTTTTGCATCTGTCCCACACAGGCCTCTGCACATTTGCTTAGATCATTTTCATCTCTTTGATGGCTGATGAGCTTTGGCTACCTTTGTCTTTCTCTAAGGGGCTGGCTCCATGTTCCACTTCAAGGGAGATTCAATAAGTGTTCTTGATGGATCGCCTTATTGACTTTGATCAGGTTGGGAGATACACAGGAAACGGAAAAGGATATCCTGAGAACGAGAATGCCCTTCACTCCCCTAAACACGAAGAATACATCGAATTTAATGGTCTCCTCTTGGACTTGAGAGAACAAGCTTATTTTACCAATAACTGACATACAACTTGAGCAATACCCACTAACTTCAAGAGCATTTGGAAGAAATAATACCAATGTAAGAGACAGGAATAGTTAATGGAATGAAAAAGAAATCTATGTCGTAGTTAGCCTTCCTCTATCACCAGATGGCCACCAAAGATCAGGAGAGTGGAGAATTTCAGATTTGATTTAATAAATACAGAGGAATAAGAGTCAGTCAATAAGCATTTATTAAGCACTTGCTATGTGCCAGGACTGGTAAAGTAAAGCTCATAGTGGAAAAATATGAAAGAAAAAGAATACGACAGTCACATGACATGGTAAGGAATGACAGGTTGGCAACTCAAGTGTTCCCCTCATACACTATCAATGTCCAGAGAAAACAAAGAAGGCACGAGGTCACTTAGTATACCATTGGTGAGGGGGAAATCATAGAAGGATACCTCTGAGAAGAAAACAGAATGGACAGATATGGATGGGCCATGATCCGCATCATTGAAAGAAATATTCCCATCTCTAATACTGAAGATCACTTGGAGTATTTGACTCCTGATGACCATGTGGTTAACTAAAAGGCCTTTTACACATGAATGTGTCAAGGCACATTAACTCTATATTTGATTTATCTAACTAAATTTTTGAACCAAAGTTCAGGACTTGACTCTGTGCCAGTCAATTAATAGACATTTATTAAGAACTGGCTATGTACAAGGCACTGTGCTAAGTCCTGGGGATACAAAGAAAGGCAAAAGACTGTCCCTGCCCTCAAGGAGCTCGTAGTCTAATGTAACAGACAACACATTAAAAAGCTGAAAAGGTGGTGGAGGGTATCCAGCAAAGGGATGAAGTCCACAGGAGTGTAGCCAGGAGGGAAATGAAGACTTGGCTGGCCTAGCCACCCTCCTTAAATGGAGAATATGAGAGGTACTCTCTTCCTTTTACTCTCTCTAATCAGATAGAAGGAAAGGCCCCAGGAAAAAGGAATACCTACTAGGCATGAGCTCCAGGATTGATATGATCAGGAAGATGAGGTTTATGAGGGGCATTATGAAGTCCAGAGGGATGCAGACGAGTAGGAAATGTCATCTAAGTTATATGTTATCTTACTGGTTGAATATCATTTCACTGGTTTCAGTCTGGCATTCCCAGAATTAAAAAAAGAAAGCAAAACATTCTAGACGTTTATTCTGTTACCTAACATATTCACTAATTCCTAATTGATTCTGCCTTTCAAAATATTTCCTGTCTCTCTCTGCTTAGTGCCATTCAAACATCTCATAAGCATGACTCATGACTCATATGTCTTCATCTAAGTCACTGATAAAGATTTTGGGCAGGACAGGTTCAAGCAAGTTGAGTGAGACATAGCCATGGATGAAGCTCATGGTGTGATTCTAGACATATCTTTCTCCTTTGCCATCACTACTCTGGACACAGCTCTTTATCCAGTTACCAATCTACCTATCATCCTGCCTCCATTTTATTCCACCTTGTCCATGAGGACATGATGAAAGACTTAGTCAAATTTACCTTGTGGAAAAACTCATGGTATAAAATCAGTGGGATTTCTCTCGTGTGCCATTTTAGCTACTCTACCAAGAAAGTCAATGAGATTAGCTTAACATATTTGATGAACTTTTCTTTGTTGTTCTTTAGTCATTTTTCAGTCATGTCTAACTCTTCATGACCCCATTTGGGGTTTTCTTGGCAAAGATACTAAAGTGGTTTGACATTTCCTTCTCCAGATGATTTTACAGATGAGGAAATTAAGGGGAAAAATGGGTTGGGACTTGCCCAGGGCCACATGACTAGTAAGTATCTGAGGCCAGATTTGAACTCAAGAAAATGAGTCTCCCTAACCTCAAAGGTTTGACTTTCTTCATTTCTAAATGGTCAGAAATCATCTATTTTTAAAAATCCTTTCTAGAATTTCATTGTGAAATGACATCAAATCCCTTATGCTTGTAGTTTCTGTAATCCCTGCTTTTCCCCTTTTTATAAAACTAGGGCAAAGTTTGCCCAATTCTAGGGTCATAGGATCATAGATTTAGTGATGAAGAGGACCATAGACACCAATTAATCAAACTACTTCATTTTACAAATGAGGGAACCAAGCCTATGAGAACTGGAATGACTTCCCTAAGGTCACAAAAAGTAAGTTTCACAGCATTTTTTCAGCTGCTTTCCATGGGTATAGAGATAAGGACTGGGACCAGACCAGTGATTTCACTGGTAAAGAGAATACTAGACAAGGAAATTCCCTTTTCCAATGTAGGCCAGCACCTTGTCTGTAACTTACAATCTTCAAAAATCACCTAGAACGCTGAAAGGTTAAGTAACTTCCTCAGGGTCATGCAGCCAAAACATAGCAGAGGCAGATCGACCCTTCCTCTTTCTAGTTTTGCAAGCATCTTTCCATCCCCTTAGCCATGCTGCCAACAGTGATTCTGCGATCATTCCCACAAATTCTTTCAGCACCTTTGGATATAATTCATGCAGGCTTTGAGAACAGGTAGGTACTCTCTTATTACCACCACTTTTATCTTGGTCTTTGAAGATGTTCCTTCTACTTTTTCTAGTTTGAAAATCATTTCCCTTGGTGGGAAAGAGAAGCAAATTAGGGACTGAGTAGTTCTTTCTCCCTGTTACCTGTTAGTGTGTATCCATCTGCATCTAGGCAGAGGGTGAGTTTATCCTTTCCTTGTATTTCTTAGATATATTCCCTAAGGCACTCACTGTACTGAAAGTCCTTAAAAGGAGAAGTCTATCCAGCTCCCTCACCTGAGGGATTTAAATGACTTCCATCAACAGAACCAGACATTTAGTTTGTTGGATTTTTTTGGTGGGATAATAACAACCGAAAAGGAATCCCTAGGGTTGCTTAAAACACAGAATGCCATTATGCATTTCACAGCTTCAATAAGCTATGTGAGGACAGAAGGGAGAATTTCCTGCTCAATGTAGTTGCCTTGAACAATGCAAAGGACCAAGGTCTAGGCTTTTTTACTCTAAAAGCAAGTGATGAGAAGAATCTATCCCCATGAACAAATCACAGTAATAGTAAAGGGTTAGAAGCTTGATCGGGTTTGGAATAGAGCAGTGGACTTGGAATCAGGAAGGCCAGAGTTCAAATTCTGACTCAGATACTTAATAGCTTGTGATCCTGGGAAAGTCATTTAAATTCTCTGAGCCTCAGTTTTCTTATCTGTAAATGAATATAATAGTAGCACCTAGCTTATACTATATAAACATTAGCTGTTAATATGAACCTCATTAAATAGATCACATATGAGCTCTATAAATTCTAAAAACGATGGGCATGCCTAAAGAAATATGAAAAAGTGACAGAAAATAGCAAGAAAAATGCTCCTTCTTTGTGATGCAGACATTGGATGTTTTGCTAAGGTCATATAAAGTGCTGCCCCATCTTTAAAAAATAATTATAAAAACTAGCATTTCACTCAACTCACAGAAGTGAACACTGGCAAGCATGTAGAATAGAGGTGAAGGATTAGACCCAAGAAGAGAAGACTCATTGAGGATATGAGAGCAGTCTTCAAATATCTTAAGGGCTATTATGTGGAAAGGGGGTTGGGCTTTTCTGCTTGGCCCCAGAAGGCAGAAAGGGGAGTAATGCATGAAAGCTGTGTAGAAACAAGGGGCAAGGCAAAAAAAAAACTTCCCAACACTTAGAGTTGTCCCACAGTAGGAGGAATTGGTTGATGATTCAGAATAAATGACCACTTGGGTAGGTGGGAGAGAGTGTGCATTGGATGGCTAGGTTGCACCAGATGCCCAATGATGCCTTGGCCAACTCTGACACTGATTTTGTCATCATGGAACATAAATTCCACTTGTTCTTCACTTTGCCTCTCTTCTATTAACCCCCAGAATCCATCAATCCACTCTGAAAGAAAAGCCTAATTGGTTGGGGGAAGGGGTTTGGGATGAGTATAGAAGTACATGTGCTTGCTTATTTACCAAATCAAACTTTTATTTGATTGAATTGACCAGAATAACTGGTTGATTTGGTATAGACTAGCTTACTGATGAGTAAAGGAACAGTGTGCTGCTTTTCATCTTATTCTCATATAATAATAGCCAGCTAGAGAACAGTGATGTAATATAAAGGTTGCAAAAGGGACCCATGACAATGGTTAGATCTGTGCTAGGGAAAGATGATGACAGCTAAGAATTAAACAAAATTTCTATAATATTCTAACTTATTATTTCATTTCCTTTTTTGCTCTCTCTGTGCATGTATGTGTGTATATACACATACATATACAGTATATAAATAATGATGGCTGGATGGATGGATGAATGGATGGACAGACAGGTAGATAAACAGATGGGCTTACACATGCAAGTGCATACACATACATACACACAAACTGTAGCACTGAAGAGCCTCTGGACATTTAGGGAACTATGTAGCCTATAAGTCACACTTCCAATAAGCTATCTCTGTTTCAGAACTTTTTATAACCTCCCCTGAGCCTGTAGCCTCTTAGAATGGTTTGTTTCTTATGCTTGTATCCTCAATCTAGTACAGGTAAGACCCCACCCTCAGGCCAATGATACTTAATGTAATGTCTCACTTACCTTCAGCAGGTTGGATTATGATCCTTTAATCTAATGGTTTACAACTTTGCTCCATAACTAGCTTGCTTATAACCCAGATGTACAAGCCTGCCCTCCACTGAGAGCAGTCCTTAAAGAATTCAATAATGCTGACCCAGGATTGGAGCCTTCCAGAATGTTTTATTCAGTTTGGTAAGGTGACACTGAACACTTTGTCAGTTTGTCCCACAGTGGAGATTTATATGACTACCTGGAAAACCACTAGCACCCATCTGAAGCAGGCCCTCCATAAACACAGGCCCTGGTGAAGCTGGGAATCTGGATGTTAGGAAAGACCGGGGGAAGGGGCTCATGTGCCTAGTGAGGATACTTGCTAAGGCACAGCTTTAATAAACCATGTTGGGAGCATGGAATTCTTCCTTAGTTTAAACTTGAATCCTGTAGCCAAGTCCATCTGGACTCACAGAAATAAAAGTTAGCCCTTTGCTGACTCTGTCAGAATAGCATAAACACACCTACAGAGAGGGAGGTAGAGGGAGGGAGGGAAGGAGAGAGGGATAGAGAGAGGGGGAGAGGAGAACAGGGGGGAGAGGGGGAGGGGATGGGAGAGAGAGATTTCTTATAGAACCAGAACTAAAAGAGACCTTCATGGTCATCTAATCCAATCCCTTCATTTTACCAGTGAGAAAACTGAGACCTAGAGAGATGAAGCCTCTTGATAAAGGTGTCACAGGAAGCAAGTAGCAGATCTGGGGAACTTGAATCCAGACTGTGGTTTTAGATCCTACCTGGGAAGGTCCCTCCCCACCAGTGTGACCTTGGGCAAGTCATCTATGCTCTCTTGGCCTTAGTTTCCTCATTTCTAAAAAGGAGATGATTAGTTTTCCAACTCTATTATCATGGACAAATCAGAGACAAATGCGCACACACATATATAACCATATGCACCTGATTATATAGAGACTAGAATACAGTCTATGTTTGAATGCCATGTGAATATTTATTATATATGTATATACACACATATATATGTACACAGACTTTGATGATCTCTGATAATATATGGTTATAGGCACCTGATACACACACATGTGTAGATATATACATATATGCGTGTGTAAAGATAAGCATATATTACATATAATCAATATTTGAATACAGATTCCATGTGTATGTGTATATAAAAATCTATATACCAACCTCTGTGCATATGACCTATATTATATCTGTATACATGTATACATATAGAGAGAGGAGGCAGTGAATAGATAATAATAGCTGATATTGTTAGAACCCTTTAAAGTTTGCAAATTGCTTTAAAATGTGAGTTTACAGGTACATACAGCTATCCCTTCCACACTATGACTTTTCCCATTGTGGTTTCGATAATTATGTGGGTCAGTACAAGAAATTAAACGGCAATTTTGGGGGAGTTTTATGGAAGCCGCAGATGACACATGGAGACCAGCAGACAACACAGAGCCTGTGACCAAATACTTAACCGAAATTTTACAATAAGGCATTATAAACGACCATAAAAGAAAAAGAAAAAAAATTCAGACTTCTTCTCTGGTATGAAGGGAGGGCCAAAAAATTTTACACAGATTTTCCAGATCACAGGGGCATGGCGCCCTTAATGCCCGCAATGTGGAAAGGATAACTGTATGTGTTTTCTAATTTGGGAAAACTGTGCAAGGGAAATGGCATCTTTTCCTGATTTGCAAGTGCCTGGGTGATCCTTAGGCAGGGGCTATAAGCAGACAATGTTAGGTTTGCAAAGCAGCCCATGAGTATCTCACAAGTTTCATCAACGCCCTCATCTGACCAGGCCTGGGATCCTTTTTGTTTCCTAACCTGGGACATAGCTTCTCTCTTGTCTTCCTGTCTTCAGTGACATAGGGGTCATTTTCCAAGAAGGTGAGCTTTCCCTGGGTTTGATGCCACAAAGTAAACCACCTCATTTCCAAGGAATCCGTATAAAGATGCTCAGTGTACACATCCTGCTTTGTATTTTGTTCATCCATTTGTATTTTTGTTCATCTTGCCTGCAGCAAGAATAGACCCTGAGGTGTAGATGCTATCATGAGGTACTAAGGCACTGAGCATTTGTCTCTTTATCTTCTTCCTCCTCTACCTTCCCCCATAGGAGCACAAAGGTCCTTGAGGGCAGTGACGGTATATTATTCCCCATGGGGGTCTCACCGAAGGCCATAAACACAGTAGGCCCTCAAGAAATACTCCTTCATTTTAAGGGCAAGAAATCTCTAAAGCGGGTTCATTTTGAGCTAAGAAACCCAAGTCAAACCAAGGGTAGGGCCCTTCTCCAGAGAATGTGAGGTATTCATCTAATACCAGCTTAACTAATCTATTTTCATTCTATTTCTTCACACACTTAAATGATCAAATGTAATTTACTTTAGATAAAGTATGTTGGCTACAGTGGATAGGAAGGAATGGGGGAAAGTAATTGCTTCTGAAAGAAGAAATAAATGAATCTAGCACCTGCTTATTGATATGTCTCAGTTCGTGGCATGCTTCAACTTGGGCTAGCTTGTTTACATAAGTGGATATCTTTTTTTTCTTTACAAAAGAGGGAAAGAACATTGACCTTGAAACCCCAAAGGCTCAGTTAGCGTCCCAGCTCTGCCATTTTTCAGTTCAGATGGGGGTTCTGATAATTAACCTGCTCTGGCCTCAGTTTCTTCATATCTAAATTGGGTACAATACTTCTCAGACTTCCCTACCTAAGTGAGTGATTGTAAAGCAGTGTAAACCATGAAATACTCTCAGATGAAGTTAGATTTCTTCTTATTTTTGTTTTCATCTATGGGGAGGTAGAGTTGGTATAGAGCTGTGATTGGGTTGGTGCAGGGAAGCGCCCAGTTTAGAAACTCCTTGTACTGCTACCAGTCTGAACTTCGTGTAGAACTCATAGTCTTTGAGAGTTCCCTACGCTACTGAGAAGTTAAGTCACTGGCCTGTGCTCACACAGCCAGGATGTGTCCAAAGAAGGACGACTTGAACTCAATCCTTCCAAGGCAGGCCCTCTAGTCACTATACCCCCCTGTTGTCGTTATTGTTGTTCAGTCATTTTCCAGTCATGTCTGACTCTCCATGACCCCATTTAGAGTTTTTGGGGCAAAGATACTGAAGTGGTTTGCCATTTTGTTCTCCAGCTCATTTTACAGATGAGGAAACTGAGGCAGAGAAGAGTAAGTGACTTGCCTAGGGTCACACAGCCAATAAGTGTCTAAGGGCAGATTTGAAATCAGGAAGGTGAGTCTTCCTGACTCCAGGCCCAGCACTGTATCCACCAACCCACCTCTCCTAAAATAAAATGAGTTGTTAATAATATACAAATAATATTTCAAAATAGAGAGTAGTCCATAGCTTGTGGCACCAAGATTTAGAGGAATTTATTTTCACTCACACTTAGAAAACATAATAATCCCTTTTGAACCTGCCACCTCCATCGAGGTAGGACTAAGGGTAAATCTACGTGTATGGGTGCCATACCCTACTGAATGCCACCCCCCGCTGAATGTACTGAAGGAGGCTATAGAAAGGTTGGTTCCCCAAGTCTGTGCCTATGACTGCTAGGCTGGTATCATTAAACAGGCAGGGGCTAGGGAAGGTTTTATCTGACAGTACTTCCAGGATCCCAAAGTTCTTCCAGTCAAACTACCATCCTAGATGTCAGCACAGCATGATTAAGGTAACTCAAAGGAACAAAGCATCTAGCAAATAAACTTCATCAAAAACTGATCAGAACTTCGTCTGACTCCCTGCAAATGGAAGAAAAAAGACTTTCCACATCCATGGGATGCATGCACATGACTGAACCTTGAGCCCACTTTCCCCTGGATTTTGTATGTACTGGTGGGAAAGAACATCACAGACTTCTGCAAGAAGATTTGGTACCAACTCTTCTTCAAAGCACCTTCATAAATACCCCATTCTAAAAGCCAATTAGAATCACTTACTAGCTGTGTGACCCTGTGAAAATCACTTAGCATCTGTTTACCTCAGTTTTTTCATCTGAAAAATGGGAATAATGGCCCGTACCTTAGAGACTTACTCCGAAGATTGGACGAGATAATATGTGTAGCTTGTTCTCTATTATGTGTATGTGTATGTGTGCATATGTGGCAGCTAGGTGATGCTGTAATGGATAGAGTGATGGGCCTAGAGTCAGGAAGACTTATCTTCCTGTATTCAAAAATTCAAAAATGGCCTCAGACATTTATTAGCCAAGTGACTCTGAGCAAGTCACTTAACTCTGTTTGCCTAAGTTTCCTCATCTGTAAAATGAGCTGGAGAAGGAAACGCCAAACCACTCTAGTATATTTGGCAAGAAAACCCCAAATTGGGTCATGAGGAAGTGGACACAACTAAAAATGACCCCTTTTCCTGCTTTTTAAAAGGAGAGAGTTGGGCCAATTGGCTTCTGAGATGCCAGCCAGCTTTCAGTCAAGGATCTTATGGTCCTATGACATATCCATTCTCTTTTAGTTTTCATTATGATGTCTGGTTTTGATTTTCTTTGCAGCCCCAGTGCTTAGCCCAGTGCCAGGCACATAGAGGGTGCTTAATAAAACTTGGTGACTTTAGCTCTAACTCTATGATTATATAACTTGGAGATAAAGGACTGGTTTGAGTTCCTCCTAAAATTCAAGATTATTAAATTTAAAAATTAAATTCAAAGCTATTAAAATCAATATCAAGACCAAAAACTTAATTAAAAACAGCTATATAATTCAACAGCTCAGAAGTACCATGCCTGTTACCTCTCTGAGAACAAATAGGAGATTCACATATTCACTAGTGATAATATGAAGTTATATAGATTCATAATATATTTACACATTATACATGTGTATGTACATACAAGTATATGTTTACATGCATACCATACCTTATGTACGTAACATTTCTATGCATATATTAAAATACATAAAATATATCCTTTAGTAAAATTGTCTTCAATAGTTGGGAAGATTCTGCTTTGTCCCTTTGGGATGTACATAAAAGCATTAAAAACTAGTTTAGTGTAAGCTGTGCCAAGGTTTCCCAAAGTGTAAGAAATTCCTTTGTTTGTCACTCCTCACCAGGAGTCTCAGTCTACCTTTAAAACTGAAATACCTGCCGTAATGGCCCACTGGTGGCTTCCTAATGACCTGTTTCATTGTTTGATGTCTCATTTCACATGATACATCATTGTACCATTATATCAATCATCCATTGGGTGCTTGCTCTGAAAATACACCTCTAACACTGGTCTTTCTAATTCTAGCTTTGCCTCCCAACATCCTCTGCTTGATAGTGAACAGCCTGTGTCTTCAAGATTGTAAGTCCTTGGGGGAAGTACTTTTACTATTTGTTCAGAAGAATTATTTTCTTTTTCTTTCTTTCTTTTTTTTGGTGAGATGAGAACTCTGTGTATATTTCTAGTACCCAGTAAATAAAAATAGCAAAGATCCAAAGCCAGAGGGAGACCCCAAAAGACAGGGTGAGAGCTGATAGAAGGCCCAATTTCTTTATGAACCTGAACAGCACATCATTGTAAATAAAGATGGCTGGATTTTTGAAGTGTGGCTATTTGTAGGCCTCTCAAGGGGAGGCCTTTCTTTCTTAAACTTAAAAGACAAAAATACTTTTTATTCGTGACAGTGATAAGACCAGCAGCTTTCCACAGCTTCGATGGAAGATGTGTCTTTAAAGATAAAAGCTATATTAGGCATCACAAACCACTGGTTAGATTCCATTTCCTTACATACCTCCTTTCTAGAACCTGTCTTTGGAGTATTTTTCAGAGTAAATGAAAGCTGAAAAGTGTAGAAGAATATGTGGATTTGCTATAGTGCCTGGTTCCCCCTGAACAGGGTAGTCTCTTTATCAGAGAGGGCATGTGGTCAACTGGCAGAGTACAGGAAGGACCCTCTGAATCATTGACATTTATTACTAGCAAAACTATCCACAGGTGCTCCAAGCTTGGGGAAATGCATTTTGGGAGGCACTAAGGAGCTATAGTGTGGGCAGCTTTGGCTCCTGGGACAGTGAACATCAAAGGTCATCTGCTCCAATCCCGTCACTTCTGAGAGGGGAAAATTGAGGAACTAGTAAATTAAAAAAATATATCCAAGGTCACACAAGGTAAGGGACAACAGGAAGAAGTGGACCCAGGTCTTCAGACTCAGAATTCAGTGTTCTTTCTAAATGTCAGTGGAATTCTCCAGTACTATTAAGTTACAGAGTAGTTACACACACACACACACACACACACACACGTAGACACACACACATATATATAATTATATATGTACGTGCCATCTGCCCCATTAGAATGTAAAGTACTTGGGGTAGAGCCAAGATGGTGGCTAGAAAGTAGGGACTCACATAAGCTCTCCCCCAAATCCCTCCAAACACCTGTAAAAATGACTCTCAACAAATTCTAGAGCTGTGGAATCCATGAAATAGTGGAAGGAATCAGGTATCCAGCCCAAGACATCCTGGATGGTCTCTGGGAAGGGTCTATAGTATGGTGCTGGGAGCGGAGCACAGCCCAGCATGGGCCACACCAGGACAGACCAGATCAGAATCACGGTCCTGGTTGTCGGTTGTTGGGGGAGGAGGAGTGCTGCTGGGGCAGAGCTTGATGTGACAGTTGGGTAGAAGTAGCTCTGGAAACAGCAGGGCAGCCCCTAAAGTTTGAGACAAAGTACTCTCTACCCTATAAGCAGTCATACCCTGACAAAAAGCTCAAGGGTTAAGTAGTTGGCTGGGAACATGAACAGGCAGTGAAAATGGACTCAGACTATAGAATCCTTTTTGGTGACAAAGAAGATCAAAACATACAGCCAGGAGAAATCAACAAAGTCAAAGAGCCTACATTAAAAGCTTCCAAGAAAAATATGAATTGGTCTCAGGCCATGGAAGAGCTCAAAAAGGATTTGGAAAAGCAAGTAAGAGAAGTAGAGGAAAAATAAGGAAGAGAAATGAGAGTGATGCAAGTCATTGAAAAACAAGTCAAAGACTTGGTAAAGGAGACCCAAAAATACTGAAGAAAAAAATACCTTAAAAATAGCCTAACCCAAATGTCAAAAGGGGTCCAAAAAGCCAATGAGAAGAATGCCTTGAAAGGCAGAATTAGCCAAGTGGAAAAGGAGGTCCCAAAAGACCACTGAAGAAAATACTACCTTAAAAAGTAGATTGGAGCAAGTGGAAGATAGTGACTCTATGAGAAATCAAGATATTATAAAACAGAACCAAAGGAATGAAAAAACGGAAGACAATGTGAAATATCTCATTGGAAAAACCACTGACCTAGAAAATAGATCCAGGAAAGAGAATTTAAAATTTATTGGACTACCTGAAAGTCATGATCAAAAAAAGAGCCTAGATATCATCTTTAAAGAAATTATCAAAGAGAACTGCCCATATATTCTAGAGCCAGAGGGTAAAATAGAAATTGAAAGAATCTAGTGATTGCCTCCTGAAAAAGATCCCAAAAAGAAAACTCCTAGGAATATTGTCACCCATTCCAGAGGTCCCAGATAAAGGAGAAAATACTGCAAGTAGCCAGAAAGAAACAATTTGAGTATTGTAGAAACACAATCATGATAACACAAGATCTAGCAGCTTCTACATTAAGGGATGTAAGGGATTGAAATATCATATTCCAGAGGTCAAAGGAGTTAGGATTAAAACCAAGAATCACCTACCCAGCAAAACTGAGTATCATGCTCCAAGGCAAAATACGAATTTTCAATAAAATAGAGGACTTTCAAGCTTTCTCAATGAAAAGACCAGAGCTGAATAGAAAATGTGATTTTCAAATACAAGTATCAAGAGAAGCATGAAAAGGTAAACAAGAAAGATAAATCATTAGGGACTTACTAAAGTTGGACTGTTTTGTTTACATTTCTACATGGAAAGATGATGTGTGTAATTCATGAGACCTTTCTCAATATTAGGGTAGTTGAAGGGAATATAAATAGATGTAGACAGAGGGCACACAGTAAGTTGAATATGAAGGGATGATATCTAAAAAATAAAATCAAATTAAGAGGTGAGAGAGGAATATATTGAGAGAGGGAGAAAAGGAGAGATAAAATGAGGTAAATTATCTCAAATAAAAGTGGCAAGAAAAAGCAGTTCTGTTGGGAGGGAAGAGGGGGCAGGTGAAGGGGAATGAGTGAATCTAGCTGTCATCAGATTTGACCTGAGGAGGGAATAACATACACACTCAATTGGGTATCTTGCCCTACAGGAAAGTAGGGGGAACAGGATAAAAAGGGGGATGATAGAAGGGAGGGCAGATAGGGGGGAGGAGATAATCAAAAGCAAACACTTTTGAAAAGGGACAGGGTCAAGGGAGAAAATTGAATAAAGTGGGACAGGATAGGATGGAGGGAAATAGAGCTAGTCATTCACAACATGATTATTGTGGAAGTATTTTGCATAATGATACATGTGTGGCTTATGTTGAATTGCTTGCCTTCCTAGGGAGGGTGGGTGGGAAGGGAAGAGGGGAGAGAATTTAGTACTCAAAGTTTTAAAAGCAGATGCTCAAAAAAAAAGTCGCTTTTGCATGCAACTGGGAAATAAGATATATAGGGAATGGGGCATAGAAATCCAACCTGCTCTAGAAGCAAGTAAGGGGAAAGGGGATGTGGTAGGAAGTGGGGTAACAGAAGAGAGGGCTGACTGGGGAAAGGGGCAAACAAGATACATTCCATCTTGGAGCAGGGGGAGGGTAGAATTGGGGAGAAAATTTGTAACTCAAAATCTTGTGGAAACAATGTTGAAAATGAAAATATTAAATAATAAAATAGGAAGAACAGAAAAATGAAAAAAGAATGTGCACTACTTGAGAGAAGGGATTTCCCTTTTATCTTATTATTCCCAATGCTTAGCATAAGACCTGACACATAATAACAAGAATAATAGTAGCAGTAATACTAGTAGTAGTAGTAGTAGTTATTGTGCTTGTAGTGGTGGTGGCGGTAGTAGCAGCAATAATAGTTGTTATAGCAATAGTAATAAAAATAGCTAGCATTTATACATAGTGCTTTAAGGTTTTGCAAATGACTTTACAGATTTTTTTTCTCATTTGATCCTCACAACAACCCTGGGAGTCCGATGCTGATATTATCCCCATTTTACAGATGAAAAAAGGAAAGCTAAGAGAGATTGTGACTTGTCCAGGATCACATAGTTCAGTGTCTGGGGCAAGATTCGAACTCATATCTTACTGATGCCAAGTCTGGCACTCTGTCCCAAGCACTTAGGTACTTGTCAAGCCTGGTTAGTACTCACTTAATGTATGTTGATTTATTTATTTCTTGCATTAATAGAAAGTTCTTCACATCAATAAAGTCATGGGTCCATTAAAAAAAATCAACCTGAGAGGAAAGGTACAAACAACCCTATTGACTCCTTTCCCTGGATTTTTTTTCCTGAAATGGTTCTTAAACATTCACCTGGGTCAGGAAGCTGGAGAATTTTAGAGAAGTCCCTACATGGGCAGGCAAGATGGACGAGAAAAGGCTGAGAGACAGTACAGACTCAAACTTCTGTGCTCGAGATAGGATTTTTGATATCAGTGCAAAACAGGCAGGACCTTGTTCTTCCAAGTCTCAGTGAGGAACCAGGATTGTCATTTTCTTTTGGGTGACCAGAGCAGTCTGAATGGTTCTCATTTCTTGTTTTTGTTTTGTTTTTGTGTTTTTATGTGCTCTAATGCTGATACCCGAGAGGATGCATTTGGACATCCTGGCAAGGACTGATGCTCCTGTAACACAGCTCTCTCTGACATTTCTCCCTGCAGCCTCTGCTCTGCATGTTAAAGCCCACTGTCTGCATTTTAACATAATATGCTCATTCTGTATCTGGGATTTTAAAATATATGCATGTGTATACACACACACACACACACACACAGGTGCAAATATGTGATAAACAAAGAGCCAGAAAATATTAACCAGGCTCAAATTCCTAGTAATAAAATCTATTTTCAAATAGCCCTCTTCATTTAATTCTTAGTATGTCATTGAGAGCATTTGTTTTTAAGCTGTCCAAGCTTAAAAAATACGGCCCAGTGGAGGCTTGGGATTTAAGCATAGCTGATCACTAAGGGCACTTTTGCTTCAACATGAATGAGAAACTATAATCTCTCCATGGTTTTACTCAGAATCACAGAATCACAGAGTGTGCTCCTACCCCAAGCCAAACCATCTGTTCTGATGAAGGGCCCATCCACGCATTTACTTTTGAAAGGTAGCAAGTAAAATGCGAAGAGCATTGGTTGTTTGGCTTGACTATGTATTTTTATTACAAGGGCTTTGTTTTTCTTTTTTCCCCCATCGGAAAGATACAGGAGGGAGAGAAAATAAATTTGTGTTAATTGAAATATAAGAAAGAGCTCTGCCTTTCGAGACAGAAGATCTGGGTTCGATATTATCTTTGCTATTTCCTTGTGGGAACTTAAACTAGTTTCTGTCTGCCCTCAGTTTCCTTATCTGTAAAATAAATATGCAACCTCTATAGCCCCTAGAAAAATTCTAGAATCCTATGACTTCACAGATCCATCTGCCTGGGTTTGTTTTGTGAACACAGAGAATCTAACCTACATTGGAGAGAAGCTTTCCTCTTGTCTCTGGTTTCTGCATAATCAAAGACAATTAAATCTCATTCACTTGGTTCCACTAATTTGGGCACAGAGCTAATTCTGAGAAAAGGTTGGCTCTGCAAATTAATAACACCCAGAATTTGGGGGAAAGAGTATTCTCAAGAACAACCTGTTTTCTGAACCCTCAAGTCTTTCAATCTATTTATAAACAATAATAAACTAATTAAAACCATTCTTCTCTATTCATTAAAGTATATTCCCCAAGGACCTCTACTAGTGCAAACTTTATTAGAGTGGGTCTTAGTATTCTGCTCACTTACAGCACAAAGCCTGTATTTCTTCAAAAAATATTCTATAATATAGATCTTTGATTAATTCACAGGCTCCTTAAGTCAAGGACAGTTTACCATAATTCCAGAATCAAAATGAACTTAAACCAATTACAGCATACGTTTTTTCCTCCAAATCTAGCTCAGCTAAAACCTGGAGGGTACCCCATGCACGATCACAGTGATTTCTCAGGGTATTCCTGTAGACACTTGAGCTTTCAAAGGCATCTCCTACAGGAGAAAGAAGACTATCCGGCACAATACTTTGAGCTACGGAACTCTGAGCAAGACGCTACACGTCTCTGAATCTTCCTTCCTTTATCTATAAATATCACATGAGGATATTGGACTAGATCAACTGTAAATCAGTCAGTCAACAAGCATTCGTCAGGCCCCATCTCTATACCAGGCACTGTGCTGAGCACTGGAGATGGTAAGAAAGGCAAAAAAAAAGTCCCCTCAAGGAGCGCTCATTTGAATGGGGGAATTAACATAAAAGTAACTCAGATTAATTCTCTCTCTCTCTCCCTCCCTCTCTATGTGTGTGTGTGTGTGTGTGTGTGTGTGCACGCGCACATAATATACATATACATATGTATATATGTACATATACACACATATTTGTTGTTGAGTCATTTCAGTCACGTCCAACTCTTTCTGACCCCATTTGAGGTTTTCTTGGCAAAGATACTGGAATGTTTACCATTTCCTTCTCCAGGTCATTTTACAGATGAGGAACTGAGGCAGACAGGGTTAAGTGACTTGCCCAGGGTCTCATAGCTGGTAAGCGTCTGAGGCTGGATTTGAACTCATGAAGATGAGTTTTCCTGAACCCAAGCCAAGTGCTCTGTGCACTATGGTGCCACCTAGCTGCCCTATGTATATATAAGATTTATACAAATTAAATAAAAGGTTATCTTGAAGGGAAGCACAAGGAGGGGGATGTGGGGACAGGGCGATGTAGGAGAGGTCTTCTACAGAAGGTATGGACACTCCATGTAAAGACAAGGACTCAGCAGATAGGGTTCTGTGTGCAGCCCAGAGTGCTGTCTTCCAGTTCTGAAATGCTACAGTCACTTGTGTGATTGTGGCCAAACTATATAAGCTCTCTGTGCCTTGGTTTCCTTATCTGTAAAATGGGGGTAATAATTTGTATGCTACCAATTGCATTGCTTTGCTTCAAAGAAAACTATAAATCTGCAAGTTCTGTAGCAGCATGACTTGTTAGTACTACTGCCATAATTTTAGAGTATAGCCTATATTTTGAGCAATATATGGTATTTTTATCTTAATTTAAGAAAAGCGCTTCTAAAACTAGGGCTTGGAACAGAAGGCTGAATTTTCACCCGTGCTTCATATATTTCTGAATAGCTCTTGAATCTGTCCTCTGTTGTCCCCCAGACTCTGTCCTGGTCTCATTTCATCTCACCTGAACCATGGCAGCGTCTCCCCAATTTGGCTTTATGCCTCTCACCCCTTCCACTTTCCAATCCACCCTCTACTCAGCTGCTAAACTGATATTCCTAAAACACAAATTAGACCATTCGCTACCTCCCTCACACCTCAAAAGTCTTCAGTGGCTCACTATTGCCTCTACGGATAAAGACAGAAACCCGAGGCTGGACTTTAGAGCCCTCTACAACCTACCTTCTGCCTCAATTTCCAGGCTGAATTCATGTTGTCCCACTTCTCTCATTCTCTATTCCAATCAAACTAGCCCATTAATTGTTTCTCATAACACAACATTCCACCACTCACCTTTGCACCCATGTCTGAAATGTAGTTCCTGCTCATTTCTGCCTCTCCAAATAGCTCAGCTGAGCTGATACCTCCACAAGAGACCTTTCCTGATCCCCCTCATACACACACACACACACACACACACACACACACACACACACACCAGGTTATTAGCAATCTCTTGTACCTAAAATTACTTTGTACAGTGTTTGACTTCTCTTGCCTCTCTGTGTGTGTGTGTGTGTATGTGATATCCTGCCTTTACTACCTTGTATGCACACTCCCTGAGGGCAGGGACTGTTTCATTTCTATCTTTGTACTGGCAATGCTTACCACTGTGCCCTCCATACCGTAATGGGGTTTAATCAGTATGTGTTGAATGGAAAGCAATGGAATGGAATATGTTGGAGCTTTGATGTAATCATATTTATATCACTGGCAAATTCATATGCTAATGACAGACCACAGGGAGCAGCATGTGGGTGAACTTGGATGCTTTTCTATCTCCCCAAGGAGGAACTTAAACATGTTAGGTTTAGAGAACATTAAAATTAAGGAAGAACCAAGGCTGCAGGCTGGAAAGAGATTGAACAGGAGAACCAGAGAAAAAGAACAGAGACACTGGGCATAGCATCTCATCTCATCCTCATGGCATCCCTATGGACATGAACTATTGTCCCCAGCTCACAGCTGAATAAATGGAGGCCTCAAAAGTTTAAGAGATTTGTCAGTAGTCACATAGTCAGCAAGTATCAGGGGTGAGATTTGAACCCAGGACACCATCTCCAGTGTGCTGCCTCCCAGAGTCATAACAAGGAAAAGGAGTTAGTATCAGCTCTGTCTAGGTCCTGAAATCCAGTATTTTTGGGGACACCTTCATACAGTACCCTGAAAGTGGCAGCCTGTGTACTCAGGGAAATGCTTTAGAGCTCTGTGTGCTCCACACAGCTGTAATGGAGCCAGGAGTCTAAAGACATGGGGGTTTTCTCTACTGTTCTACCAGCTTTGCTGTGTGACTTTCAGCAAGTTTATGAGCTCTCCAGATTTGTTTCCTCCTCTATAAAATGAAGTAGTTGGCCTTGGTTGGGGGTCCCTAGCCTTTCTGTGTGTCATGGACCCCACTGGCACTCTGGTGAAGCATATGGACACCTCCTCGGAATAATGCTTTTACGTGCACAAATACACACACACGTATACATATATACGCATATGTTATTACAAAAGAAATGAGTTTTATAGAAATATAGTTACTTTTTTCCATATATCCCAGGTTTAGAAGCCTTGATTTCATCTATTTCTAAGTCTCTAATAGTTCTAATGCCAAATGGTATACTACCATTGTAGTATGGTGTTTGTCAAATGAATGAATGAGCAAGACTTGTGTTCAAAACCCATGTTGGGCACTTTGGACCAATCATTTCATCTCACTGGGTTTCAGATCCTTAACTTGAAAATGCTAGGGTTGGACTAGATGGTCTCTGAGGTCCCTTATAGTCCCTATGCTCCTATGAAAAGATAATGACCAGAGGTTCCCTGCATTGGAATGAAATGCCTCCTGTGCAGAGCCCATGTCCAACACTGCAGGGGAGGAAGGGATGGGCTTCTCTGCATACCAATGTGTTGTGGAAATAAATCTCTACTTCAAATTATACTAGCATCTAAAGTAAGGTGATTTTCTTGAAGTCTCCACTTTGTGAGAGCTGAGGAAAAGAGAGACAAAGCAAAAGGAGAGGGGAGAAGGGGGAAAGGGGGGAAGAAAGGGGAGAGGAGGGGAAGAGGGAAAGAAGGAGAGAGGAAGAGAATGGGGTGAGAAGAACAGAGAAAAGGGGAGAGGATGGGGGAGAGGAAAGGGGAGGGAAGAAGGGAGAGAGAGGCGGGGTATGGAGGGGAGAGGAAGAAGAGGGGGAAAGGAAAGGGGAAAGGAAGGGAGAGGAGGGAAAGAGAAGGGGAGGGGAGGGGAAAGGAGAAAAGAGGAGAGAAGGGGAGAAGAGAGGAAGGCAGAGGAGAGAAGGGGAGGGGAGGGGAGAGGAAAAGGGAGGGAAGAGACAGGAAGGGAGGGGAATGGAGAGGAGAGGAAGAAGAAGAGGGGGAGAGGGAGAGGGAGAGGAAAGGAGAGAGGAAGGGAGAGGAGGGGAGATGAGAGAAAGAGGGGAGGTGATGGGAGAAGAGAAGCAGCTGCAGTAATAAAATGCACCACTGACACTGGCATTTTGATGCTGCCAGACAGAACAGCATCTCTTAAAGAAGAAATGAGATGGAGTTGGAAGGTATTTCTTGTTCTGTCCTCTAGCAAAGGAGGCCACATAGTACAAAGGACAATGTTGGTTGGCCAAGAAAAACCAGTTCATCCTAACCAAGGGGCATCCACAGTGCTTGATGCTAACACTTGGCTTTGCTAAAATTCTGTGTTTGGTGCCCAAAAATGAGGAGAGAAGGTCAACGGAAGCCTGGGTGACTAAGAATGAAGGACAAACAATGATAGCAATGTGTGGGTATATTTATGTGTGTGGGTGTGCAAGACTACATATGTATGCATGTGCCCAGGCACACATAGGAATATTAAAGTTATAGGTAGATAACTGTCCAGGATAAAGGAGAGCAAAATCAGTGTTTGTTTCTCCAAAGGTAAAGCTAAGATGTGTTTAAGCAGACTATTTGGCTACCTTCCTAGAGGCAGCAGGGTGTAATGCAGAAGGGGAGGAAGATTCACTCAGCCATAGGATTATGGTCTCACACTTGAAAGAAAGTCAAAGCTCACTTACTCTTCCCTCTCATTTTATGGGCTGAGTCAACTGATTGATGTACAGAGAAGGGAAATGACCTGCCCAAGATGTACTAAGTATCAGAGGCAGGATTTGAACCCTGGTCATCTGACTCAGAGCTAGGGCTTTTCCCAGTCTACTACTGTCTTTCAGAGGTAGCATGGCACAGGGTACTAGATTCAGAGTTAGGAAAACCAGGGTGCAAATCATGCCTCTGACACTTATCAGCTGGGTGGCCATGAGCAACTTTCTACCTCTCTGAGACTCAGTTTCCCCTTCAGTAAAGTGTGTATAGCAATACCTTCTCTATTTATCTCACTGGGTTATCATAAGGGCTGAATGAGACAAAGAACATAAGACCAGAGATTTAGAGCAATAAGAGATCTTAGAACTTAACTACCCCGATTCCTCTCATTTTAAGAAGGAAAATTGAGGCCCATAGAAATTAAGTGACTTTCTCAAGGTCACATGGGTAATAAGTGGCAGAACCAGGATTTGTATTCAAGTTCTCTGACCTAAGCAATCACCAAGGTCCCTTTAACCTCTAAATCTACGATTCTATGACCCCAAGTCCAATGCTCCTTACACTTCAGCAAGGGTTTTTAAACCTTTCGTTTTGGTAATCATCCTGGCAATCTGAGCAAGTCTACGGAACACCTCTCAAAATGTTTCTTAAATTCATAAAATAAAATACGTAGAAATAAAATTCACAAAATAAAAGGCACAAAATTCATTGTTTTGGTCACAAATGAAACAAATTATATTGAAATATAGTTATGGGGGGAGCAGAGCCAAGAGGGCAGCCAGAAAGCAGGAACTTGCATGAGCTCCCCACCAGGTCCCTCCAAAAACCTATAAAAATGGCTCTGAGCAAATTCTAGAACGGCAGAACCCACAAAATAGCAGAGGGAAGCAGGGATCCAGCCCAGGACATCCTGGATGGTGGTTCTATGAGGTCTATCATGCACGGAGCAGAGGGGAGCGGAGCCCAGCGTGGGTGGCAGCAGGACCAACCAGACCAGGAGCCAGGCGGAACAGGCCCCAGCACCCTGAATCAGTGAGCTGTGGCAGTTAACAGACTTCTCAACCCACAAACACCAAAGACAACAGAGAAGATTAGTGAGAAAATCTACAGAGGACAGAGTGAAAAGAGTTTGCTGTTCAGCCACCCCCAGGGGGGTGGCGCAGGGGTGGTACAGCTACAGAACTACAACTGCAGTTGCTTCCAGCCCCAGGCCCACCTGGTGGGAGGAATTAAGTACCAGATCAGAGGAGGAGTGCACAGCCTGCTTAAGATTTGTGTTGGAGGTTCTTGGGGAAGGAGGAGTGCCACTGTGGTAGAGCTGGCTATATAGAAATAGCTCTGAAATCAATGGCACATCCCCTCAAGCTTAGAACAAAGTACTCTTTACTCTACAAGAAGTCATAACCAGATGAAAAACTCAAGGGTCAAGTAAGTTGGCCAGGCAGCAAAAACAGGCTCAGATTCAGTCTCAGACTTTGGAATCTTCCTTTGGTCACAAAGAAGACCAAAACATACAGCCAGAAGAAGTCAACAAAGTCAAAGAGCCTACAACAAAAGCCTCCAAGAAAAACATGAACTGGTCTCAGGCCATGGAAGAGCTCAAAAAGGATTTGGAAAAGCAAGTTAGAGAAGTAGAGGAAAAATTGGGAAGAAAAATAAGAAGGATGAGAGAAAACCATGAAAAACAAGTCAATGACTTGCTAAAGAAGACTCAAAAAATACTGAAAAATATACTGAAGAAAACAACACCTTAAAAAACAGACTAACTTGGGGGGCGGAGCCAAGATGGCGACCAGAAAGCAGTAACTGGCGTGAGCTCCCCACCAAATCCCTCCAAAAACCTATAAAAAAATGGCT
>CM053623.1:19994493-20023228 GCA_028646595.1 Phalanger gymnotis
GTGGAAGGGTTTTACTTAATGATACACATGTGGCCTATGTTGAATTGCTTGCCTTCTTAGGGAGGGTGGGTGGGAAGGGAAGAGAGGAGAGAGTTTGGAACTCAAAGTTTTAAAAACAAATGTTCAAAAACAAAAAAAAATTTGCATGCAACTAGGAAATAAGATACACAGGCAATGGGGCGTAGAAATTTATCTTGCCCTACAAGAGAAGAAGGGAAAGGGCAATGTGAGGGGAGTGGGGTGACAGGAGGGAGGGCTGACTGGGGAAAGGGGCAACCAGAATATATGCCATCTTGGAGTGGGCAGGAGGGTAGAAATGGGGAGAAAATTCATAATTCAAACTCTTGTGAAAATCAATGCTGAAAACTAAATATATTAAATACATGAAATAAAATTAAGAAATATGATTATCAAATATATATGTATATATATATATGTATATATATATATATATATATATTTAAATTCTCAGACCCCAGGTTAAGAACTCTACATTACATCGTGTTGCCTCCCATGAAAGAGCTTTGAAAATTACAAAGCATGATATTAACCAGGTAGGTATAGGCAGGTCTTGGCATGTTATCAAGGATGATTTGCATAAAAGAAGTATCATAAAAGATGTCAAAGTCAAGTATGAACAAAGAAGAGAGTGATATCTCAAGAAGGAGGATGGCAGATGGTCAGATTGACTTATATCAATACATATAAATCCCCGAAAAGTATCAAAGGGGGCTCTCAGCTTCCTCGGGAGCTGGGCTATGAAGGGCTCATCAAAATGCATTAACCAGAACCATGTAGGATACAAAGATTTCAATGAGTTCATATCATCAACGATATTGAAGGGAATGCTCAGACTGGTGAGTTGATGGAGTCATTGAAATATGTATGATATAACAGTAAAGTGTTATTATTATAGCATCAATATAAAAGTTGAGAGAACAAGAGAGAGGGAGTTGGAAGGGGAGGGAGAGAGAGGGAGAATGGAAGCTAGGGAAGGACGGGGAGGGGAAAGGGGAGAGGCAGAGGGAGAACATTGTATGTATAGGTATTGTATTATTAATTTTTTTTACCTATACAACCTAAATCTCTCATGTGGACATAAGCCTAGCTACTTGCCCCAATTAAGCTTTGGTATCCAACTCTACCACTATAGGTTTTGCAGAAAAGATTATAAAGTTGTATTTTTCCTAATATTCCTCAAACAGCTGCTACCAGAGACAGCATGGCACAGTGAAAAGAACTGGATTTAGAATCAGAGAACCTGAGTTCAAGTCTTTCCTCTGAAATGTACTAGCTATGTGATCTTAACAAATTATTGAACCCCTTGGTTCTGGTTTCTCATTGGAAAGGTGAAGCAGCTAGATCAGATGACTCCTAAGTTCTCTCCTATCCCTAAATTAGTTCAACTATGAGCTTCCTTTCACCTTCGTCATGTGCAGGCTTAATTTAATTCATGTCCCTTGGCTAATCTTTTTGGTTTGATCCCAATTTGGCCAACGGGTGAATGAATGCTGCACTGTATCTTAGGTTGCCTATCTGACCATGTGAAAGATCTGTGATTTTGCCAGCATTAGGAGCTCCCTCCCATAAGGAATGCCTTCTACCCTCTCAAATGACATTTCAGCTATAATTAGTATGGGAGTCCTAGACAGTTGCCTGAGGCATAAAGAAGGTAAGTGTACATATTAGAGGATTATAATTTTGTAGCCAAGATAGACCTCAGGAATCATATGATCCAAAATCTTTACAGATGAGGAAACCAAAGCCCATGGAGGTGAAGGGGCTTGGCTATGTTCAATCAGCAATCATAAACATGTCAGGCACTGGGGATGCAAAAAAAAAAAAAACCTCGAGACCTACTCTTAAGCAGCTTACAATCTGTGATCACGTGGATATTAAGTATCAAAAGTGGGATTTCAAGACAGATATTTCTGACTCCAAATCTAGTATTCTATCTCGCCATGCCCAGCTGCATGTCACGGTGTCTCTGTAAAAGGGAAAAAGTTGCTTGTTCTACAAGAGCAACCACATAACTATATTTCTGTTGCCACTGTAGTGTGTCTAACACAGACCCAGCAACTCTCCATCCTTCATAACATGCTCACACCTCCCTTTTCTTTCCCTTTCTCTGAATGACAGACTCAAAAGCCCAACATCTTACTTTGGAATTAGAGAGTCCATAAGATCCTCTGTGGCCCGCCTCTCATAGCTAACTGAGGTCAGATCCCGGATCTTATTTCCCTAATCTCAAATTGACACACTTAGGCAATTTTGTAGTCATAGAAAAGATGAATAGGTTTATCAAGCCCTGACTACAAGCCGGCAATACAGACGACAAGAGAGGATGGCATTGAGTTACAATGGGAGAGGAAATGAAGCCATCATTACCTCTCTTCAGGCAGTAATCAGCAGTCAGGGAGAAAAAGACAGCAAGTCAGTCTCCTCTGAGCTTCAAATTGCTAAGAACAACTGCCCGGCTTTTATTTCCCTTTATTTTCTAGCTTCTTCCCCACTACTTGTGAGTGGGGGGTAAGGTGGGTGATGGGAAGAGGAGTGAAGAAGCTTTTTTCCTGATCCACTTGGTTATTTACCAGGGATGTTGTCCCTCTTTTCTAAAAACGGGATGGTTCATAAGAGAGGAAGCCTCTTTTGGGACCCTCATATCCTTTGGTTCTTTGGGAAGTCACTCTATTGGCTTCACTTGCTGCCCTACCCACCTCTCCTAAATTGATAGGTATAAGGAACAGTGCTGAGTGGGCTTTGCTTCTCCTTCTGAGGACAGAGCACTGATTTCATTGGACCCTGGGTCACTCTCAGCAACTGAGACATAAACATGAGCTTCATGGCTGAGATCTTTCAACTCAGAATCATTCTAGTCTCAACCCAGGTTCCTCCAGTTACTTATCAATTATTGAATATATCAGTCTCCAATACAGACTGGTATTAAAAATAAACATGGCTTCACCAATGAGACCATAACATAAGTTATGGCAAGCTCCATTTGGGATGAAATGAACAAACACGGTGAGGAAAGGGTGCGGCAGGCTCATTATTCCCCAGCCTCATTAATCATCCCAATATTAATGATGCATCCTAACAGTTTTGTTCAATGCCTAGGTTTTGTTGTGACACAGAATAATCAAGTTGTCCCTGTGAAGACAAAACTTTTTTTTTTTTGTTCCTTAAGACAAAGAATATGAAAGGCCAACAGGGAAGGGGTGAGGTAGAAAGAACAATGGAATCAAAGGGCCTGGAAAGGTAAAGCTTTCTTTTCTGCTGGAGATCTTCAGGCAAAGGCTAGATTCACCAGCTATGTTAAAGAAAGATCATAATACCATAGATGAAGAGATGGAAGAAACCTTAGAGGCCATCTAGTCCTCCAACATCATCATTATCATCATCATCATCATCATCATCACCTTTCTGGCAAGTTTTAAGGTTTTCAATTCACTTGACATTTCTCATTTCATCTTAAGATCTACCCAGTGAGGCAGGTGCTACATCTGTTAGCCCCATTATACACATGAGGAAACTGAGGCATAGGTTAAGTGACTTGCTGAGAGTCATACAGATAAGTGTCTGAGGCTGGATATGTTCTTAAGTCTTCCTGACTCCGGGCCTAGTGCTGTATCTACTGAGACACCTATCTGTCCCTAGATTAGGAAACTCTGGCTCAGAGAGGTCAAATGACTTGTAGATTGTGAAATTGAGACTTGAAGAAGTCAAAGTCACAAGGGTAACAGACAGAGAAGAGCATAAATAATGTCATTTTATAATAAGCCTCCACATCAGGTGTAAACCCATTTCACATTTAACCTTTATATTTTGCCTTCCATTAAATGAATTTTTGCATAAGGCCCACCGAAAGACAGAGTACACCCTACTGCAGACTTCAGAGGCCAATGAAAGGTTAGCAGACTAGGAAATCACTTTTCTCTACCAAGGAACCCAATGAGCTTTCTCCAACGTCAGTGGCTGGTGGACTGGTGGAGAATTTTGCATGGCAATAGGTTTTCATTATACTCTAAATACCTGTGGGGAATGGCTCATATGTAGAATTCTACTATCTCCAGAGAAATAGTATGCCAAATGATGTCTTTCCTTGCCTGAACTTATAAAAAACGTATGGAATAAAGACTTTTACAGATTTGCATTCTAAATTGCAATAACACTGGTTTTCTTGCCATGACACTTACATTAGTGTGGGGCAAAACCAAGATTTGGACCCAAGTCCCTTCTCTCCAGGTCCAGGACTCTTTCTAATCCAGGAAATTCTTGTTGAGGAATGGGATCAGTCACCTCAGAGGTGCCTTCTAATGCTGACATGCTATGATTCAGAATTTTATTTCTTTAAACCAGTATTCAAATGCTAAAACTTGGCTACACACTAGTTGTGTGAGTATAAGAAAGTCACTTAAACTAAAATACTCTCATATTTCTCATCTGTAAAATGAGGTGGTTAGACTCCATGGTCTGGAGAAGGAAATGGCAAACCATTCTAGTCTCTTCACCAAGAAAACCTCAACAGGGTCCTGAAGAGTCGGACATGACTGAAAGGACTCAACAAAGACGCTATAGCCTCCAAATCCTTTTTGGATCCCTCTAAAACTGAGAGTCTATGAAGATGAGCCAGGATCAGCAGGGCCCTCTTTCTTCCTTTACACCAGTCTCTAAACACATGACTGAGTAAAGGCCATGGACTCAGGACCTAGGCAAAAGTGGATGGGCTAGAGATACACTTCCTTTTAACAAGTTCACTAGTCTTGCACACACATATATACACATAAATACATACATACCTATATCTATATGTGTATATACACACATTTATACATGTACATGCATATAGGTACACATGTGTATAGGTATATATTTTTGCTTTCCTCATCAACGTCTACTCTTATTAAGTTTATAAGGTGCTCAGTTTTAGGTTTACTCCAAACTCTTGCAATTATGGAATTAGAGCTGGAAGAACTTTTGAGGGTGCCAGGTCTAACTTCATCATCATGTACATGGGGCACATGAAACCTATAGAGGTTAAGTATTAGGAAATCATATGTTTTGAGTTTGAAGTAATCACAGAAGCCAACTTGTCCATCTCCTCGTTTACAGATGAGGCAGCTGAGATTAAGAAGTGAAGGGCCTTGCCCAGAATGAAGATGTAAACTCAGATGCTTGGACTCTCAATCTCATGCTTTTATCTACTGGACCACTCTTTCCTGAGTTTGTGTCAGTGTGGGTGTTGACTAAGCAACATTCTCGACTCCCCTAGCTATAAATGATTAAAAGTTTCATTAGATAGGAATCTCTTTTGAATTACTTATCACCCAAAAGCCTGAGTAATTAGTTCTAATGACTAAATATAACCAACACTGCAAAAAACTACACTGAGCATGATTCTCCTGGCAAAAGAGGCCCATGGGGAACACATGCCCGCCATGCAAACAAATATGTGTGTATATGTGAAAGGGATTTGGAAGAGGTATCCATTTCTTCTCCAGGTCATATCACCTAATATGCAACATTTATAACATTTTTAAACAAAAGGTGCATAAATCATGTTTATAATTGTGTATTTTCCAGGCAATAAAATATTATTAATTTGGAATTTGTGGAACTACAGTCTAAGTCAAAGTTCATTTCAGTACTATTTTTCAATGAAAAAATATCTGGGAAAATATCTACACATAATCATATGATATGTGTGTGTACACTTTTGTATACTTTATATGTGTGAGTTTATATAAATGGGTGTAAATGAGTTGGACCTTTAGTATTAGAACTATGATCTTATTGTAACAAGGAAATACCAGTAAAGAAACCCCCTATACCAATACAGATGGGTGCTTGCTCTACCAGAGGCCTAAAGAGTAGTCTGGGACAAAGAGAGATTTAATGACTTACCCAGGATCACACAGCTAGTATTGCCAGAGGAAAGACTAAATGCCATATATCTAGATAGATATACATACATACTACACGTGAATGATATGTGTTGCATACATATATACATATATATGCATATATATGTATATATATGTGTAGATATATAGAGAGAGGCACATTCAGATACATTCCTTCAGTTATGTATGTTTGCACACATATATGGATGCATACATGTGTATAGGTAAATACATACGTGTGTATGTATGAATAGGCAATGCAGTGCAGTGGAAAGAGGACTGGATTTGTAGTCAAGGGACTCCGACTTGACTCTCGCCTCCCTAGTGTCTTGCTTCGCTGACCTGTGTCATCTTAATGAAGCCTCAACATTCCCAAACTTCAGTTTTCTCAACTATCAAGTGAAAGGTTAGACTAAATGACCTCTGACACCCCTTTTGAATCTAAACCTATTGTTGTATACTGATTTCAACATCAATATAGATATAAACATTGATATAGAGATGGTAGATGATGACAAGAGAAAGAAGGAGAGAGATGATGAATGATAGAGAGAGATGAGATGAAGATAGAGATGGATGGGGATATGTATATGGATACAGATGACATAGGCAGAGATAAAAATGTAGAGACATAGAAATGGATGTAGACCACGTAGTTATAAATAGAGAATTCTTAAGTGTATAGATGGAAAGGATTATAATGTAAGTGCTATAGCTAGAGCTAGATTCTACAGATACAGGCAGAGATATCTGACAGATTTTCTATCATTTGTCATTTTAGAATCATTTTAGACCATATATAAATACTAATTCTTTTATACTTAAAAGGCCTCAATTTCTACAATGTGGGCATTACTTCCACCAAAATAAATCATCATGCTCTAGTACTCTAAGAATTGCTGTGACAAGTAATAATAATAACAGCATCCCTGTGGCCAACCTGATGACAGCATATCTCAGAATTGGCAGAGTTTGTCCTTTGAACTGGTGACCCTACAGGGTCTGCACCTTCATCCCTTCCTGCATTGGAAGACCAATAGAGGTTATGGCCTATAGCAGAGCTTTCCACAAGGAGGCATTAGAGAGCAAGACTTCATTATTAATTATTATTAAAAAAATTACTTTCATAGACAATGCCAGATACTTCGGTTGTTTCTTCTTTTCAACAGCGTGACTAGTCCCTCCATCAATGAAGGTCACGATTTTCCCATGCCTTCTCGTAAAGGAAGCAACAGGGTACAACAGGAAGAGCGCTAATTGGGGAGTCAAAGGACCTAGATTCAAATTTGCCTTCTGATATTATTCTCTGTGTAACCTTGGCCAATTCCCTTAACTTCCCTGGGTGCCCATTTCATCATCTGTAAAATTGGGGTGTTGGACTTGCTGAGCTTTAAGGACTCTTCTAGCCATGGACTATGCTTCTGCACAATTTCAATCTATGACATTCTTTAAATTCTAAAGAGGATCTATCCAAAGTGCTAGAGGCCTTCCTTTGGATTTTCCAACCTGGACAGGGTAGCAGGGTAATAATCATTCTGTCAATCTGTTTTTGCTTTTAAAAATATATTGGTCTATTGACTCTTGTTCTTGCTAAACAATTGGACTGCTTCATTTTTCTGACACATATACATGTCATTATATAGCATATTGCATAAATGTGAATTGTTAATGTAGGCAATACAAAAATAATAACTCGTGCATATAGCGTTTAATGTTTTACCAAACATTTTCCTCATACAAACTCTTAGTTAGTAAAATCACATACACATATCCCATTTTAGCAAAGAGAAAACTCATGCTTGGAGTGTTGAAGGGATTTCAAGATCACACATTGGTCTATCTTGGACTCAAATCTAAGTCATCTGACTCTCTGTCCACTTTTCTTTCCACTCCACTATACTGCCTTTGGATAAACAACCAATTGAGGCTTGACTCAAATGCTGTGCAGGTAGGAGAAGCTATGAATCAGCCATGTTCTCTGGGAAGTTCTAAGTTGAGATGAGAAAAGAAGCAGTAGTTTTCTCTCCTCTTAGAAAGGATATGGAGAGTCTAATATGTAGAACAGACTTTAAATGCCTAGAAAAAAATTGTGTTTAATTGGGGAGAAAGGGGAAAAAATTTACAACTTATGGAAATGAATGTTGAAAATTGAAAACAAATGATAATTTTGAGAAAAAAGACAAAAAAATAAATGCCTAGAAAATCATTGGAACTTGAATCTGAAGGTCCATCCTACTATAGGGAAAAGTTGGAAAGAACGAACATAATGATTTAGAAATTGACATGGATGGACTAGGAATAGTTTGCTTAGAAAATGAATAATGTAAACTCTCATCATGGGTAGAGATATTATAGATCCTCTCAAAGCCTATGCCAGGGAAGCACAAGTTCTAACTCATCATTCTAATTCATATATTTTCAGACAGTTGCTATGTGCAAGGCATTGTACTGGGGATTGGGCATGGAAATGAAAGAAACCCCCAAATTTAAGGAACATACTGTCCCTGGTGGGGAATATAGCATAATAGAAGGTAGATTATATTTATGGCAGCAAAGAAGAAGTCCATAGGAAAAATTGATGAGACTGTGAATACTTTTAGCTTGGACTTTGGGGGAGGGTGACATAATGAAGGTAGTTCCTCATCTGAGCCATAATGGGAGAGAAAGGTTGCCAGAGGCAGCAGTGAAGAGAAAGTGCTTTCTAGGCAGGGAGGATAGACTAATGAATGAATGAAGGTGGAAAAGAACAAATCTAGAACAGTAAAGAGCTAGTAGGTCAGTTTATCTAGATTAAAGAGCATGTGAATGGAAAAACCTGAAAAAAGTGAGCAGCAGAGAATCTTATTTGACAGGCTAAGAAATCCAAACTCCCCCCTCCCATAGGCAATTAAAAAAAAACTTTCAATTTTTGACCATGATCAGTCAAGTGACATGGTCAGGTTTGTGTATTAGGAAAACTATTGCTGTAGTTGTTGGAGATTGGATTTGAGAAGGAATAGAAGGTAGGAAGGAAGATGAGCTGTTTCAATAGTCCAGTAGCAAAAGGAAAGAGAAAGGGAACTAGGGTGATATTTAAGTAGAGAAGGATCAAATGCAAAAAATGCCATGGAGATGGGAGAACCACCATGACTGGAAACTAATAGGATTGAGGCATAAGTAATAAAAACAAGTCAAAGATGACTCTTGGGTTTCAAGCCTGGGCAAGTAAATGGCAAAAGCTTCAAACTTGGGTGCAGGCACCAACACTCAAGATCAGTTGAATTCAGAGAGGTTCATCACTGGGCTGTCAGTGGGGAGATTTATCTTTTTGGTCTTAGAAACTCATGAAGACAGTCTATTAAGACATCTCCTGAATTGGAAGGAGTATCTATACCTAGGAAACCATAGATTTTGGAAGCACTAAAGCAAGTTACCAAGATGTTAGGATTAAATATTTTTCTCTACTTCAGAGGACTTTTTACAAAAACTTACCAACATCCCTTTATATACACAGTGTCAAATAGAAGCTATCCTTGTTTATTCAATGGAACAGAATCTCTACTTGGCAACACCTTTTGTAGTCATTAGCTTTGTTTATGATGGGTGACTGAAAATAAAATTTGCTTCAAGCTATCTACTAATTTGAAGTTTTACTAGGTCAAGTTGGCCTTTCAAGTCTAAATGCAATTCAATTCCAAACCCCAAATTCAAAAATAAATTATTCTCTTAACAGTAAATCTCAAACTCCAAACCAAATAAATGTATATTTACAGTGATTTATAGTTTAATTGGAATTTCTAAATAGAATATGTCTATAATAATTTGTCTTTTAGCACAATGCCTGGTGCATAGTAAGAGCTTAATAAATACTTATTTTTAATTGGTTTCTCTCCCTGTCCCTCCCTTCCTTATTCATATCTAGATTTGCACATGTCTTTTTGTTTTTATGTCATCTTCGGTGAATATATTTTTCTTCCAGCTCTTCAAGTCGGTATGTTTTTATATTATAGTAGCATTGGGGACAATTCGCTTAGGTTATTTCCTTGTTCCTTATTTTTTTTAAAAAAAATGGTTTTCAGGGCAATAAATCAAATGTAAGCATGCATTTCCTTTTGCAAAGCTCTTCCTGAAAAGAGGGGAAAGGGGCCTTATGGTTTGTTAAAGACTAAAAGCTAAGAGTTTTAGGTCTCCCCTGTTGTTTAGAGAAAAGGACTATAATGACAACGATGGCTAACTAGCTACTTTTCTTTGTTCTTATATCATCAGAGTTTGTGAACAAGGTCTTCGGTGTTATCAAGGCCAATTCCAAAAGAACGTAAACCCTTTCAGGACAGGGCTGTTTATTGTTCTGTTGTTGGGGGTGGTATTTTGTCCTGTCTTTGTGTCTCCAGTACCCAGCAAGTGCCTGGCACATGGTAGGGGCTTAACGAATGTTACTTGGCTTGATTAGATTGGATTGAGCAATGCCATCCTCCATAGTAGACCAAAGGCTTTCTCTCTTAAGGTATGTTCCTGGGGCCCACAATTAGCATGATCTATAGCAAATCCTTATGATTCCCACTTACCAATTGCAAGAATCATGTTTACCAAGTGCCAAATACAGTGATTTTATTTGTTGCCCTCTCTGTTGATTCACCAAACTTCCTGGGATGCTTTCACCTACGTAGACTCAATAGGACTGAGGCTCTATCTTTTGGTCTCAATATTGACATTCCATAATGAAAGGATCATTGTCATCCAAATACAACTAAGATATAAAGATCTATGAGCTGATGAGCCAGTGTGTACACCAATTGGGCCAGCAGTTGTATTTCCTTTCCCATCTGACTACTTGCTAAGGGGAAGTCTTCAGGATATAGAGAGATGGAAAGAGGGAAAGAAAGAAACAGTAAAACATATATCAATCCCATCTATTAGTATTCTCCTTCATGTAATCTGCATTCCAGTCAAAGCGACCTGGCTATTCCCATCACACAGCATTCCATTTCTCACCTCTATGCCTTTGAATAGACTTGCCCCGACGCTGAGAATTTCTGCCCCACACTCTACCTCTTAGAATCTCAAGCTACCTTCAAGGTTCAAGTGCTACCTCCTACCAAAAACCTAGCTTAATCCCTCTAGTTATTTGTACTCTCCTTCCACAAATTACTCTGCATATATTTTTATTTAATTTATTAATTTATATTAATATATAATATTAATTTATTTAATTGTATTTTCTATGTTGTCCCCCCTAACAGAATGTAAGATTGTTGAAAGTAGGAACTATTCATTTATTTTTGCATCCCCAGAGTCTAGAACCTAGGAAATATTTCCTGATAATGTATCACATTTCCATGGCTCTTTAACAATTGTAACAGACTTTATATACAGTATAGCATTTGTGCCTTCCAGCAAATATCCTGGTTTTATAAAGACTCAAGCCTAAAGATGTTACATGACTTAACTCAGGTTCACACAGCTAAGTATCTGAAGCTGGATCTAAATTCAGAGCTCCTTGACTCTGAGACTAGCACTCGAGGCACTAAATTCTGCTGGTCCCTTTAGAAATGATTATTGCATTGAAATGAACTGATTTGATTGGAAGGAAACTGAATTGAATTGAACTGGGCAAATAAGCATGAAAGGAGAACAGACAGAAATTAGCATAGCTCCCAATTCTGTATCTCACCTTATTTTCACGAAGAATAATGAGTAATTGACAAATTATTTATTCAGGGCCAAAGTCTACCAGACTGGCCCTGCCTCCCTTCTCCCAGGGCATGTAATCCCAGGCAAATCAGTCCTGTCTTCCCCTTACAAGTCACTCAAACCTGTCAGGGCTGTAACAGTAGCATAGCACCTAGCCTCTGAAGCCCTGTCATCTCATATTATCTGCCTCCAGGAAACAGTGATGCTCAAATATCAGCTCCAATTCTTCATAAGAGTCACCTGCCACCTAGTCACACATCAGTCCACTTTGAAATTGGCTGGCTTCCAGTTTCAAAGATTAGGCTTCAGTGCTCTTGGCCACCCATTCGACCAGTCACCTATAACATTTAAGGTTGGAAAAACTGATCCATTCAATTTAAACATCTATTAAATGCCTACTGTGCATGATGCAGGCACTGAATCCCTGTATAATCAAGAATGATTGCCCAACTCTCTCTTATGACTGTGAAACACATAGAGGTTAATGAAGGTCCCAGTCCAGAGCCCTCTTGACAGCTGCCCTCTGTTGTATCCCCAAGACATTTATTCCCCTCTTTTGTGCTATAATAGAAGAGTTAAATGATTTAGGTCACAGAGGGAAATTTCATGACTGATAAGTAGGATGGGAAATAATTTATTAAACTTTTCCGAGTAAAAAGTTATAGAAAGGACAGGATGATTTAAAAAAAGCTTATCAGAATCTCAGTCTTTCAAACTTTGAGGTATCCCCATGTCTACAATACTGACAGGCAATTACTTAGATTAGAAGCAGGGAATTCTATTACATGTGGCATAAATGGTTAGAGAATTCGCAAAACTTTTGTTATGTTTTACTAACAGAAATCTAAAAAAGAAAGACAATATGACCTTTGGTTTTAATATTACCCATCCTTTCAAAAGTATTTACAACATATTGCAGGTAAATTACAAAAAATACAAAGTAGCATTATCATCATAGCTAGAGTTCATAGAGTTCTTTAAGATATGAAAGCACTTTACAAATATTAACACATTTAATCTTCATGAAGACCTTAGTAGGGAGGTACTCTTATCATCATCTCCATTTACCGATAAGGAAACTGAGACAAACAGAGGTTCAGTCACTTTCTCAGGGTCATATAACTACAGTTTGAGTCTGAATTTGAACTCAAGTCTTCCTGACTCTAAGTCCATTGCCCTATCCACACTGCCACCTCTAGTCATACCTCCCGTAGAATCAAGATGAATCATTTCACCACCCAAATCACAGATGGGGTCTCCAATATGGATGTTATAATAACAGCACTACTGATGGTGATGACCATGAGGATGAGAAAGATGACGATAATCTCGTGTGTCTCTAGACTTTAAAGGCTGCAAAGCATTTTCCTCCAAACAACATCATGTTGAGGGGGGGGGGAGTTAGTACCAGTTTCATTATCTTCATTTTATCTTCTTGCTGCCTTTTGTTTTGGAGGATACCTTTGCCCCCAACCACCACCATTCAACCCTCCTTTGTAACAAAGAAGAGACACTGGCCAGCCTAGTGTTTGCATCTGATAGAGTATTTCATATTCTACATGTGGAGTCCCCCACCTGTCTGTGGTGAGAAGGAAGGAGTTTTCATTATCAATTCTCCGAGACTCAAATTTATTCCTAGCCCTATTTGACAGATGAGGATGAGATGTAAAGTGACTAAACCAACATTACAGAGCTAAATGTAAGAGCTGGGATTTAAATAGAAGTCCTCTAAGGACTCTAAATCTAGGACTCTTTGTAGTTTGCAGTTATATATAAACTATATTATATTATAGACCATACATGGGGACCTACCCATTTATAGGGAGAGACACTAACCTGTTTACAAACAACCAGAAGGGTCCTGACCCAATAATGAGTGTCATTAATGTATATTTAAAACTGATTGATGTAGCAACACCTCCTGCAGAATTATAAAGCTGAGAGGGACCTCATCTTCCATACAGTCCAATCATCTCATTGCATATAGTAGGTAGTTGAGATCCAGGGAGGTTAAATGACTCACACAGACAAGTAGTGTGAATCAGAGGCAGAATTTGAATGCAGACCTCTGATTCTAGAATTGGGGGAAGAATGGGGGGGGGGTGGTATTTACAACCTCACCATGCAGGTATACAGTACTTAGGAAACACACTGGCTGGGAGAACTGCCTTGATAACTGTAAAAGACATAGGAGGAGTCAAACTTTATGATGCTTAGAATAAGTCAGAAACATAATCAAAGTCATCATGGTTGGAGCTGGGACCTCCTTGGTGTCATAGATCCCTATGAGAAGTCTGATGAAGTCTATGAACCCTTTCTCAAAATTATGTTTTTTTAAATAATTAAAAGAAATACTAAATTTTAGGTAGAAGTTGGTAAAAATACATATTAGGTTTTTCTTATCCAAGCACAAGACCCCTAAAATGTGTAGAGGCAGCAGAAGGCACAGCAGATACAGTTCTGAGTTTGAAGTCAGATATTCCTGAGTTCAAATCCAGTCTCATCAGCTGTGTGACCCTGGGGAAGTCATTTAACCTTCTGTTTGTCTCAGTTCCCTCAACTGTAAAATGAGAACAATAATAGTTCTGACTCTGCAGGATTGTTGTAAGGATCAAATGAGATAATGTTTGTGCAAAGAGCTTGGCACAGTGTCCGGCACATGGTAAACGCCATAGAAATGCCTTTTCCCTTTCCGTTCCCTATTGGTCTCAGTTTAGAAACTCTTGATGTAGCCACACACACACACACACACAATTTTATAAATAAAAAATAACTGAGGCTGGAGAGGAGAAATGACTTTGAGCAAGCCAATAGACAGCAGCAGAGCAGAACAGAGATCTGAACCCCAATGACCTCATGCCCAAAGTGCTCTTCCTGCCACACTCGAAGGTTTTTATAGGGGCTGTAAAAGCTGGATTACTGGACCTGTGTTTCATACTCTGTCTATGATTTACTCAAGCCATTCCAAAAACAAATGGGGAGGCACACAAATCCATAAGTCAGTAAGGACTTGATGCGGATGCCAAAGCTCACAGGAGGGCACCAGAGCAGGAATCCCCTAGCTGAGTGTCAGCACTCCCATTCAAACTCAGTCTCACTATTTGTGTAGGTATTTGCAATGCCTCTGAAGTCTCTAAGCCTATTAAATCCCAAACACAAAAGACAAAGGCTTTACAATAAACACAAATTAAAGAGAAAGAGATTAGAGTGCCAGTGACAAAGGAGAAAAAAGATTAGCCTGCGTGCTGGAGAGGTGGAAAGGATTACCAAAGAGGCCTGAGGAGTGAGTACAACTAGGAAGAAGTTTCTTCAGCAGTTTGCCCAGAGGGTGAGTCAGCATACTGGCAAATATCATTTCTGAAATTCAAAGCCTCTAATAGAAGGAGACATTAATTAGATCAGTCTCTGATAAACAATCACCTCTGAAATTCCAGAAACCTCTAATCCAAGGCTAGGGACAAGGCAGCCTTTGTAAACTACAACTTCTTAAACTTAGAGGTGCATTAGAACTATAGGAACCTACCCAGGTTTATGAAGACAGGAGCCAAAAGATCAGGTCTACCTTGGGCATACAGTTGTTCTCTGTTCAAAAACCTTCAGAACCTTGGAGAGTTCATTCCCTTCTCTCCATTAAAAGGTACCAAGCAAACCAGAACCCAATGTAATCAGATTCTTGGTATCTCCCTTAAGTGAAATTGTGCAAATAATATGATTATAGATTATTATATTATTATATATTATTGTAACATTATTAATTAGATTATAACAGCTGACATTTATATAATGATAGCACCTACTCAGACTGTCGTGAGGATCAGCTGAGATAATAGAATATGTAATGTGTTTTGAAAACCATAAAAGCACAATATAAATGATAGCTGTATTATATAAGGCTTTAAGCTTTGCAGAGCTTACCCACAATTATATTTGTTTAACCCTTTGTTAAAAGGGTTTGTTTAACCTTTTGTTTAGCCACAATATAGCTCTCTCTGCTCTGACCTCAACTATGCATCAGTGGTTCTCCTTGTAAGTTCCTCAGGTCCATGAGGGAAGAACTACAGTTATTTATGATCTGTATTTTAAAGATGAGGTGACTGAGGCAGAGAGGTATTAAGCAGCATGCCCAGTGTTCCACCTCAAATTTGAATGCAGGCCCTCATGACTCCAACTTCAGTATCCTATCCATTACACCATATTTTCATACCCGAAGAAGTTCAAGAAGCCAGCAATGGGAAGATATTTACAAGCTAGACAGAAGTAAACTGGCATGTTGGATCGGGAGCCCAGAGACTAGGTTTCTACTTCTGGCTCTGCCACTAAATGTGTGTGTGTGACTCTGGTGATGAGGATACAGAGATGATGTTGTCTGCTTTCAAGAAACAACAAACAGTGAAGGGAATGCATCCACACAGATAACTTTAATACCAGGGGAAATGGTGTGTTGTTGTGGAAAAAGCACTGTATTTGTGGGGCATAAGGTATGAGTTTGAATACTGGCTTTGTTATCTGAATGGTTACACAAGCCATTTAACCCCTCATCCTCAGTTTCCTTAGCTGTAAAATTTGGGCATTGGACTAGAAGCTTAGGGAGGCACTGAAGTTTAGCAAAGGGAGAACTGGTTCTGGAGTTGCGGATCCTGGGTTCAAACCTTGACTCTGCTAGCATCACACTACCTGTTGAATCTTGGGGCCTATCCTTCTTGGGACTTCGGTTCCTTCATCTGTAGTATGAAGAGGTTATCTAAGATGATCCCTAAAATCCCTTTTTGTACCCAATGTAAGATCCAATGGAATGTTGGTACAGGTAAATGCTATAAAAAATATTTAAGGAAGGAAAGAGCAGTTTTCATTGAGTAAGACAGAAAGAGGAGAAGGAAGAGGTATAGGAAAAGTGCAGAGAGGAATCATTATGAAAGAAATGGCACCTGAATTGAGCCTTGAAAAAGGGAGGCTCAGATGTATGTGGGTGGAAGAGAAAAGAATTCCCTCCAGGCCTGGAAGACAGTATAAGAACAGGCACAGAGATCAGAGGACAGAACAAGAATAATAGATGGAGTGTAGATATGGTCTGGATGGAAAGGAGAATGTAGGAAGTGACTAATATGTGATCAGGCTAGAAAAGCAGATCAGAGGCAGATCATGATGGGTTTTAAAGGCCACATTCACAAGGATATTCTTTATTCAGAAGGTGATAGGGAATAATTAAAGTTTGGTGAGTAGTGGAGTAGCATGCATAATCAAAGAACTGCATTAGGAAAATTAACCAGAGAATATTTGAAAGATGGATAGGAAAAGGGACAGACTCATCCCTTTCAGAATGACACAGAATGTCAGAGGCAAGACAGGCAAGAACACCAAAGAAATATAAAAATAATATATTTAGAGCTAGAAGGAACCTTCTAGATCATCTACCCCAATCTCATTTTACAGATGAGGAAACTGAGGCTCAATGAGGTTAGTAAGTGGCAAATCAAGAGTTTGAACCCAATTCCTGCAACTGCAAATCCAATACCCTTTCCACTGAACCACTCTGCCTCCACAATTAGTTCATTAATCCAGGAGGAAAGCGATAAAGGCATATACAATGGTACTTGCAGGGGGAGTTTAGAGGAAGGGATATTTTCAACAGAGTTGCCAACAGAATGCACATAATAGATGAGAAAAAATCCAATCCATCTCAAGTTATGTTCCTGAGTGAGAAGGAGGAAAGTTGGCCAGAGAAGAGGTAGGTTTGGGGAAAAAGATGTTGAAGTTGAGGTGACTTCTTTGTGGCTTGCTTTCTTTATATGTAAAAAGAGGACTAGCTGATGTATCTCCTAAATCTCTTCCAGATTTAACATTTTGTGATTCTAAGAGGCAAACAGAAGTAAAAGGACACCTAAATGACTCACCTCAATTCACACAGTCACTAAAAGGTATTATTCTCAAAGGCAGATTTCCTAACTCACAGAACTGTTCCCTTTCCCACTTCAAGCTGATTTAGGAAGAAAAAGGCACGAAGATTGTCCTGGTGACTATTACAATTCGTTTTTTCTGCAATCACAGTCCCCCATCCCATATCAACTAACTGCAATAAGTACATTCTTCCAGGTCATCAAAAATCATAATCTCTATGTAAAACCAGAGCCATAAAGTAAGATCCCACTGGGACACACAAGGTCCCACCAACACTATGTCTCTGTCCCTATCATTGCTTTAGTTCCTCCATCATAGGTCATGGTGGAAGCACCTCAAATACCTCAAACAAGGGTCAGTGAGTGGTGCTTACAATAACTTCCCAAGTGGCCCAACACAACTCTAAAGATTTCTGAAAACGTATTAAATTACTAGTTTACAATCACCTAGGAAGATGTATTGTTACCACACTAAGGAAACGAGGACAGCTGAGCTGGGGGTGGGGGTGGAGTGGGAAGAAAGGGGTGGAGGGGCAAGATTTCACTGTTGCCAATATCCCTTGGGAGTCTACTGGTCTCTTTCTCATGGTAGGGCTGCCCACTGCCAGAAAACAAAAGCAGAACAACAGACCATCTAGGCTAACATTAGTTAAATGGGTCTTTTCTATTGCTGTTCCAAGTCCCTTCTTTGTTTTGGAGACAGACTACTCTGAGGGGCTGTTGCTTCTAGGTGACCTCCCCTGTGACTCTCTGTGTTCTCTTATGTTGTATAGGTTCCTGGGAAAGTTTCATTTAATGAGCCTTTTATGTGAGCTGACCAAGGTCTTGGCAGAAAGGACCCAGTGAAGAGTTTGGGTATAATGACACTTTGTCACCAGGTTATGTGACAAGCTGTGTCCCTAGCAATATCATCTACCTATATTTTTGGATGCAAAGTCACAGTTTGTAGGACTCTGACATGCAATATACTCTGCACACTTTTTATAGCTAGCATAAATTATTACTTAGCCAGAGTAAATAGGCACCTGTCCTCAAGACATTTGAAAACACTCTTTAAGTTGGTTTCATGATAATAATGAGCATGGGAAGGTATGATTCAATTGAGAAAGAACAGAAGGTTAACAGAGATAGAATCATTTTCAAATACATCTCTTTTTCCTGATTGACTTGGATTATGTGATCATCTGGGAAATGCTTTGAAAGAAACACCTTAGCCTTCCACAAGCCCCTCTGCCCTCCCTCCATTGTCACCATCATCCCCAATACCACCCCAACCTCTGACAAATCACACACATGGCTTTGGTGTACAAAGTAATGGCTTAAGTAATAACTTCCCTAGTCCCTTGTCAGTAGGGAAAGAATCTAGAATGACTAAATCAGAGCCCTAGATGAGCCTGCCCATCAATGAGGGCCTGGGAGTCCACACACGTGCCTATGTCAATGCTGGGTTTTAGTCATGCCAGAAAATGGGATGAATAATTATATGGTTAAACACATTCCAAGGGGATTTGAGATGTCAGTGTTCACCTTAAAAAGGGTGTATTACCTGATGTGGCTGTGAACTGGACCATCTGCTGTAGGAAGGAGCACCTGAAGTCTTGCTGGCCGAGGTCCTCTAGAAAAGAGAGAGAAGAACCCATGCTTCCGTTAGCCAGAACAGTGCAGAACAAAAACATACTTTAGCTTTACGTCACATTCCTGTAGCCTCAGAAAGTAAGCTGAATTATTTGATCCCAGTCATGGATTAGAGTTATTATTGGGTCAATCAGTTGGACAGTCAGTCCAACCTTCCATCCATTCTTCTTCTCTTCCTCCCTTTGTCCCTTCCTCCATTCCTATTAGTATTATTAGTATTATAACTCTACATATTATACTATCGCTACCGTAACTTTTCAGATCTATTCTCCCTTCCTAGAATTCTCTCTTTTTGTCTTCCACCCAGCTCAGTTGTGCCCATTCTTCAAGGTCCAAATCAAGGAGGAAGTACACTAGGGAGCCAGCGTGCCAGTGGAATGAGCAATGAACATGAACACACAAGGACCTGAGTGGAATTCTGGCTCTGCCACAGAATACTCATGTGACTTTGGTCAAGTCATCTCCTAGAAATATACATACATACTGACATACACATATAAAAGATAAAATAGGTAACTGAATGAAAATGTGACTTGGTTGGAGAGAGTACCAGAGTCAACAGGAAGATTTATAGTTAGAACTATAGAGGTCATCCAAGCCCAAGCCCTTCTATTTATGAACAAGGAAATATAAGCTTTAAGTGGGGATGTAATTAATCTAAGATCATGTGAGAGATAAATGGCAATACCAGATTTCAAATTCTCTGATTCCAGTTTCATTTCTATCACTGCTATACCCCCCCCCCGCCTTTCAAGTAGAAGTAAACAAAAATGGTTTTGGTGTCAAAGAACATGAATCCAAGAGCTGCTCTTTTCTCCTATCTCGATGACATCAAGCAAATCACCTCTCCTCTCCTCTCCTGGCCTGTTTCCTATTCTTTAAAATGAAGGGGTCAGACTAGACCATCTCTTGGGTCCCATCCTTCTCTAAATCTCAGGCCCTCTTCAGGTGACTGATGAGTAGAAGAGAGTATGTAACTAAAGAAAAGAACCAAGAAAGTTGGCAGGGAACAGTGTAACTTAAAATGTGTTTAATACTAACTGCAAAAATGAGGGAGAACTGATTTGCCAACTATGAAGCTTCCTTTAAGAGAACATTCTATTGAACAAAAGAAGAGGAAGACATGCCACAAGTAAGTCTGAAAGATGCTCCAGACTCAGTGACTCTTCAGACATAAGACAGATGGCTAGTTGTTACAGATACAACAACAGCCAAACAGCCTGAAATCTCAAACTCAATCTCTCTCTCTCTCTCTCTCTCTCTCTCTCTCTCTCTCTCTCTCTCTCTCTCTCCCTCTCCCTCTCCCTCTCCCTCTCCTTCTCCCTCTCCCTCTCCCTCTCCCTCTTCCTCTCTCTGTCTCTCTCCTCACACTAAGGTGCAAAAGATCTGGAAAATGTATACATTTTTAAAGGTCATGTGTATGTAAGTGTGTATACAACTCCATCTTCACAAGTCACAAAACTGATAACCCCTTCAAGCGGTCAAAAAGATAATAAAGAAATAGCATTTGAGGAGGCCAACTGCCAATTGGACATCTGCTTTCAACATCTCATCACAGAAAGCCACTGGCAAGTACAGTCATGAGAGACATTTTGTGTTATTCAGACAGACTGAACTCTGGAAGGCAGACATTACCTCTGGGGCAATACTTAGCTTTAGAATGACTATTATTTCAGGTGGAAAATCATGTTCCCATTCCAAACCAAAGTGAATCAGATGGAGCCAGACTAAAAGAGCAAATGAGGTAGAAATCAGGGATTTGTGAAAGATGCTACAAAAAGTACCATACGGAATGTCCAAACCCCTCTTCCATGACAATTAAATTATCTAGACCACAAATGGGAAACATTCAACATTACATGAACATGGGTCATTTTATATGATGATCTCAAGAAACAGTCACAACAAAGCACAAGTAGCTGGCAATATTTTGAAAGGTCAGAAAAGAAACTTAATGAAAGTAGGGCAAGAGGGAAGGTAGGTGAAGGAAGGGCAGTTTATTTTGAACATCAATAAGTTAAAAGTTTCTGTACAGGTTCAGAACTAAACAATCTCAGAACTGAAAGAAATCTCAGGGGCCATCTAGTCTAATCTCACATATGAGCAAGAAATCCCTTCAACAATACACAGGTGCAATTCACTGGAAAATTTGCAGGGACGGGAAAGGCATTGCCTCCCAAGGTTTTTGTGAGGATCAAAGGAGATACTGTAAAGTTTTACAAAATTTCAGCTATTAATTGTATTATGTCCCAAGGCAATTTCACTTTGAGATAACTCTGTTAGGAAAACTGCTACTGCTGTTGCTGTTGCTTTTCCTCCTACACATTACTCCTAGTCATCCTTCCCTTCCACAAGAACAAGTCTAATCTCTCATCCACAGGGTATCCTTCAAATACTATAAGATACTGTTTCTATCAAGTCCCATTTAAGATAAATTTCTTCCTCAGATTAAACATGGTGGGTTCTTTCAACAAATCCCCTAGGGTTTGATCCTATGATGCTTGGTGAAAAAGGAAAGAAAAGGTTCCATAACCTGTGAGAGGAGGTGATATACATGTAATATGTGTGTGTGTGTGTGTATGTCATATGCCCCCCCAATTTCTATCTTGGAATTTAAATATGCATCTTTACTTTAGCCAGCCCATATATAGTCAATTACTGGAAACAGTTACCTTCATTTCATTTCTGGCTCCCTCTACACTCTAGCCAGGAGCCCCAGAAACGAACAACTGCTACTTATTAGCAAAGAATAGAGGATAGAAAATTAAGTAGGAAAACTCAACTACTCCTTCTCTCTCTTCCCACTGAGAGGAGAGGGTGGCTGAGGGTTATTTTATCAAAGGCTTAGTAAGAAAAGAAGGTGAATTTATCAATTCACCTTGATGCCTGGACTCTTTGTAATCCATGTCCCCAAAAATAATATTTAAGAGTTAGTTGGATTTGGAGAAATACAATTTTGAAGACAGAAAATAAATATTTTTTGTTTAGGGAAGGGATAAACTTGCATAATTTGATGCAATGTAAGGATGATAAAGGATTCCTGGGAAGTCTACACTGAAACTGTGCTACCAAGGTGATGTATTCCATCCATAACCTCTCCCTGTAGTCACTATCTGTATGGCCAAAGCATCCTTCATGAAGAAGGACCTAAATCTTTCTAATTTTAATTAATGCCCTTTTTCACACATCCTGTCTTTCAGAAGGTGATGATGATGATGATGATGATGATAATGGTGATAATGGTGATGGTGGTGGTGGTGGCAGTGGCGGTGATGGCGATAATGATAGCATGACAGAGAAGATGCTCTTAGAGCCTGCAGACATGTGTTCAATTCTCAATCCTGACGTATACTGTTATATAGGAGTTGCATAACCTTGGGCAATTAATTTAGCCTCTCAGTATTTCACATAGCTTTCTAAGACACTAAATTACAGAAAAAAGGAGGGTAAGGGAATAAATATTTATATAGCATCTACTACATACTAACATACTAAGCATTGCATCAAGCACTCCATTTTTTAAAAAAATATTATCTCATTCGATATATGAGAAACTAGCAATCCACATAAATGGAGGGTATTTCCAAATTATTGGTCCCCTACATCCAGGCAATCATAGGTCCATACATAAGTAAATAAACAATTTAGTTTTTTAAATGTTTTTACTTCTAAATACATTATTTCATTTGACCCTTCTAACAATCCTACGAAGATTTGAGGACAAATATTATGAATCCCATTTTATAGATAAAGATACTGAGGCACAAAGAGGTTACCTTATTTGTCAAAAGTTCACAGTTAGTTAGTTAGTTAGTTAGTTAGTAAATGTCAGCAGAAAGGCCTTAACCTAAGTCTTCTGGTCCATTAAGTGATATGTTCAGAGTAAATATTCTCCATCTATTTATGGAATTCACTCCCACATTCTTTTTCCCAGATTAAATTAACAGATTTCCTCTAGTCCTTCATGTGCTCTGTCATTTCCATACCTGAAATCTCTAACTCCTCCCCTCTGACCTTGGGTAATTTGGTCTCCTGAATCTTCTTTAAGATGTCTACTCATTCCATGACAATATGCTCAAAGAAACCTTCCTAATATACCCTAGAAGGTGGGAGGGGGCGATAAGTGGAGGAGGGAATCAGCATTGGGCAATATCAATGACTGTTCAAATCCCTCCATTTTCAGAGTGTTGTCTTTTCTCTGGGTTCATTTTCCCAGGGAAAAAAGGGAAGTGCCCAAGTCACTCTGGTGACAGACTCATTCCAGTGACAAAAAGCAGATGCTCAAAATTGCAGACAGTATTTTTTTCCCTTGGATTCAAAGTTGTACAGAAAATTTCCTGAAACTGGAATGGTGCTTGTGGCTTTGGGATTTACTGGCTACTCTCTCTAGACTGCTAATTGGAATGACATCCTAAAAGTGTCTTTGGCTTGGAAGCTCCCAAAGAGGCTTCCTGAGGCTTGGGGTGAATTAAGGCCACTTCCCTAGCGCTAGGTTGTCCTCAGGTGGGAAGTGACTCAGGAAGGCAGCTAGGAAATTAGAAATAGCTCCATCCATCCCAATTCCATGCATAAAAAGACCCATTGGAAGCAATGTGCAATGGCATTAAAAGCAGTGGAAGTCAGAGGAACTGGCTTCAAATCACACTTATGTGATTTGCTGCTCTTGTGAACTTGAGCAAGTCACCTGATCATATATTCAATTTCTTCCTGTAAATTTCTCAAGAACAAGGACTATATTTTGTCTGCCTCTATAACCTATAACCAGTGCTTAGCCTAGTGCCTGGCACACAGCAGGTACTTAATAAATGTTTGTTGACTAAAATGAGCAGGATAGTGCTTTAGACTTTGAAGGTCTCATCTAAATCTGCAGTGTGTAGCAGAATCAATGCTGAATTGAGACTAAAAGACATTAGTCCAAATCCTGGCCTTGCCATCTGTTGCCTCCTGTACCCTTGGGTAAGTCACTTGCCTCACCTCTAGACTCAATTGTTTCGTCTGTAAAATGAAAGAGTCTAGATGATCTCTGAGCTCCTTCTACATAATTCTGTCATCTAGCCATCATCCATCATCCCGTGACTAATCGCATGACTCTTCCAGTTCTAAATTTTTGATCCTATGATCTAATCAAGTGATAAAGGGACCCTAAGCAACCAGCATCAAGGCAAAGTGCCCTTGCTTCTCCAATAGACACTACCTAAGTTCTTCTTTGCTGATTTCATGTCCCTCCAAGGCTACCATTGATGTTTATCCTGCCTTGATTTCTCATGTATTAAAATGTTATAGAGGATAGGATGGGAGGCACATGTCTCTAAGGATAAGGAGATGACAACCCCACTGTCCTCTGCCCTATTCGTGTCTCATCTGGGTCACTGTGTTTAGTTCTGGGCATCACATTTGATGGGCTGGAAATTGTCCAAAGGAAAGTGACAAGAAGATGAAGAACCCTGAGTTTACTCCCCGTGAAAGTCAATTCAAGGAAGTAACAGCAAACTATAATAAGAATAGCTAGCATTGATGTAGATATTTCTTCCCATTCGTGCAGATTATAACTTGTCCATGCTACAGGAAACTGTTTCATAAATCTACCCTGTGTTGATAGCCAAGACTGAACATGAGGGGAAGAAGAGGAAAGGGGAGAAGCATAATTATAAGACTGTAATTGTTAGAATTTTTACTGCTATCGCCATAACACAAGAAAAATTACAGAAGAAAAATTGAAATGAATTTCAAGGAAACAAGAACTGAAAACCAAATGTTCAGAACTCTTAACAGACTTACTATTATATAAATATATGGCCCAATGCAATATCTCTCCAAATCTCACAAGAGTTTGGGGAAAGGCTGCCCTCTTCAGACGTACTTTTTTATATTATTACTGCTATAATTTTAAAGAAGCTAGAGCTATTCAATAGTCCTTTCTCTAAAGGGGAAAAATAAAATGGAAAAAGAATTTTCAAATCAGAATTGGATGATAATTTTTAAAAAAACCATTTCATGGAAAGAAAACTAAAGCAATTTCCAAAGTGCCTAACTATTTAGTCTGTCCCTAACTTGCCAAAATCGCATTTCTTATAAATATTGCACATGGCTCCTGGATATTCTAAGCATGTGCTAGACTTCAGAGCTGTAATTAATTAATGGAGCTGTCTGAGCCTGAGATGTTTACTTAAGCTGTCATATATCTGTGTGTTCAGAACAACCACCTGAATTCACAATCATTGGCTTCCCTGACATTAGAATATCTAATAACCATGATGAGTTCTAGTCTCATTTCACAAAAAGCTCTTGTTTTCTTTCTGTCAGTCTTAACACCCCCAAAACTGCTATTAAGGGAGTTGTCAGAAGGATGGTCACCATGCATACTTGGTCTGCCAGAAAAGAATTCTGTTTCTGCCTCCAACATCCTTTGTTTCCTGAGAATATTATACTTGGGGCACAAAGACCAGATTTTAAAATACCAAACTGTTTCTTACATTTTTTCCCTCAATATGATTAAATCCAAAGGCATATGTGGAACAATAGTAATTTTAAAAAAAATTGGTTTCAGAGAAACCTGGGAAGATTTTTGTGAACTGATGCAGGAGACAAACAGGAGTACAATTTCTACAATAATAACAAAGACAAATAACGTGAAAATACTTAAGAATTCTGGCAAATCCAATGACCAACCCATATTCCAGAGGGCCAATGATGCAGCTGCTATCCATCTCCTAGCAGAGAGGAGATAGATTTAGAGTATAGAATGAGATACACATTTTTTTAATATGGCCAATTATTTTTGTTTGACTATGAATATATTACAAAGGTTTTGTTGAGAGATGGGAAAGTAAATGCATGCTAATTTAATAATTAAAAACAATTTTTTCTGGATACCGGAGGCTTATTAGTTTGTAATCAGTATGCTAAATTCAAATTTTAAAGCAGATTAAAATAAGATTTGCTAATATACTTGAATACACCATGTCCTATTATATGATGCCAAAAGGCTCCCTATAGAAAATAGAGTCTATAATATGGTCTTTCTTAATCTGGCCACATTAAATACTCAGAGAAAAAAGGCATCAAAATAGGGAAAGAATCAGACATCAGTTTAGAGAGGCCCATCGAACCACAGTTTTAAGGAGGATTAGTTTCTGAAAACCGAATTTGAGTTTGGAGGAAAGCAGTCCAAGTGCAGCACACCAACACCTAATTTCCATACTATGTGGCATAAGTAATGTGTGGAATGGTAGCGCTGAGTAAATAGAGAACCGCCTCCTTTGTAACTGAAGTGAGAGAGCTCAAAGTCGGTGTGTCCCAGCATGTGCTTCTCCTGGCCTCAGAGATTCAGTTGCATGTATAATTGATACACTGCTATTTTTTATGATGGGTAAAATAGTAGTAAATAAGTGATGAGGGCTTAAAATATCATTCATTTGCCAGGAAATTTCAGTGTTTCTTTGAGCCAATTATAAATTGCCTCCATTATTCCTGTGTTTCCACTAAGGCCCTGTTCTCCCTTGATTCCATAGCCCCCACATTCCTTGGATAAGAATACAATTCACCATGGACCCAAACTTTGGAGCTTCACATAGCTTGAAAGCCACGGCAGCTAGAGGAAAATTAAGTTCTTACTTCTAAAAGAGGAACCCTTACTTACACATCTCAGCCAACCAAGAATGATGGCCTCAGGATCATATCTGTACAGCACAATCATGGGAACCCATGGTGTATGGTGAGTTTATCTTTTGGAATTTTCTTCCGTCAAGGTGCAGGTACAGTTTCCTCCATTAAAGCCAGCCATGACCCACCCCCATCCATACTAAACTGAAAATGTTCTATTCTAGAGCACTTTGGCTCTGTCCTATGCTCCCATTCTGAGAACGGAAGGAATGAATAAAAAGCACTTATTATGGGCCAGATGTTGCTGAGAACTGGGTGGGGGAATGAAGTGAAAAGTATAATAGTCCTTATTCTTGGGAGCTCACATTGCAATTGCAATTTGGGGGGAGAGGGAAATAGCAGTCAAGCAGATAGTTCAGATCAAGATTTGAAGCTGGAAGGGACCTCTGAGATCAAGTCCAATGCCCTCATTTTACAAATGATGAAACTGATGCTCAACAAAGGTTAAGTGGTTTGTCAAGGGTCACAAAGCTAATAAGCAACAAAGCCAGGCTTTGAATCGTCCCATATGTCCTCTGCTTACCTGTGTTGATGTTAGCTTCTTCCCATACCCCAATACTATATTAATGCCTTAAGGACAAGAAAATTTTGTCTTTGTATTCCTAATGCCTTCCTTGGATTTATACAGAGGCAGTTAGGTAGGGCAGTGTATAGAATGTTGGACTTGAAGTCAAGAAGTCTTGTGTTCAAATCCAGCCTCAGACACTCCCTAGCTGTGTAAGCCTGGGCAAGTTACAATCTCTCCAAGCTTGAACTTCCTCATCTGTAAAATGGGGTTAATGGTAGCACCTACCTACCTGGTCTGTTGTAAGGATACAGTGAGATAATATTTGTAAAGCCCTTTGCACACTTAAAGTTTTATATAAATGTTAGCTTGTAATAGTTTTTGTTCTTGGTTACATATTTCACTGGACACATGATCTCATCAATGTAGGGACTCCCTCTAATAGTGTAGAATCACGGAATTTCTGAAGTAGAGGGGCCATCAGAGGTCATCTAGCCCACGGCTGGAGAACTCCCCCTAAAACAAACCCAACATATAATGATCTAGACAGATTACAACCTTGCTATGTGTTCTCATCTCAGGTGACTGGTCTATGTCCTTCCATACAAAAATCACTTACCAGGCTACCTTCATTTAGGTCTTTTAGCAAAACAGCACCTAGACTGTCCAATTGTGGTCTATCTGTCCCACAATACAAGGCTGGTCCATCTAATTTTCTAATAATACCTTTCCTGGATGTTATCTCTTATACTACTTGTGAATAAGTAGTTATTGGTAATATGTGGCCTCTCAATGTATATCCGCCGTAGTTCTCTGGCTTGGCTTTTGGTTCACCAAGAACTTTGAAGAGACTATGATGCTATACAGCATACAGTAAAATATCGTCATAGAAAGAATACTGATGTTAAGAAAAATGAAGTGTTGTTGTTAGCAGGCATGTAGAGAGAATACCATGGTTTATAAAGAGCTTCGCATTCATGAAAATTCTGAGAGGTAGATGTTATTATTTCACTTTGGAGATGAAGAAACTAGATTTCAAACTGACCTGGGGTAATATAGCTGTTTCTTCCTGGAGTGGGATTTGAATTCAAGTCCTTTTACCTCTAAAAATAGATCTCCTTCAATTACATCATGTAGCCTGGAATCTTTGAAAGTGACTCACCACACTGAAGGCACTTAATAAAATCTTTTTCTAAGTTAAACTGAATTAGAGACTCCAGAGCACTTCCCATGACAGGGCTCCATGAAAACATGCTAAGACACGACCCCCAGCATCAGAGAAATTTAAAAGATTGACTTCAATAGCTCCAATAGATTTTTAGTTCTAAACTCAATAACTTTTATTGGTTCATCAATATTTATCATCACTCTGTTTCTCTGAGGGTATTTCATACCCTGACTCTCTAAAGGAAACCACTGATAACCCAGTATATGGTAGGAAGGCTTTCAAATGTTATAGTTGTATG
>CM053623.1:20023728-20065956 GCA_028646595.1 Phalanger gymnotis
ACACCATTCACTGGCCTTCCAGCGTGCTGACACTGTGAACCTACTCTCTATATTGCTGCCAGTGGCCACGTATACCATTACAATTTAAAATAAATAAAATAGAATGATAGAGATAAAAGAGGGGTCTTTAGAGATTTGGGGCAACATTCAAATTAAACACAGATGAGGAACCTGAGGCCAGACAGAGGAGCAAAATTATATGTCCAAGGTCCTACAGTGAGTTAGTGTCAGAGCTGAGATTAATTCAAGTCTGAGTCCCAAAACAATCGTCTTCGTACTACACCAAGCCACAGTCATTGAACCTTTCTAGAAACAAACCTATCTATGCATGTATGTAATGTGTATGTAAACATATATATATTATATACATATATATGTTATGTATATGCATTGTATATGTATACAGATGTGTGTATACGTGCATAACATATATGTGTGTATGGAGAGGGATGGAGGGAAAGAAGAAGGGAGGGAGACAGAGAGGGAGGGGAATAGAGAGGGGGAAAGAGAGAGAGAGAGAAAGAATATACAAGAATCCCTTGACTCCCTTCTATTTCTCTGGCCTGATGTACTTTTGAACAATGGCATTAGGAAGGATGACAGGGATTGAACCTACCACAGCAAATAGGTCTGTTGGAGGAATAAAGAGAGACGCAATTTTTTTTAAGAAGTCAGTCTTGCTGCTTCCTGCCTCAACTCACTGTTGAATGGAGATGACATCTCACCTCTGGACTCCAGCCAGGGGCAGAGAAATGTTTTTCATTTCTGCCATCAAAGTCCAAGGTGCTCACCCTTTGCTTAAAGGGTCATTTCTGATCCCCCCTATCCACCACCCTACCCTCAAAGGTTAAAGCCCACTCTTGGGTGATTCAGTTTTTTGGCCTCTGAGAAGGACCCTCATTTCTTTCCCCTGCCCTCCCCCCATTCTCGCTTTCATGTTCTTTGTTGCACCCAGCCAAGTACGTCCCTGTGTGCAGCCAAGAATCCAACTGGCAGGATTCGGCATAATTTGAAATTGCCAAGTCAACACAATGCCCCTCTTCTGTTTGAAATACCAAACAATTAGAGCTGTAGGGGATGTAATTCCAGACAGAGTTCAGCCAGGAAGTGTCATTCTTTATATACAGATTTCTACATGTATGTGTGTATGTGCATATATATGTGTATGTGTACATAATATATATAAATACACATATACCTTTTTAAAAAAAGAATTCAAAGAATTTATTAAAGACCTTACTATAGATGAGGGTCAGCACTTGCATTTACCCGAATTTATGCATCGAATTTAAAGGCTGCCACCCTCTTTGTTTAAGATAAAAGGCGGGCCCATCATTCATCCCACCTTTAATACCAGAGGCACAGATATGTATGGAGAGACAGCCCAGAGAGAAACAGCCCCTGTCCTCTGGTGCCTGGCCTGTCTCCTTGCAGCCTGAAGGTATAAATAATGAGCCTGCAGAAGGGACTGACAGATTTTATCTCAGAGACACCGAACTGAATGACTCCATTAGCATTGTTCCAAATGAAAAAGTCTGCCTCCCTATCTGGGGACTGGAGGAGGCTGCCATCAAGGCGGGAGGCTCTCTGAAGCTTTTCAGCTCCCATTTGGACCTGGATTCCTTCCCTAAAACTAAGAACAGCCTCCATCCCCACCCCCTTCCTGAATTCCACAGAAGCCTGGCTTTGTGTATTTCTGTTCCTAGTTCCATTACCCAGAAAAAAAGGAGCTACTCAGAAAGGACCCAAACAACAAGCATCCTTCCCCTCCCCACCTGAAATATGGTACCCTTTCCCCACTCTGTCAGGGGGTCTCTAGACAACTAAACAATCCAGCTAAATGACTGGCTTAAAGTACCAGTCTATGTATCTCTTTCCACTTCAATCATCCATTTATTGACTTCTCTTCTAGGGTTCCCCTCCCTAATAGATGATCAAAGATATTTGTCCTCTCTAACACTTTTACTTTCTAAAGAGGGCTATCATCAGACCAAGACAGTGGAGTAAAGGCAAGGACTCACCTGAGCTCTGCTAAATTCCCTTTCAAGCAGCCTTAAAATAGTGTCAAAATGAACTCCAAAGCAGCAGAACCAACAAAAGGGCAGGATGAAACAGTTTTCTGGCCCAAGACAACTTAGAAGGTTGGCAGAAAAAGTCTGTCTCATTGGGGTGAGGGTGGAACACAATCTAGCATATCCCTGCCAAGGCCCAGGCTGAGCCCCAGCATCAGCCTTGGGGACAACTGAATTAGTGGCCATTGCTTCCAGAGTTCTCAGCCAGGTGGCTTCTGGAGCTCTCAGCCCACAGATAATGAGGGCATCAGACAACTGGTCAGAAAGTGATTATAGAGGATCCTTTGTGAGCACTAAGAGCAGAATTCTCTTGCATTGCCCATATTTTATGGGTCACAAACCCAGGGCAAGGAAGAGTATGAGAGTGACCATTAGCAGGAATGGGGAACTTGGACAAAGTTCCAGGGTGGAAAAGAGTGCTAGTGGTCACTCATAGACCACAGCCTAGGTCAGAAGAGCAGTAACCATACCTATTCTTAGACAATATTACCTTTGAAAAACTGAAAACCAAGAACTAAGTGTGAAAATAGCAGCATGAAAATCCTGAAGTTTGGGACAGTGCCCCTTCTACTCTGGGAGCACAGCACAACTTAAAATAAAGTTAAAAGTCAAGAAACAGTCTGGGTAAATGAGCAAACAAAAAAATAACCACGCCATAGAAAATCACTATGGTGACAGGGAAAAGCAAAACACAAACTCATAAAAAAACCAACAATGTCAAAATAGCTACATGCAAAGATTCCAAGAAAAAATGTGAATTGCCCTCAGATACAAAAACTAATTCCTAGAAGTGTTCAAAGAGTATTTTAAAAATGAAATAGAGTAAGAGGAAAAAATTGGAAAGTAAATGAGAGTGATACAAGAAAATTATGAAAAAGAGTGAATGGCTGTCAAAGGCGGCACCAAAATCTAAAGAAATAACAGCTTAAAAAACAGAACAGGCCAAGTGGTAAAAGAGGCACAAAAACCTACTGAAAAAACTCATTAAAAAGCAGAATTGGCCAAATGGAAAAGGACGTACAAAAGCTGACTGAAGAAAATAATTTCTTAAAAATTAGAATTGGGCAAGTGGAAGCTAATGTTTCCACAAGAAATCAAAAAACAGTAAAACAAATTCAAAAGAATAAAAAATAGGATAAAATGTGGAATATTTCATTGAAAAAACAACTGACCAGAAAAACAGATTAATGAAAGATAATTTAAAAATTATTAGACTACCTGAAAGTTGATAAAAAAAAAAGCCTAGACATCATATTTCAAGAAATTAACAAGGAAAACTTCCCCAATGTTCTAGAACCAGAAGGCAAAATAAAAATTGAAAGAATTCCTCAACCACCTCCTGAAAGACATCCTCAAATGAAAACTCCCAGGAATATTGTAGCCAAAATCTAGAGCTCCTAGGTCAAAAAGAAAATATTGTAAGCAGCCAGAAAGAAATAATTCGAATATTGTAGAGCTATAGTCAAGATAACACAAGATTTAGCAGCTACCACATTAAAGAAGTGGGGAGGTTGGAATATGATATTCCAGAGGACAAAGGAGCTAGGATTACAATCAAAAATCACCAGCAAAACTGAGCATAACCCTTCAGAGGAAAAGCAGATATTTAATGATGTAGAAGACTTTCAAGCATTCTTCATGAAAATGCCAGAACTGAATAGAAAACTTGATTTTTAAACACAAGACTCAATAGAAGCATAAAAAGGTAAACATGAAAGAGAAATTATGAGGAATTCAGCAAGGTTAAACTGTTTACATTCCTCATGAAAAGATGACACTTGTAACTCCTAAAAACTTTATCATTGTTAGAGCAGTTAGGAGTATACATAGACAGATGGCATGGGTGTGAATTGACTATGATGGTAAGAGAGCCAAAAAAGAAATTTAGGGTTGAAAAAGATGGATATACTGAGAGAAGGATGAAGGGAAAAGTAGAATGGAGTAAATTATTTCACATAAAAGAGGCACAAAGAGCTTTTATAGTGGAGATGAGTGAATGGTAGGCAATGCTTGAATGTTATATTTAGGGGAATTGGTTCAAAGAGGGGAAAACATAAACACTCAGTTGGGTATAGAAATTCATCTTATCCTACAGGGAAACAGGAGGGAAGAGGATTAAGGGAAGGGATGATAGAAGGGACGGCAAACTGGGGGAGGCAGTAGTAAGAAACAAAACACTTTTAAGGAGGGACAGGGTGCAAGGGGGAGGGAAAGGAAGACAGAGAGAGGGAGAAAGAGGGAGAGAAACAGAGAGGAAGAATGAAGGGAAATGCACAATTAGTAATCATAACTGTGAATGTGAGTGACATGAACTCATTCATAAAATGGAAGCAGATAGTAGAGTGGGATACATGATTTAGACATAAACAGTGATACCATAAACAAATTAGGGGAACACAGAATAGTTTACCTGTCAGAACTATGGATAAGGAAAGAATTTATCATGAATCAAGAGATAAAGAGCATTACATGACATGAAATGGATAATTTTTAAACATTAAATTAAAAAAGATTTTGAACAAACAAAAACCAATGTAACTAAGATTAAAAGGAAAGCAGAAAATTGGGTGACGATTACAGTGATTTTCTCTGATTAAGGCTTTATTTCTCAAATATATAGAGAATTGAGTCAAATTTATAAGAATTCAAGTCATTTCCCAGTTGGTAAATGGTATATGAACAGGCAGCTTTCAGGAGAAGAAAACAAAGCTATAGGCAAATGAAAAAATATTCTAAATCACTATTGACTAGAGAAATGCAAATTAAAACGATTCTGAATTACTACCTCATACCTAAGAGATTGACTAATATTCCAGAAAAGGAAAATGACAAATGTTGAAGGGGATGTGGGAAAATTGGGACACTAACGCCCTGTTAGAGTTTTATGAACTTATCCAACCATTCTGGAGAGCAATTTGGAACTATGCCCAAAATGCTATAAAACTGTGCATACCCTTTGACTTAGCAATACCATTACTAGGTCTGTATCCCAAAGAGGTTTTTAAAAAAGGTAAGGGATCATATGTACAAAATATTTATAGTATCTCTTTTTATGGTGGCAAGAAAATGGAACCCGAGGAGATGCCTATCAAATGGGGAATGGCTAAATAAGGTGTGATGTATGTTGTGATGGAATATATTGTTCTATAAGAAATTACAACCAAGATGCTTTCAGAAAAACCTTAAAAGACTTACAAGAATTAATGCAGAGTGAAGTAAGCAGAATCGAGAAAACGTTGTAAATGTTAACAGCAATATTGTATATGTGAATGACTTGGGTATTCTCAAGAATATAATGATCTAAGATAATTCTGAAGGACTTAATGATGAAAAATACTATCCACTTCCAAAGAGAAACCTGATGGAGTTTAAATACAGATCAAAGCATTTTTTTTTACTTTCTTTATTTTTCTTGTTTTTTTTCTTTTTGTCTGTGTTTTCTTTCTCAACACGACTAATACGGAAATATGTTTTGCATAGCTGCACACGTATAACCTATATCAAATGGCTTGCCTTTTCAGTGAGGGAGGAAAGGAGAGGGAATTGGAAACTCAAAATTTTAAAAATTGAATGTTAAAAATTGTTTTTACATGTAATTGGAAAAAATAAAATATTAAAACTTGAAAAAACAAAGAGGTCCATTCTTCTCAGCTCTGCACCATAGGAGGAAGAAAAGGAACTATTTGGGGGAAAAATGAACACGAAATCACTGTGTACTCCTAGAAAAAATACCTGTATCCCAAGAGTGTAAAGGTTCTTTATCAGGCATGAGATAAAGGAGGCCCACCAGTTTTCCACTGGCTGCTTCTGCTGAGTTCTATGGAATCTAGAGATGTTGCTTTCAGATAGGCTGGGAACTATTTCCTGCCTGAAAGTAAAGTAAGTTCACTCAAAAGTGAGAGAAGGAACCCAAAGACAAGCTGTGTCTTCCATGTTTTCCCCAGACCTATGAAGATAGTTATAAATACATAGCATTTTAAGGTTTACACAGCTCTTTACAATATTATCTCATGTTATCCTCACGACAACCCAGAGAGGCAGGTGCTATTGTTACTCCTATTTCATAGAAGAGAAAACTGACACAGAGGTCAGTTAGAATCTGAGGCCACATTTGAACTCAGCTGTTCCCGACTTCAAATCTAGCTGTCTTCATGCTTTTATTTTTTAAGCTCTCCACTACCAAGAAGAAGCTTCAGCAAGGAATGTATCACATAGAGGTACTTAATAAATGCTTGTTGGTTGATTAGTCTGATTTTATAGATAAGATAAACAAAGACCCACATAATAAGTGACTTCCTTAAAGTCACAGAGGGTGAAAAGGGACCAATGTTCAAATAGAGACTCACCCCTATCTTGTCTCTCTACCTCTTATATTACCTGTGTAACCCTGGCAAGTCAATTAATCTTTCTGGGGTTAGTTCACAAATAAATGAGGCAGTTAGAAGAGATCATCTCTAAAGCTATGATCTTAGGACATCTCAGGTTCCTTTCTAGTTAGCCTCCTCAATTTAGAAATAAAGAAACTGAAAGTCATGGAGGCAAGTGACTTACCTAAGGCCATACAGGTACTAAGTATCAAAGAAAATTTCAGAACCCATGTCTTCTGACTCCACAGCCAATGTTTTGTTTTGTTTTTTTCCCATGGTGCCATATTATAAAATTTAGACAGATCTTAAGACTATTTTATATATACTAGACACATGAGAAAATCCATTTTTAATATCAAGTAAAAGTTATGTTTCTTCCCCAGGCCCCTTTGTATGAATTTTTCAAAGACAATATTCACAAAATAGACATGATTCCCCCATATGTAGACCCTGTATATAGCCAATATGGAGGTGAGCTGAGGAAGAAAAGGTTTTAAGGGAGTAAAAATAAAGCAAGGTCACATACACCTTGCCAACCTCTGATCCTATTCCCAATTAATTTTTAATCAGTACTAATTTGTACACATATTAATGCTTGGATTTATCAAAAGAATTAATTAGGGGATAATTATTTGCTTAACAAAAAAGGATTCTTCAATTTACCAAAGGATTCATCAGCAGATTCCTTTAAATAGCAAGATTCCCTGGAGAATTGCAAATGAAATCCTATTTCCTGAAAGGGTCATTTGGATACAGCTTTCCCAAATTGTCTCTCTGATGGCCAGCACTTTAGCTCTCCAGGCCTACAAGGCTCTTCCCCAGATCTTCACCTATAGGTGTCAGAAGGTAGTAAAGCCAGAAGAGCAATCACTCGCCTAGACCAATTGTTACCAGCACAAGAATTTCCCTCTACAACCACCTGACAAGGGCTCCCCAGAGCTTTGAAGACCTTCAGGAAATTCTTCCTTTCCTTCCTGGGGAAGGTAAATGGTCACCTCTTCCATTAATCCTTCCCAGATTTCCCTAGCTCTTAAAAACTACTTCCTTCCCCATGGCACAGGCCACTCCTATGAACTTATCAATAGCCCACACTAACATAGCACTTTAAGTTTGCAAAGCACTTCACCTACTGAATCGAATTTAATCCTTACAACAACGTTGGGAGGTAGGTTATCCCCCTTTTACAGAGAGGTAGACTGAGGATCAGATAAATTGTGACTTGCCCAGGTCCACACAGTTAGTATCAGTGGTATGTATTTTTAATAGCTCATAATTCATGTACTTGTATCAATATATATATATATATATGTGTATACATATACATTATACACATATATGCATGTACATATGTATACATGTATGCATATACATTATATGTGTGTATATATATACATATACATATACACATATATATAAAGATATACATATATCTTTATATACATATATATATATATATATGGAGAGAGAGAGAGAGAGTGTGTGTGTGTTTAAATGATTTGCCCAGGGTCAGACAACCAGTATGTGTCAAAAGTGAACTTGAACTCAGGTCTTTCTGATTCTAAGACTCTGAAGCCTAGGGGAGGAACTTGATCTGCATATGGTCACTCAGGAAATTAATGACAGAAGTGGGGCTGGAAGCTAGGTCTCTAACTCCTCACCAATCCAATATTCTCCCTACTCTGCTGAGCAAACCTTTCTATTAAAGAGAATTTTGAGCCTCTTCACATAAGGTTATCTTCCCTCAGCAATCAAAGAGACATCAAGTTTCTCTGGGCCTCTAACTCCTGGGGAGGTCATTAGACAGCAGCAGCAACTATTGTCAAAGCTATGAGGTGGGATGTCATGGGCCATGAGGAGAAAAAGACAGTTGCTCTGAGGACAGTTGAAGGAGACCACATCAGGAAGGCATGGAGGCAACTGTCTCAATGCAAGGCATGTGTGATGAAAGTTCAGTCTATAATAACAAATCATACTTAATTTTGATTTTTCTTTGTCATGAACTAAAGAAAAACAGGAATCAAATAAACTTTGTTAAATATATAATGTTAGAAACTGGATATCATTAGAGAAATGTATGATGGGAAACAAAAGGAGGCTGGCCATGCTGGAGGTGTGAGGAATAACAGACCAACAGCCCACACACTCCATTGGCATCCTCCACTGGTGCCAAATCATTCTATTCTGATTGGTCAGTTTCTGGAAGGGATCGTCATTTCACAAGTTGGCAAGGCCACCTCCTCCCTTTCAATTCCCCTTTATATGTTGCTTTCCTCCATTATAATATAAATTCCTCGAGGGCAGGAATTGTCTCATTTGCTTGCACTTATATCCCTAGCACTTAACACAGAACCTGATACATAATGTGCTATGTGTTTAATAAATGTTTTCTCTATCTATCCATCTATCTATCCATCTATCTATCTATCTTCTAGCTTTCATAAGGTTTCTTAACATTTTTTGTGGCATGGATCTCTTTGACAATCTTGATAAGCTTATGGGCCCTTTCTCAAAATAATTTATTTTTTTAAAATGTCTTCACAATTGAAGAAAACGCTAAATTTGAGTTAGAAATGAATGAAAACAAACATGTTCCCCTCATTCAGTCACAGACCCCCTGAAATCTATATAAGTATGTTTTGGCTCCAGGTTAAGAAATTCTGATCTAGAAGAAGGACCCCAGATCACTTGGTGGCTCTCATGGTGAAGGAGTGACAGGAGGGCACCACCAAGAGTCGCCCAGGATGAGAAGGTGTAGACATGTCATGCCGTGCATAGTTGGAGGGGGTATCACCATCTTTGAAGGAGGGTAACTGAAGGAAGGCAGTAATTGATTAGCACTAAGAGTTGTAAACAATTACTTTGCAGTGTGGGGAGAGATGGAAAAGTGGGAGAGACAGCAGACATTTGATTGGCTTTCCCACAACTTTTGCTTGGGGATCCTAAGCCCTGAAAAACACTCATAGCAGCCCATCATGGCACCTCTAAATTCCTGGACCATTAGGTTCTATGGAGAAAACAAAAGATCACAAACATGGCTGTAGATGGACAACATCTGGCTCAAACTTCTCGTTCAGTAAATGTAGGGGCCAAAGAAACAAACAGATTTGCCCAAGGTCACCCAGATAATAAGTAATAAACTCAGCTTTGAATACAGATCCTTTGAAGCCAAGCCCAACACTCTCCACCCTGTACCAGGCTACCTCCTTCACACAGGTAAAGTAAAAGACATTCCCAGCAGCCAACACAGAATGCAACTTCACTGTAACAGGTGAGGTACTGGGAATGATGTCGAGAATACTTGGGTTCATATCTAGCCTCAGACACTTACCGGCCATGGCACCATTACATGAGACATTGCAAGTGAAGCAGGATGCATGCCATAAAGCACAAGGAAGAGGTCAATTTCCTAACCTCTCTCAGTTTCACTGAGGATAATAAAGGCAACTCTTAACTAGAATTAAAGATCTTAAGCTAAAAGGAAGCTTCAGGCCAGCCCTCTCATTTCACAGACAAGGACCCTGAAGCCCAGAGAAGGGAGTTCAATTGATCTAGGTAGCCCAAGAAGCCATAGACAGGTGCAGATTGGAACCCAAGTCTTCTGACTCCAAAGCCATATCTCTTTTTCATGGTTCCATGCTGGGACACTCACAAGGTGGTAACAAGAATCCAGGAGCTATAAAGCACTTTGCAAACCTTAAAACTCTATACAAATGGCAGTTGTTACTGCTATCATTGCCCCCCAGGATTTGACCACCCAGAAGGATGGATTTATTTTTAACTTCTGCCAGGGCAAAGATAGCTTGGGTTTGGAAGACAAGTTGAGTGACTGGCTTTCATCCTCTCTTTGGGTTGGAGGTGGGTTTAAAAAAAAAGTTTGTTGTAATGTCACTCTTGATTTTTCAATGTTAATTTAGAAACTCGCTTCAACTTGCTATGAACCTTTCCACAGAAATATAATCTGCTGAACACTGAAGTGTTTTTAAAATACTCGAGCCCTCTCGTAACCGTCTGTCACTCTTTTCGGCACATAGCAATTTAAAATTATTGGAGCTCTTAAATTAAGTGCTTAAATTTGGAGGTGATCACCACTCTGGGCATGTGGATTGTACAGCCATCTGAACTAGAACAGAGCCTCCATTTCCTTTAAGCAGGTCATTTTGGAAAGCGATAACGGAGTCTGATTGCCCAGCATGCATTGATTTAAAACTACTGGAGTTTTCAATTCATTTTTACAAGCACTTCAGTTTGGGAGCAATCTTGCTCCTGACGGCTTCAATTGGTTGAAATTGGTCAACGCTGCACATGCCCCCAGATGGCACTGGATTTGGGGGTAATCTGTCTGGAGGGGAAAGGAAATTAACAATAATTTCAACCTCAATCTAAAATAGCACACTTGCAGAATTATTTTTCTTTCAGAAACTTGAGGTGATTTAGGTGAGATTTTCAGCACTTCCACAGAGAAAAAGATATAAAAGGTGAAAAGCATATATTGGTTTTTCCAAGGCTTCAATTCACCTGCTACCGTGGCAGACAATTCTCAAATATAATGTGCTTTATCCGAATGAAACCTATAAGGCCTTATCACTGACTTCAGTGTCCGTGCTACAATTCACAGGTTAATGTTTTATCACGTCAGAAATACTTAGAAGTCACCAGGCTTCCTGACTTCAGTAACTTAAAAGCCTTTTTCCGCCACTAATGTTGAACAACAGCAGGCCCAGAAGACCTGAGCCATGAACCCAGTGGTAAACAGAGGGAGCAAAATGGCCAATGAGGAGAGCCAACTATGAAGGCCACATTGCCCCAGGAAGAATCGAATGGAGATGCGAAGCAGGTTTTTTTTTTCAGAAAATTCAAAAGGAATTATTTAGGAATACATGGGGCTAGAGTATGGTGTTGGATTCAAAATAAAACTTCAATCTGTAAATTAGGTAAATTCACCTCATCACAGAGTCAAACATACCTTTCATTGCTTGAGAAGATAGAGTCCCTAGTTGGTTGTTTCTTCCCTTGATTTACATAAGAGTTAAGTGAGATGATGACTATAATGTGTGTGTGTTTTTTTTTAATTTGGGGGATGAAATTGTCATACCAGAGCTAAGGTTCTTTTTATGCCAAATAAGGAAATGATTGATAAATTCTTCTGAATCTGGAATCTAATGATCTGCGTTCAAATTCTAGCTCGATCTAACTGTTGGGATGTGTCTTTCTCTATGTCTGGACTTCAGTGTGCTCATCTGTAAAATGAGGGGATTAGGGCAGAATGAGATACACATTTTCAGATACTGACAAAGTATGGATTTGTTCTCCTTAGCTCTACTTATTTGGTACAAGAGAAGGTTTTTTGACGGGCAGGAGGGAAATTATAGGGTAAAAATTGTCAGTCTCCTAATTATGAGAAAAATACATCAATGATACATTGACAAAGAGAAGAGAAGGGAGTTCAGAAGGAGATAGACATAGACAAGCAGAGCTTGTTGGAAGTGTTCTATCCAATTTAATAGCAACTTTAAAAAAAAAGCTCAATATAAGAGAGATCCACGGTTTCAAACAGTTCTTTTTTTGGTATGTAGAAATGTTTGTGTTGCTTGATGTTTCTCAAGTTCATGTTAGTAAAAAATAAAAAATAAAATTATGTTAAAATTAAAATAAAGCTATGTTCCTAGGAAAATGATTTGGGTCTGGGCCAAATAGTCTATGAGAAATGGGACAAAAGTCATCCAATCTAATGAAAGCAATATTTAAGGAACAAAGGTTGGGGTTAAATGTAGTAGGGGATTCAAGAAATATAAGATACCCTGCCTGGTTACCAGGAGCTTAGAATCTAGTAGAGGGATGAAAAACATACATATATTTAAAGACCCACCAAATGAGTGTATTTTAGAGCTCAGTGTCAAATTGGGCCTTGATATAATGTAAACTAAAGGAGCTCAGAGGAGGAATGTGAGCAGGCCAAAGGAGACCTAGATTTGACCCTGAACATCTGAGGCCCCCCCTCTCCTCCTATACAGGGGCCTTCTTGGTCATTGGGTGCAGCCTCTTGTCGAAGTCCAAGTTTTACAAAAGAAACCTTTTTATTAAGGGGATTTGTTCTGTAAAGTTTGGATTCAGTCAAAGGGTCACATATGAGGACCTGGAGGACCACATGTGGCCTCGAGGCCACAGGTTCCCCACCCTTGTATATGCTCTCCAAATGTAACCCAGGTAAGAGAACAGAACAAGATAGTCACACTGTAGAAGACTGAAGGAGAAAATGGATGATTGAGGGTAAGACAAACACAAAAACTTGAATAGAGGCAATGATTCCCTTCAGAGGTCACTAGGCCGCTTGGTAGAAAGTAAGCTTCCTGAACTCAGAGATACATCATTTTTGTGTTTGTATCACCAGCACCTAGCACCTAACTCGTTGATTGATTGATTGACTGATTCCACAGACACTAGATCTCACTAGGTGTTGCCTCCACTAAGTTTGTTTTCGAATCTCCAGTGTTTAGCATTGAACTGGGCATACTAAATAAACTGCTTGTGAATTGATTGGTATGTATCACCGATGCTATCTTATGCCTTTGAAAGAAACAAATGTACTAGTCCCTTCCCAAAGGAGCTTATAGTCTACCTATTATTATGAAATAGTAAGATTCATTTTTGATTGTCAGCATGTTTTTCAGTGGGTGCCATGATAACACCCCCACGGTCCCCAATTATGTACCTACTGACACAAAGAAAGACAAAGCCAGTCCCTCATCTAAAGCACTGAATAATATAAATGCATCTAGCTTTGCAGGTAAGTGATATATCTTCTTAGAAGACAAACTCCCTAAAGGCATAGAATGTCATGTTTTTTACATTTGTCTTTGGGGGCCTAACACAGGCCTCCTTAAACACAGTAGGCACTTATAGAGTAGAAGTGAATATAGTTCAGGGAAAAACTGACCCTGCAGGGGACCACTGTGGCTCAATTTGAAGGGGGGAGCCTTGGGAAGGTGGAAGGTAGAAAAATACTAGCCTACGATAAACCAGGCAAATGAACATTTCCAAAGGCAACCACAAGGTACTAGTCAAGAGAAGGCCGCAAAGCCAACATATACAGAGCAGAATTATGAAATCAGAAGATAGGATTTAGAAGCTATTTTAGAGAATGTGCAGAGCTTATCCAACTACCCCCATTTTACAGATAAAAACCAGAATGCCCAAGGTCATCACAGAGGTACCAAGGGTGGACCTCAGGTCCTCAGATTCCAAATCCAATGTTCTTTTCACGGCACCAAACAAGGCAGGACCCACTTGTTCAGCCTCTTTCCTCTCCATCTCCGTTTTGCAAAAAATAGAGAATTCCTTCAGTATTTGCATCTAATGTAAAAAGAAGGTCAGTGAAGTTCTGCACCAAACCAAGACAGCACTATGACAGACCCGAAACCTTTAATTAATGTTGCCAAGTTAAGAGAGAGGATTTAGCTCCCCAAATTATTTTATCTTCTGTGTAAAGAAGAGATTCCTAACCTCTTTATCACATGTAGAGGGGAGTGGGGGAAGGAAGCTTCTCAGCAATTAATTTAGAGTAAGACTCTCATTTCCAGGGCCTCAGATTTATGGTGCGAAGATCTCATTCACCATAGTGGTTTTTGTCGGACCTTTCCAAGCCTACTGCAGCCCATTAGTCATCTTCATTTGGTATTCAGCATCCAGGGACCTGCTGAACTACTCAGATCCTTTTTTAGTGAAGGAGGTTCATGGACTAGATGCTAATTTCCTCATCCTCTCTGCTTCCCTGTGAGCCAGGCCTGTCGGATGAGACTCCAGAATGAGAGGCAAATAGAGATGGAGGAGACCCTGGCCCGTTGTCAGCAAGCAGAGGCAATGCCAGTCATTTCCTTCAGCCTGCTAAGTAGTGTCTAAATGAGGTTTGTTTAATGGAGGGAGGACGGAAGAGACATTCAATTTGTGGCTGCTAGTATCCATCCCCCCCCAATTTTCTTGCATTTATTTTGTATGTACTTATGTGTTTATGGTGTCTCTCTTGTAAGATTTTTGAGGGCAGAAAGGCAGGAACTGTTTAATTTTTGTCTTTAAATCTCCACTGCCTAGTATATAATCTCTCTCTCTCCCTCTCTCTCTCTTTCTATATATATATGCACACACACACACATTATATATTATACATACAGATATACATATATGTGTATGTATGTATGTATATATTTTTCCTTCCTTGAGTAGCCATGTATGGTAGAAAGAAGGGGAGGATACACTTAGTGGCCTTGGGGTCAAGCCCTCAGCCCACTCCTTTCTATCTGTGTCACTTCTCTGGACCTCCACTTTCTCATCTATAAGTGACTAGGCATTCTCTAAGGTCCTAAATCTATGAATTCATGAATTCAAGGACTTTTGAGTCTTCATCAAAGAATCATACTTAGTTATCCTTTTACACTTGGATTTGCTCTATCAAGCAACTGAATATTAGAATTTTTAAAAAATCACATGTACTGTGCTTTGCAAACCTCTAAGTACCATAGAAATGCCATCTGCTATTATCTCTCAATGCCAGTTTCTTCTTATTAACTTCCTGTTTCTTTGACCTCACTTTAGCAGTTCCCACCTATGAAATACAAGTCTTCGGCTTGAGACGCCTAACTTACATGATTTGAAAGAGATGTTTAAAAGGTCAAGTTAAGAAAAAATGTCATACGCTTTCAATATACATACATATAGATACGACAGAGACCATAGCATAGTGGACAGAGAGCTGGCTTTGGAGTCAAAAAGACTTGGGTTCAAATCCTGCCTCTGACACTGTGTGACCTGCCTGGCTGTGTGACTCAGAGCATATTCCTTAATCTCTCAGCACCCTGAGGCATCTCTTTAAGACTATAAAATGCAGAATAGTTGGCGATTTACACTGGTAAAAGATTATGAAGGAGTTCCCTGTAGCAATGATATCCCAGGTCCAGAAACCCAAATGGTTCATTGCTATAGAGAACCCCTCCACAATCCTCTAGCATTATAAATACGGTGTGTGCATATGCACTCTATTTGAATATACATACGTTTAAATGCATATACATATATTTGACCATCTATGTGTATATATGCATATATATTACACATGTGTGAACTGAGTACCACTTCTGATCTCTAATTAGGTGGTACATACATCAAACAACAGAAGAACAGTCAAGCGTCTTAGAGGCTTCCTTCCTCAGACAGGAAACCTTGACTCTTCAGATGAATAAACTCCCCAAAGAGGCCCCTGGGTCTAAAGGCCAAAGCCTTGGGTTGGAAATGAAGAATGCTGCTCTCTAGTTCCTCTTCCATCATTAGCCAGCTGTGAGCCTTTGAGCAATTCTCCATCTCCTTCCTTCTCCTCTTTTTTCTAGGTGAGTTCTGTGGCCTGTCCTTGTTGGAAAGGTTTTCTAATCTCCTAAGCACAAGGCTACAACCTCACCTCTCTGAATCTATTTTTCTTCTAAGACAGTCTAGCATCACCTCCTCATTTTTAACTTTTGTGAGCACTCAAAGGAAATAAGAAGATTAAAAATCTAATCCCTTCATCAACTGTGATTGGCTTAACCCACAGGCCCCTCTGCCAAACGATTGCAACAGCTTTCGATCTGGTGCCTTGCCTTCACCTCCTCCACCTCCCAGGCCTCCACCTCATATCTTGCCAATGCAGACAATAAACACCTGCTAGAATGGTCTTCCTCCAACATTTGCTCCATGATCACCATGCCAAGGAGTGAGTGCTACAGAACCTTCAGAGCACTGCTGCCATCCTCCTGAGGCTGGCATGTGATCTCCTCCACCCAAGGGCAAGCAGTCAATTAAGACTGGCACAAAGACACTGCAGAGGTCAGCCTGGCAGAAGCCCAGAGAGATTGTGGACGTCCCTGTAACACCTAGGATGGTGCACCATACCCGATAAGCCCATGATATTAAAATATCATACCCCTCTTCACCAGAAATGTGTAGCCTGGATTGGGAATCAGGAAGACATGTGTGAGTTTTGTCCAGATAATTCATAGCTAGTTGGCCACAAGAAAGAGGTTTCTCTGAGTCTCAGCTTTCTTTTCTGCAAAATGGAGTCAATAATTGTACCTACTGCACTGGGTGGTCGTGAAGATCAAATGTGATCATTCCCCAAAGTGCTTTGCAAAGGGCTATCTAATTATCAGTTATATTAGTGTTATTTGCTATCATTGATAAAATAACCATATTTTATCAGGAAAACTGTAAAGAAGGCTTGGACATGTTGATGGCTTTCAAAGCAAAGTCCTATAAAAATGCCACATGCTGTCTAATGCCCCACATTTTCTGTATCACGGGCCAGCAATCCTGGCAAATATCATAGAAACGTAGACAATATCCTTTGCCTTCCAGGCATCCCAAACCATAGGAAGGCTGGCACCTCCACAAAACATCCAAACAACCTCACGAAGCTTCTTAACAGTGTCTCCAGTACCTTTCCTCACACCCTACTCACTACCTTATCTTGTAAGATCAAGAATGAGAAAGACACCAGGATGTTCTAGTCCAAACCCTCCATTCCACAGCTGAGGACACTGAGGCTGAAGAAGGGAAGTTACTTACCCAAGGTCAATACATAGGAAGTAGCAAAGTTAGTCTTCTCTCCCACTCCTGGATGCCAATGCAGTAAATGCCCTTTCCATACTAATCAATGTAACTCCACCTTGCATCGCCACCACCAAGCAAAGAAAACTTGATAAATATTCTCTCTAACCTTTCACCTGAAATGAATATGTCCAGAAAACTCTTCCAAAATATTTTGGGGTTTTCTGTTTGTTTGTCAGATTTGGGGACTAAGGGTATAACCAGCCATGCTAGGAAGTGGTCATGTAAGCCACAGGTGTAAGAGGTCAATCCAGCTCCCAAGAGCCCCCTGCTGATGCCCCACCCTCACTGCCCACAGCTGATTCTCACACGGGCCAGGCTGGCTCTGCCGAGGCCAGGACCATCTGTGTGCCAGGCACAGTGCCTTCCTTAAAGGCTCCCTGCCTCCCAGATTCACCAAAAGTCCTCAGGGCTCTCTCAGCCAGCAGAACACAGTCCTCAACCTGTCCCGCTCCTTGGCTAGCTGGCCCAGACAGCCAAGATAGCCCATCCACACTGATAGTGTGCACCTGTTCATTAGCCACAAGTTAACTTCCTCAGCCATGTTCATGCACCCCACTTAGTAACTGTGGCAGGAGGGGCCGCTCTCAGGAACTCCACCACCCATACAGTTTCCTACAAAAATGAACAAGCTGGGATGTCTTTCCTCCAAGCCAAGTCTCAGTTCTCTCTTACTCAGCCCACCTCGCTGAAATAATGGGTGCAGCAGGAAGCAGCAGCTTTTACCCCAAGGAATGGGCTGGCTCCAGGGATCAATTCTTGCCCCAGGCCAAAAGTTCCTACTGAAGCCCCTGTGCCCGGGACGAGTGCTGTGAGCTGCTAAAGGTTGCTAATCCAGTCAGTAGAAATGGAGAGCTGAGCCAGAAGCAAACCATTTGCCAGGACTCCCCAGCCTGGCATGTGGCCCCCAGAGAAGAGAATAAAAGGGTCGCTGCTTCACCTGTCAGGACTGGGTCTGCCTCCTCTTGCTTCTTCCCATGGAGCTTATCTGATTGCTTCAGCCAGGTGTGATGGAGAGAGAATGCTGACATCATCACCGAGGCGAGAGTCTGGCCTCTCTCTGAAGCACTCAGTTAAGCCTGGCACAAAGGGGTTGCAGCAGTCAGCTCGGCAACAGCCCAGGGACACATTGGCTCTCTCTCTTCCTTTGAACTGGCAGCTCCAGAGAGGGAGGAGATGGGGAGCCCCAGCTGTAAGCAGCCAGCCAGAGGGAAGGCCCCCCTCCCTTCCCCATCTAACCATTTTCCAAAAGCAAATTTCTCCTTCCCTCCAATCTCAGCCTTGCAAAGCTGCCAGGAAGCAGCCAGATTAAGTTTACGCTGAAGTCAGTGGTGGGCACTTTAATTATCCAGCCCCACCCCCACAATCAAAGGCCTTAAAATAACAGGACACAGAGGTAAGAGTAGGGACCCCTCTGAGTGGGCAGAGCACAGGAAACATCAAATCCCATCCCATTCATTGTACAGAAGAGGAAACAGAGGCAATATGATTTGATGGAGGTCATCAGTTCAATTCAATAAGCATTTATTAAGTGCCTTCTGTGGACCAGGCACTATACTCCAGATGGTAGAGCTGGAATTTGTACCTGCATCTTCTGACCTGAAATCCAGCATTCTGGCCATTGAGCTGCCAGGGTGCTGGTCCCTAGCCTGCTTCTCCACTGCCACAGGTGTTTAAACAAGGCCTCTCCCTTTTCTAGGCTTCTGCTTCTCCACAGGTGAAATGAAAGGGTTGGACTGGGGGATCTCCAAGGACTCTTTGATATTGTCTGTCAATAGGTAGAATTCAGACCATCCTATAGAAAAGAACCTGCTCTTACTTTCTAATAGGGTGACAAGGCCACAAGCCCAGACCATTCTAGGTCAGGTCTGAGCCTTCATTTATGGTCTTGTCCCCTTTCTTCAACTCCCTACCCGGTCCTTCCACACACATACCAAATAACCTACAGTCTCACATCATGATCTACCATTAAAAGCTATTGCTAAGTATGTAGCTTCTGGATTTCAAAAATTTGCAATTTAAACTTCCACCTTGAGTGCCATTATTGTATTAGCATTTGTTTCTAATGTAATGTAAATTTAACTAGGAGGGTATAATTCAGATCTGCAAACGCTTCACACCTGTCATCACATCCAAGCCTGCTTTTACTCTAATACAATTATTTTAATTTGCTCATGAGCAGCATTTTTACCAAGTGATGGATTGTTTGGAAAGGAATGTGCATTTTTGTATGGATCTATGGGTTGTGACTGTGATTTCATTGGCACAGAAAAAGGAAGTTCCGTGTGTCAATCAATTCAGATTGGCGCCTTTTCTGAGACATATAAAAATAGCCAACATTTATAAAGTGCTTTAGGTTTTGCAAAAGGTCATACAGCTAGTTTCTCCCTTTGATAGAGTCTCAGAGACTTTTAGTCTTACAGAGTTGCCTAGCACATCTCAAGAAGTTAAATAACTTGAACAGAGCCCATATGTCAAAGGCAGGACTTGATTCCAAGATCAAGTCCCTATCAACTGCTATGTGTACACACACACACACACACACACACACACACACACACACAGCTGTGTATATACATTGAATTTAATACATCTACATATGTGTGCATGTGTGTGTGTATAAAATTTGGAAGTATATTTTGAGTCTACATCATATGAGGATCACCAGATTGACTAATGGAACTGGAGATGTCCACCAGTGAGGAGGGGGTTTGTCCTATAAAGTTTGAGTTCAGTCAAAAGGGCACACTTGAGCACCTAAAGGGTCACACATGGCCTTGAGGCCTCAGGTTTCCCCATCCCTGGTCTAGACTAAAGAAGATAAGACTCAAGGGAAGAGAGGAAGGATATTATTACTGTCTCCAAAAAGAGCCACTATGCAGAAGAGGAAATTAGATTGTTTTTACTTGCTACCTGAGAACAGAACTAGGAGCCGTGAGTTGAAGGTACAGAGAAGTGAATTTAGGCTCAATTGTAGGAAAAAAAACTGTTAGAAAACAATTAAAAATATCCATAAATGGAATAGACTGACTGAAGAAGAAATGGACTGGTACCCTTATTGGAGATCTTCTGGCTGAGTCAAGAGGCTGCTTGATGGAAAAGCTAGTAACCTTTCCTTTGAGGAGATGAGTTGTATTAAAGCTCCCTTCAAACTCTGAAATTCTATCATTTTGTGACATTTCCTCTACAACAAATCATTTTAGTCACTTTCAGTTATATATACAAACTAAAACATTTTACAGGGCTCCGTCCTGGAAAGCATGCCTAAGAAATCTCAACTTTGCAGTTAGTGCATGGCTTCATAACCACCTTCAAAATGGACTTTCAAGTGTTCAAAGACCCAGTCTGGAGGGGAAAAGAAATGGATCGAAAAATCAATTACCCGAACCATTTATGAGGAAACAGCTAAACAAATTGTGGTGTAGGGATGTAATTGGTGTGTGTGTGTGTGTGTGTGTGTGTGTGTGTGTGTGTATGTGTGTATTTTGTAAAAGAGCTAGCTATGGCATGAGGCCATGCTTCCCCTTTAATGGTTTGTTCTAAAAATTCTTTAATGGTGCCTTAAGTTGTAAATACTTACAGAATATTAGGAGTAGTATGTTACATTAATCCAGGGCCCCTGACACTTTATTTTTGTAAAAGAGGTTGGTGGTACAAAGAACATTGGGAAATACTGGTATAAGGGAAAGTCTGGCCTTGGGGTCAGGGAGGTCTGAGTTCAAGTGCTACCTCAGACATATATGTGGATGTGTGACACTTAACCACAAATCATTTACTTACATGGATCAGTGGAGGGAGTTTCTCAACAAGAGTTCCCTTTATTGATGAAGTCACAACTCCAATCCCAAAACAAAAGAAATGACAAACTTCTCCGAGAGGCGTGGGAAGACAGGGATCAGAGAGAAGTCAGGAGAAACAGGAGAGTAATATACACAGTACAGTACACTCAATAATGCTAATGAAAAATGTCAAATGTCTAATGAAACCTAATGCTGTGTGATAGCAATAACTAATCTTGCTCTGGGAGAAAAGATGAGGAAATGTCCTTCCTTTTTCCTGGGAGAGATGGTAGACTTTTGGTGAAGAATGTTGCATTTACTCTCAGATGTCATGGCCGTGTAAACTGATTTTTGTTTTAACTATTTCTGTTGGTTACAAGAAGAAGCTCACTGGCTGTGTATGTGTAGGGTGAGGAGAGGGAGAGGAAGGGAAAAGGAGCAGAAAATATATTTGGATACGACTGTAATGCAAAAACTAAAGGCCTCAATTAAAAAATAAAACACTGAAAAAGACAACAAGAAATTAATTGGCCCCTCCCTTATAATCCCATATCTAACTACATGAAGTACAGATCTCTGGGCAAGGCTAAGCATCTTCTCCACTAGAAATATTACTTCAGAATTAATCTGAGGATGTAAACCTAACACCATCATCAGAAAAGAAAAGAATAAAATTGCATTATTCTAAATGGAGAAAGCCCTAGAAAGGACATAAAATACCCAGTTCTCCCAAGGTGCAGCTAGATAGCTCCTTCCTGAAAATAGTCTGAGGCCTCTTGGTTGGGGATGGGTGGAGAGGAGTGGGAGTCTGCATTTCTACTCAACAGGACTGGGGTTTTTTTATTGTTTGTTTGGTTTTGCTTTTTTCTCCTGCTGCCTAAGTTTCTGAGAAGGCCTCCAGAGAGGGGTCAGACAGGAGGAAAGTTTGAAAAGGAAGAAATCTGGGCTGGGAGGAGACCAAGCAGGGCCAAGACACCTGGCTATTGGCTGGCTTGCCTTTGCAGAGATTTAATCTGTTCAACCAGTTGGAACTTTCACCCCTTCAAAAAGTGGCCCAAGTTTGACGTGACCGTAATAGAATATAAGTTCTCGGGTTTCAAGTTGCAAAGTCAGGTGCCCTGGCATCACTATCCTCACCTCTCCCCAATAATAAAAACATCACGCTTTTAAAGGTTTCGAAGCACTCTACATAAATGTTCTTGTTTGTTCCTCACAAGTAAAAATGAGGGCTATTATTATCCCATCACACAGATGAAGAGGCTGAGGCTCAGAGAACAACTTGCCCACTGTTACTAGATGGAGAGGGTGGGAGTTGAACCCAGGTCTTCCTGACTCCAAAACCAGCATACCATCCATTATACCACCCCGGCTATCAGAAAACCAGTAAGGGTAAATATAATCCTCTCTTGGATAAATCAGCAGGCCTTGGATATAACTCAAAATCTCCTAGCTACTTTCTCAAGGGTATTGACTAGACCAGGGAGATACTTTGTCTTGCCCAGGCCCAACCTTTGAAGTTGACCCCAGAGCTGACTCATCTTCCCCCACAGCAGTGTACCCCTAGAACATTTTCCAGGATCATTCCAGACTGGATTTGTATCATTACCAGAGCTGTGCTGGCCATGGCCCAGCCTCTGGAGTTGGGAGGCAGGGGAGTTTTTGGATCCAACCTGAACCTGGAAAGGGCAGCTGCCAGATTATCCCAGCCCTCTCTCAGGAGAAAGCAAAAGCTGGCCATTCTGCCAGCCAGACTTGGGTCTCCTCAAACGGAGCAGGGCTGGCCCCAATAGAACAGGCTGCTTCCCACTGAGAGAGTGAGTCAGGGAAAGGAGCAGCAAAGGAATGAAGAGAGGCTGAGGTTACAGATGGGAAGTGACTGACGGAGCCATGTGAGAGACCATGAGGCATTCAGGGAAATCGATGGAGAAGCCAGCCTCCTGGCAACATGGGATACTATATGCTAACCATATCAGACACTTGAGTGTACCTGAAAGTTGCTTTACATCAAAGATCTCACTTAATCCTTGAAACAATCCTGCCACACACACATACCTTTTATTCTCCCCCATTGTACTTACGAGGGAAGGGAAGCTCAGGAGGGTGCTATGCCTTGCCCAGCTAGTAACTTTCATCTGTAACCTGAGGCTAATTACTATCAAGGTTGGCATGAGAATCAAATGACAAAATATACACAAAGTGCCACACAAATGACTAGTTTGAGGATGTGGGGTCATAACCAGGTTTCTCTTGGTTTCAAGGGCAACCTTGCTTCTCGATGGTGGTACTCATAGCTCTATCAAAGGTCAAAGATCAATAAAGTCAATATGAACTGGAGTTGTTGGGGAAACCCTCGTGAAGTGGTTGCATTTCAGTTGAGATTTTATTGATGGGCAAGAGATGAGTAGCAAGAATTCTGGGTAGTAGAAACAGGATGAGCAAAGACGAAAAGATCAGCCATGATAATAGGACCCTAAACCGAGAGCTGGAGGCAATCTTCAAGGACATGTAGCCCAACTTCTCTTCTTAGACATGACTGGGGTCAAAAGATTGAGCACCATATCCAAAGTCCCCAGGTGGTAAGAATCAGAGGGGAGACTGACCACAGCTTGTTGAGGAAGGCCCAAGGAAAACAGGCCCGTTGGAGAGACGTGTTTATGTTCAGGAGCCGTTGGACAAGGAAGGCTTAACAAAACTTGGTTTTAATTTTATTTACATTTTTCAAAAAGCTTCTGCATTTTGATATCTAAGCCTCTTAGGGGCCTATTGAGGTAAGGATGGCAGTGATCACTATCTTCATTTTACAGATGAGTAAACTGAGGAGTCTTGCAGAAGTTATACCACATGCCCAAGTTCACCTCAGCTTTTCAGTGATACTCACATCTTGAACCAAGGTCACCTGGAGAGGGCAGTATACTTTTTACTATTTGAAACACCTCTCTTTGAAACTTTCTCAGACAGCCTGGAGCCTTTAGAGAAGCAACTTTAAAAAAATTAAACACGCTAGCCCATTTGAGGATTCTTCTCTCTAGAGAATGAGTGTCTTGTCATGGAAAGAAAAATGGATTTGACAACAGAGGACCTGATTTTGAATCACAGCTCTGCTATTTGCTACAACTGAGGGTAACTGAGGGCAAAACACTTAATCTCTCTGGGCCTCAGAGAGGTTCCCAATCAGTGTCAGACTAGATTACCTCCAAGATCCCTTCTAGGTTTAGATTATTCCATTAAAGACAAAAAAAGCAGTTATTAATGAATCTGACTTAGACTAAAACTCTGGCACAACTAGCTTACTTCAGGCTTTGAATCTTCACATTACCCAGACTCCTACCTAGACTTCTTTCTCTTCTCCTTGGCCAAACCAGGCAGGGACAGCTCCTCTGTTTTATTGCCATTCAATTCAACAAGTGGTAACTAAGCACCAGCTATACACAGTGGGCTCTGTACTATGCCCTGGGAACAGAAACAAAAAAAATTACACAGTTTGCTGAGGAAAACAACATATACACAACTGAGTAAAAGCAAAATATGATGATGGACCAGATGTATACTTCATTGGTATGAGAAATCAGGATCATGAAATTTCTTCTGCCAATGAGGCTCAGCACCAGTTGACCCTAGAGTCTTGGAGGGTTGCCTGAGAAACTGAAAGTGATTTGCCCAAGGCCATACAACTGGCAGGTGTCAGAGGTAGATCATAGATCCAGGTCTTCCTGAGTTCCAGGCAGATTTTTCAGCCACTATGACATGCTGCCTTTGTATACAAAATAAAGACTTTTTTTCAGGGGGAAGAGAGGTTCTATCACTTTGGAAAATCTAGAAAGGCCTCCTGGCCCCTCCAACTCTAACATTCTGTGTTTCAGTGCTATAATAATAACAACAACCATCATCATCCTTTTATAATGCTTTGAGATTCACAACATACATTACATGTTATCTCATTCAGTCCTCATGAGAATCCTACCAAATAAGTACAATCGTTCCTGTTGTTATCCCCATTTTACAGATGAAGAAATTGAGGGTAGAAGAGGTTTGAGTGACTTGCCCAGGGTCACTCAGCTATCCCTGTTCAAGCACAGTTTAGACTAGATAACTAAGAGGCCACTAGGGTCCCTTCCAACTATGAGTTTCTTCTGTAATGATAGAAGACAGTGAATTGCCCAATTATCAGTTTTGACTCTAAGTGTGCCCAAAAGGAAGATACTAGTGTGGGCTGGAATAATCTGGGAGACTCACTGAAGGAGGGAGGACCTGATTGGTCTTTCAAGATAAATTGGATTAGGTGAGCAGAGGTAAGGAGGGAGGTCGTTCTAGATGAGAGAAAAGAGCAAAAATAAAGCCATAGGGAGGAGAGTGTGAGGAGCTAACTTTTGGGTTCAGCCTGTGCCTACTCTTGCCAGTCTGGAGCAGGCTTAGTGGAGACTACAGGATACCCTATGTATGAGGCCCTGTTCTCTCCTCAGGCTGAGGGAGACACATTCCTGCAGCTTTGGAGAATGTGACCCTTGCCAAGGAGAAAGGTGTGTAGCCAAGAAAACCAGAGAACTCAGTCTCCCGAGTCAAAGTTAGCTTTGCAGAAAGCCAAGCTGCTGGGGTCTGTAGCTTTCCCACCATTGGAGATTGTCCTTGTATGGCCCTGAAAGTGAAACCAGGAACACTGAGCTCAAATAAATAGCCTCAGCCTCACAAAAGACTAATCAAGATACATGTTTTTACCCGAATGGGTGCTCCAGTTCCAGCAAGTGAAACATTTCAGGCCTCAGATGAGAAGCTCCTTTTGTTTTTGTTTTTTTGAGGGAGGAAGGCAGGGTAAGTGGGGTTAAGTGACTTGCCCAAGGCCACACAGCTACTAAGTGTGTCAAGTGTCTGAGGCCAGATTTGACCTTCTGACTCCTGGGCCAGTGCTCTACTCACTGCACCACCTAGCTGCCCCTAGATGAGAAGTTCCAAATGACATCTGGACTATTACTAAATGTGCCCAATGAACATTTCTAGAAATGCCTGAAATGCTGGAAATTGTTTCAGCTCACAGAACATTACAGATAGAAGAGACCTCAAAGACCATCAGGACCCATTTTATAGATAAGGAAATTGAAGTCCAGAGGTGACAAGTTGCTTTTATAAAATCACATAGCTAATTAGTGGCAGAGGTGGGGTTAGAGTCGAGATTTCCCTGGTAGCATAATACAGCATTGGGCTTGAATTCAGAAAGATCTAGATTCAAATCTTAACTAAGACCCTTATTGTGTGATGCTTGACAAGTCACATCTCAAATGAGGAGGCTGGATTTCATATCCCCAGTGGTCCCTCCCAGCCCCAAGTCTACAAGCACAGAGAGCTGTGCGTTGCACTGTATCTTGATGATTTATCCTGTTCTAGAGATGGAAATTATTCAAATGAAATTATTGGACTAAACCATGTCTAAGGTCTCTTCTGGCTATGAATCTCATGATCTAATACACAGACAGAGCTGTAGACAGGAAATTTATATTAACTACTACCACACACACACACAAATAGTTAGGAGACATAGAAAAATGTGCTTTCTCATAAATAACTTGGGGCAGGAGGGTGTGGAGGCCATAATATTCCTAACTGGAGCCCAAACTCAGGCATCCGTAAATGGAGCAGGGTCACCCTAATAGCCCAGTGTGGTTGCAGCCCTGTGTGGTCAGTCAGTCAGTCAACTAGAATGTATTAAGGGCTTCCTATGTGTCAGACACTGCACTAAGCATTAGGAATATAATGAAATGGAAAAGACAGCCCCTGCTCTCAAGGAGGCAGCTCACAGTCTAATGGGGGAGACGACACGCAAACCAACAAGATGTAAACAGGATAAATTGGAGATAATCAATGGAGGAAAGGCATGACGATTAAGGAAATTTGGAAAGATGTCTCACTGAGGCCATTTAGCTGAGATTTGAAGGAAGCCAGGAGACAGGGAAGAGATTCCAGGCATGGGGACCAGCCAGAGAAAATTCTGGGAGTTGGGACATGGATAACCCAAAGCATTCCCCTTTTTGTCCAGAATGTCAGAAAACTCAGAGCTGAATTCTGGGCTCAACTTCAGTGACTAACTCATCCCAGATGCCTAGTAAAACTATTTATCTGCTCCTTTTAACTAGCTTCTGTTTTTTATTTTTAATTGTCCTGTTTTATACTATTTATGTAAGCTACTGGAGTGAATCCTCACTAGATGAGGTAGTGAATATATCCAAGGTGGTAGGGGTGTGCAGAGAGGTCAGGGAGGAAGAAAAATATAAATACAGAAAATATTTTTCAAGTGGCCACAATGTCAAGGGAATTTTGTTAGGCTGTGGGGGTGACATAATGTTTAAATACAATATGATCCCTGTCCAAGTGGAACTTTCAGGTTTGCAGGGGAATATTCTTACAAAAAAAATTAAGAAAGATGATAAAACGATCTAGGAGATTCCACAAGACAGTATATGTCTAATTGGAGCATTTTTACGGGCATTAATTTCCATAGGAATCCACACATTCACAAATATCAAAGACAGAAGGGACTTTGGAAGCAATGGATCTTACCCATACCTGAAAGAGAATTCCTTCTACAAAACCCCCAAAAAGTGATTGTGCGGCCTTTACTTGAATAGCTCTGGGGAACAGGAAGACTCACTACCTTCTAAGGCAGCTCATTCCACTATGGAATAGCTCTAATTATCAGTAGCTCTGTTCGCTTGGTTGTTTTTCTTATACTGAGGCATAATTTGCCTCACTGAAGTTTCCACCTGGCTCTCCTGGCCCTTCATTCTAGGACTGTGGCACAGTCCTTCAAATACCTGAAGACAACTATCATGACCATCCAAGCCTTCTCTTCTCCAGGTTAAATATCCCAGTTTCTTGCACTTTTCCTCAAGTGGTATTGTCTCCACCTTTCTCATCATGCTGGATATCCCAGTCTGGTTACTCTCCACCCTTTTGCTCTACTTCAGAAAATGTGGTGTCCAGAAATAGCTACTGTACTGCAGGTGTGATTATAGCAGATGGCAGGAGGAAAGACTCAACCACCCCCAATTTGTTCTGGACCCTATTTCATTGCGAATTGCTTGAGGGCAGGGACTTTCTTTTGCCTCTTCCTATATCCCCAGAACTTAGCACAGTGCCTGGCACGTATACTTAATAAATATTTATTGAATGTCTTTATAAAAGTGCCCTCCAATCACATTTTTTTACAAGGGTGCTGACCTTTCATCTCATTCATTTATACTGAGATTGCCACCTAGTGAGGCTCCCAGACCATTTTCACAGAAACATTGTCTAGCCACACCTCTCAACTCATCGGTGTGAAGTGGTCTCTTTTGGACAAAGGTGTATAAATTGATATGCTTTGCTATTATTGTCCCTGGATCAATATAGCTACATTCAGAGAACATCCTCAATATAATGGCCTCAGACCAATGAATGTTTTTTTGCTGTCACAACCCTAGAAGACTATTTACTAATTAATGGGGGAGGGGTGTACTATGATCAGTGCTAGTGAGGGAGTGAGTATCCTCATGGAGCCATGATGCACTGGAGTATATTATTAATAATTCTATTATTGTATACAGATCATCTCAAAAGTCTTGGGGCACACAAGTCTATTTGTATAGAGTGCCAGAAACTATTTCTATATATAAAATAGGGAAAAGGCAGAGTAATGTAGCAGATAGAGAGCAAGTTTGGGAATTAGGAAGACCTGGGCACAGGTCCGTCCTCTGACACATACTAGCAGCGTGACCCTGGACAAGTCCCTTAACCTCTCACTACTACAAGAAAACAGACACCAATCTGCCTTGGCAGAGAGATTGGCAACAACGAAATCAGAGCTTCCTCCTCTCCCCAGATCCCACTACATAAAGCAGTAATGCTATTTTCTAATCATCGCAAATGTTTTCTGAGAATCTACATTTGTCTAGGAGGTCTCTGAGCGCCCATATTCATCTCTTGTTTCTATTAGCCCTTTAAAATGTATAAAACACTTTCCTCACAACAACCCTGTGAGAAAGGGAGTACAAATATTATTGACATTATGTTAAAGAAGAGAACAATGAGGTTCAGAAAAACCGAGTGACTCGTGTAAGGTGTGGCTCATGGCTGTAAATGGCGGAGCTGAACTCCAGCCTGGATTTCCTGACAGCAGCTTGGAACTATGACCCTGCTCCTTGACCTCGAGCAAGCCCAAACTTCTCTCAACCTCTGCAAAGGACAAAACAAGAGAAAAACAAAAAAAAAAAAACAACAGAATTTAGATTATATGATATCCAAGGTCCCTTCTGGCCCTAAAGTCAATGATCCATTCCAGAGTTCCTTCCCCCAAGGGCTCTTTCCTTCAAGTACAGCACTCCCTCAGAAGCTTGAGAAAAATGCTAACCAAGACTCACAATGATGGAAGTAAAAAGAAGAAAATTCTCATTTTTAATATTTCAGAGACAAGTGTTTACTTTCCCAAATGAAGTCTGGCAACAGAAAAGGAACAAATCTTCTCTCTAATTAATGCTAATCTGGGCTCCTCATTCATGTTCTGGGGAAGTGGCTGTTCTAACATCAGAGCAACCAGGAGATAAAAAGAACACTCCAAAGTGCATCTTCTTTAGATATATTTGCTGGCCATGTTCTTCTATCAACTGGACCTTTTGGAATGCTTGCTAGTCCTAAGTCTGGATCATGTCCTCATTGCTAATGGAAAGAGGCTTGGGCTTGGATCTCACAATCACTTTAGAATATGAAGGATCAAATCCTGGGCAAACAGGAATTGCATTTTTCCCCTTCATCCATAGTGCCAGACATCTCCTTCATGCCATCAACTCCTTAAAAAATGATACTGAGTGAAACAGGACAAACAAATTGTATAAAGAAGGAACTTCTTTCCTCTATCCATTACTCACTGAGTACTCCCCATTGATTTATGCATTACATTATTATTATAAATTAATAAAGTAAGGACACACGTTAATTTACTTTATAGGTTTCTCAGCCACTGATTTCTTATTATCCTGTCTATTACTCAACTCACTGACTCTTGAAGAGAAATTGTCTGCAACTCAAATGCATTCTAGACCTTCTGATTTTATTAAGTATATAAAAGGTGTGTGATTTGTATTAGCAACTCATTTCCCCACATTCAAAACTCAGCCAATTAAGCTCGAGTGCATATTAAAATAGAGACGAGATTCCAATTTAGATTTAATATCCTTATTACTTAATGAATTGCTCATTCTTTATATTTTAGTGCCATTTGCTTAATTTTCTGTCTATATCAGAAATTTAAGGGGGGAGGGAATTAGGTCTAACTTTCAGAAGTGATGAGATATATTTTCGGAAGAATGCTTATTTCAAATGCTTTTAGCTGCCTTGAGGATCAGAGAATCTCAGGGTTAGCAGAGAATTTAGAGGTTATCTAACTCAACTGTGACTTGACCAACAATTCCTTCTACCAGCATGCCCAAGGAGTGCTTTTCCAATCCTTACTGGAAGACTTATGGTGAAGAGGAGCCAGCTACCTCTTGAAGCAGCCCAATTCCCTTTTGGAAAGCCCTGCTTCTTAGGAAGGTTTTTGTTGTTTTGTTTTTGTTTTTTTTTCCCCCGACATCATATCTAACTTTACCTTTTTGGATTTCAAACCATTGCTCCCATTTCTGCCCATTGAAAACAAATATGACAAAGAAATGGGAAGAGAATACCTGGAAGAATGGTCCTTCAGCATGCAATACGAAATGCACCTAGATAGATATGGTATGACACGGGTTCTCCTTATGGAGTGTCCACACCAAGCTCAATTGCATTGTGGGCTTTAAACTGATGGCTGCTGTCCTTATGGCCTGCTAATGCACATTGAAATGGTGTGTGTTGAGCCTGGTACAGTGATAAACTGTGCTTGTATTTATCCTTTTCCCAGGACTAATTCTCAATTACTGTATGTTCCATTTCATTTTTAAACCCTTTGATGTGCTGAGAATCTCCAAGGAGAACAGCAGCCATCTGTTAAATAAACAAACTATTGGGTTGAGATCAGCAAAGTAAAAACAAGAGCAAACTACTTTTTGGCTGGTTATTGACAGACATCGCCCATGTAATAGATTTTGGGGGTGGGAGAACACACTGGAAGAGAAATTTATTTTAATGCTATATTTGGTGGCTTTACTGGTTTTCTTCCTTTGCAGTATCAGGTAGCTCACTAATTTTGTGAAAACAATATTAGAGAATCCCATTGATTATTTAAAAGTCTTTAATTCAAGGGCACTAAATAAGTGACCCACTGAACCTTCCCATCCCAGGCTCCAATCCCTCAACTGTAACACTAGACGCCTTCCCTTTCTAGGACTGACCCCATTGGAAGCATGTCAGAATTTACTCCATGACACAAATAGGTGTAATTTTTCAAGAGGCTTCCTAGTGGCATTTTGAAAAAGCCATAACTAGGAATCCCTGAGTCTATGGCAAATTTAGATGAGATGGGTAGAAAGGCAATGGGGAAGTACAAGAAGGCCAGAGGGAACATCAACTGGCCAAGAGGACAGGCATGTTAAGAGAGGAAATGGCCCATCTTTGCTTCCTCTTCCTCCAGCTTCTACCAGCCCACAAGCCTGCCCCCTGGCCTTCTTTCCTAATACCCAGATACCCCTCTAACCAGCCAGGCATGGATGCAGGATGGTCACCATCTTAGTAATACTTTGTATGTATCACATGATGAGATCTGTATTGTACAATGATATCTATCATACAGTGCTATCGAATTATTTTACCCCCAGATGGGGGCAGCTGAACTGACCCAGAGAATGGAGGGATTGCTATTATGGCAAACAAGGGGTTGAGGCTATTCAGTCTGGAAAGATGGAAGATTAGAAGGAAAGAATCCAAACTCCGACAAAGAGCATAGCTTTAAAGATCTACTCAGCAAACTTGTGAACACTAGGACCCTTTAAAGAATCTAAAGGAGAAATGGAGAATGAATGAATACCAGCAACAACAACCATTATTCCAATTCCTGGAATACTTCCTCCCAAGGCCATAAGGTAGGCAGAACATCATTTACCTCTGTTACAAATGAGGAGACAGGTTCTGAGAGGTCATAAAACTAGTAAATAACAAAGCTGAGACTCCAACCCTTGCTCCTTTGGCTTTGAACTCAGTATTCTGTTCACCCTTCTCCACTGCCTCCTGACATTTAAAAATAGTCTGTCTCCTCCTCTATTACTCCAAAAAGTTGGTGATTAAATTTAACAGAAACTTAACAAGACAGGCTACAAAGAAATCCCCCTAAGAGGAGTCGATTAAGAGGCAAGCAATAGGAATAGCGGGCAGAATCCAGCCCCTGAGGAGCTTCCCTTTTAGTTGAGGAGGAAAAAGGTACACGCATTGAAATTATTTCAAGATGCTTGGTTGTTGTTATTCATTGGTTTCAGTCATTTCCAACTCTCCATAACCCCATTTGGGATTTTCTTGGCAAAGATACTGGAGTGGTTTGCCATCTCTTTCTACAGCTCATTTTACAGATGAGGAAACTGAGGCAAACCCTGTTAAGTGATTTCTTTAGGATCACACGGCTAGTAGGTATCTAAGGCTAGATTTGAACTCAGGCCTTCCTAACTCCAGGCTTGGCACTCTATCTAGCACACCACCAGGCTGCCCCAGGACACTCACGAAGTAATACACAAATATCTTATTAACATCATACAAATTAAGTGTATGTTATATGGATATAAGTTATTAAAGAATAAAGATATATTTTTAGAAAGAACCAAAGTAAAGTAGAATTAATCTCAAGAGTCTTCCTGGAGGGAAAATGATAGTTGTTCACATTTGTTTAGCACTTCAAAGTTTGCAAAAAAGTTTTGCATGCATTATCTTCACACAACAGCCCTGTGAAGTAGGTGCCACTATTATGCCCATTTTATAAATGAAGAAACTGAGGCAGAGAGAGAGAGAGTAAGTGACTTGCTTGGGGTCACCAGCTAGTAAGGGGTTCAGGAGGGATTTTGACACTGGTCTCATTCAAGCCAGTGTTCTGTACAGTTTTGGGCATGTCTCTGCCCTTCCCCCATCACCCAAGCAGTTAACCAAAAGTAAGCATTTATTAAAGGATTCCTAGGTGCCAGACATCATTCTAAGCATCTGGGGATACAAAGACAGATTGAAACAGATGCAATGTCTGCCATTAAGGAGTTACATTCAAATAGAGGAGACATAAACATCGATAGGTACCTGTATGATACGTCTGGAGGAGATAGAAAGTAATTTGTAGAAGAGTCTAGACCTAGGGGTGGGGAGGAAGGACTGGGAAAGGCCTCCTTGGAAGGGGGAGCTTGAGCTGAATCCAGAAGGATTATCTTCCCCCTCTAATCACGCTCCCTTACCCCAGTAGTTTATAAGCCATATTGGGCTTTGATTGGTGGGAAGAAGAAAGGAAGCAAAAAAGAATGAACTCAAGACCCAACTGTGCAGTATGATTACAGGTATTTTAGCACATGTTTACAGGTAAAGAAATTAAGGCTCAAAGGTCAGGTGACATGGCCAGGGTCACATAGCTACTAAGTGAGAAGGCAGGGTTCTGTTCAAGGCCAAGTGGAGTATGTCTTCCATTATACTCCTGGGCTTCCAGGAGGAAAAGTGAGACATGGAAGAGGATCAGAGGCAAGGGGAAAAGAGATAGCTTAGAAAGAGAAAATTGGAGGGGGAGCTTAGAGGTGTTTATATCTACTGAGAAGTGGGGTGAAGAACTAACTGCCCCATACCCCAGAACTGGAATGTCCTTTATCCCCATCCTCTTCTGCCATATCTCAAGGCTCTGGGGCAGGAGGACAATCATAAGAAACAGACCACAATACCAACATTGACCAAAGCCTTCAATTTTTCAAGGACCAGTTAGAGCTAGGGATGGTGGGGGAGATACAGAGAAAAATACCTAGATCTAAATCCCAGAGAAATGGCCCCAATTTATTCCTCTGTAAATTTGAGGAGTTGAACTAAATAACCTTGAAGGTTCTTTTCATCCCTAAAGCTACAATAATAGTGAGTATTCTACAGCCCTTTAGAGTTCACAAAGTGCTTTATCCTCACAGCAATCCTATTAGCATGGTCCTCACTTTACAGAAGAGGAAACTGAGGCATAGATGGTAAGTGGCTTTTACAGAGTGACATAGTGTCTGAGGCAAGATTTGAACTCGGGTCTTTCTCATCTTAGGTCCAATGCTCTAGCCATTGCACTACCTACCTGGCCAATCTATGATCATAATACTAAATGAAAATAAACAAGAAAGGAAGGAAGGAAGGAAAGAAGGAAGGAAGGAAGGAAGGAAGGAAGGAAGGAAGGAAGGAAGGAAGGAAGGAAGGAAGGAAGGAAGGAAGGAAGGAAGGAAGGAAGGAAGGAAGGGAGGAAGGATAAGAGTGGGAAGAAAGAAACATCAAATGCCTACTTTGTGCCAAGTACGATACTAAGCATTTTACAAATGTTATTTCATTTAACCTTTACAATAACCCTGGGAGGTAGGTGCTATTATTATCTTAATTTTACAGTTAAGGAAACAGGCAGAAGCTAAGTGACTTGTCTAGGGTCACACAACTCATAGATTTCTGAGACCACATCTGAATTCGGGTCTTTCTAACTCCAGGCCCAGAACTCAATCTACTGTGCTAATTCCCTATGAAAACAATTCTTTACATAAGATTTAATAATGATGATGATAATAACTTATATTTGTATAGAACTTTAAGGTTTGCAAGATGCTTTACATCAAGCATCATCCCACTCGATCCTTACAACAGCTCTGCTAGCTGGGTTCTGTAACTATCTACATTTTATTAATGAGGAAACAGAGGGTAAGTTAAGGAGACTTGCCCAATGTCACTCAGCTGATGTATGAGATATAAACCTATCTATGAACAGATTGTTTTCCCAATAGAATATAAGCTCCTACTGATCCATTTTTGCTATTATATCCCCAACAGCTAGCACGCAGTAGGTGCTCAGTAGGTGCTCTATTTGCTGACAGCCTGATCTCTGTAGCCTTTCCAGTTTACAAAGGGTGCTGTCCTCCCACATCCCTGCATTTGCTATCTCGAGACACTCCTGCACGTACTGTTCCATCTTGTAGCCACTAGAAGACGGATGAGAAAGTTCCAAGTAAATAGGTTGAAGTACACATCCAGCCCTTGAGATGAGAGGAAAGACAGCAGTGATGGCTACAAGTAATACTCTAGGAGGAAAAATCAGGTCTCCTCCACACGTCCCTCCTTCAGAGATGGGACGTAACACTAGCCTGGTCATTTCAGGCCCTCAGCCCTGGAAAATGGAGGCAGCCATTTCCTAAATCACCCTTACTTCTCCATTCGAGAGGCTGCCTCTTTACTGCTCATGACCTTCTCAATGGGAAGGAGCAGGAGGAGAAAGAGGAAGAGGAAGAGGAGAAGAAAGAAGAGGGAGAGGGGGAGGAACACAGGAAGAAGAGGAGCAGAAAGAAGAGGGGGAGGGGAGGAAGATGAAGATGAAGAAGAGAAGGACGAGGAAGAAGAGAAAGAGGAGAAAGAAGAGGGAGAGGGGAGGAGGAGGAAAATGAAGAGGAGGAAGATAAGGAAGAGGAGGAGGAAGAGGAGGAGAAAGAACAGAGGGAGGGGAGGAAGAGGAAGAAGTGAAGGAAGTGAGGAAGAGAAGGAGGAGGTGAAGGATGAAGAGCAGGAGGAGGAGGAAGAAGAGGAGAAAGAAGAGGAGGAGGGGAAGAAGATGAAGAGGAAAAGAAGGAGGAGAATGGTGGAAGAAGAGGAGGAAAAGGAAGAGAAAGAGGAGGAGGAAGAGGAGGAGTACCTTAACCCCTCTGAGCCTCATTTTCTTCCTCTACAAAATGAGGAATTTAATAAAAATTATGATGATCGTAATGATAATGATAGCTAGCATGCATATAGAGCATTAAGATTTACAAAATTTACAATGTTCTTTATCTCATTTAATCCTCACAATGACCCTGGAATTTGGTAGGTGCTATCATTATCTCATTTTATAGATGAGGAAATTGAGGTAAACAGCAGTCGAATGCCTTGCCCAGGATGACAGCATATCTGAGACCTGAACTCAGATATTTCTGAGATCCACCATCCAATCCCCTCCCCCTCCCACCTAGTTTTTGAGTAGATGAGTTCTAAGGTCCATTCCAGTTCTAACAGTGATTAGCAGGTTTCTGATTCTATATTCCACTCTTCACAAAATCTCTTTTCTTGTACTCTCCACAAGTGACCTCAAATTTCTCTCCCAGGGTACTATAGTGGCATGCTACCTCTGGGTCAGTAGACTTTGTGACCTTGGGGAAGTCCCTGGGCCACAGTTTCTTTATTTGGAAAATGAGTGAAATGGATTAGACAACCTTTGACAGACCTAGATTTCCTTCTAGATTTCTTTCTAGATTTCTATGACTTCTTCCCTGATTCCAGTTCCCATTGATCTCTCTTTTCCATTAAGAAAAATCATTCTTGTTCTGTCTGTATTCTGAAAAGTGAGTATCTGAAGCAGGGACCGAGGTTAACCTGCCCACACCATGGGAGAAGTCCAGCTCTTTTTCTTTGGCCCACAAGCCAAAAAGAAGAAAAGAACCACCAAAATAAAAAATAAAGTCAAATAAGAAACACTAGACTCAGCAAGTTTGTATCATTAGCAGGAAGCAAGTTGGTCCCAGGAGTGGTGATTAGGCATTTAAAGAAAATAATAAGGATGGAGAGATGGGAAAATGTGCAGCAAAAAGAATTAAAAATCATCACAGACCACCCCCCCCGCCTCAATTTAGTAAAGCCAATGGCTTTCAAGTGTTTTGATTTATAACATGAAAGGGCCTTTTAAAAGATTTAGCCCACCAAATGCTATGGCCCTATCCTCCATCCCCATCATTACTTTGAATTCCGAAAGTGTTACTTCGTAGCACATGTTGTCATTTTTTTGTTACAGGCGGTCATGTACTGCCCCAGAAGGAAACAGTAACAAACAGTAATCATAATAGCTCATAGTTCTCTCTCTGCTCTCCTCCCTTTCCCTCTTTCTCTCTCCTCCTCTTCCTCTCTCCCTCCTATTTCCTCTTAAGGAGACTCTCTGTCTCTCTAAGTCTCTGTCTTTCTGTCTCTCTGTCTCTGTCTGTCTTTCTCTCTGTGTGTGTCTCTGTCTCTGTCTTTATGCCTCTTTCTGTCTGTTTCTCTCTGTCCGTGTGTTTCTCTCTGTCTCTCTCTCTGTCTCTCTCTCTGTCTGTCTCTCTGTCTCTGTCTCTCTGTCTCTGTCTCTGTCTCTGTCTCTCTCTCTCTCTCTCTCTCTCTCTCTCTCTCTCTCTCTGTCTCTCTCTCTCTCATAGAATATACTGTAGGTACCAATTAGTAACATAATGCCTTATATGATCTTTCCTATTTCTGCCTTGAATTATCATCTCAGTGGTATTTTCTCACATCAACTCAATAAGGTAGTCAAGAGAAATCAGCTATAAGTAGCCCTGGGTACTACTATCTGGAGGCGGAAAGCACAGTACAGTCCCTCCCCATAGGTCCATCTAGTAGCTCACCTCACTAGCCTGGGCTACCACATTGCTTGCCCGCACTCTCTCTTGGGTTGATGACTGTCTTCTACGCCACCATCACCAATGCCTAGCCATAAGACTCTCCTCTGTCTCACTGCTTCCCTCCACATTCAATGTTCTTCCCTGGATAAAAGAATCCCTAGTCACAGCTTAGTTCCAAATATCATCATTTCCATTTTAGAATTCAGGAAGCTGAGTCTCAGAAGTCTGATGTCATTTGTACATAGTCACAGAGATAGGCAGAATCAGGAGCTCGACCCCTAAGCCAGGTATTCTGATTCCAATTAATGTGCCTTGGTCTTATAATACATTTTGCTGTGTCTCAGAGAATGCAAAAGACAATACCCATTGTTAAAGAAAGATGATGAACCTGGAATACACAGAGAAAGCCAGGACATGGCAGGGAAAAATTGGAGCCACACCCAAGGGCACTGTCATTGCAGGAGTGACGGGGCAAAGAACAGAATGCTCCTTCATGGGGTAATAGAATCAATGATTGACTTAAAGCTGTAGCAAACTCAGAAGTCATCTAGTCTGAAGCCAAAGAAGATTCACTGATCTGGCCAGGCTCACAAAAGTAGTAAATAACAAAGGCAGGATTTGAACCCAGGACTTCTGACCTAGATCTGATGTTCTTTGTCACGGACTCTGCTGCCTCCTCTCTCTGAGTCTACTGATAGCCCTAAGGCCATGTCCTCAGCCTTCTCTTCTCCATTACCATCTTTTCCTTTGGGTGTTCTAGGGAAGGCAGCAGATGGGATGAGAATGAGGTGCTTTAAAAAATGCTTTAAGATGCCTAGAGAATGGCAATGTCATGCTGTGGTTAGAAAGCTGGCCCCGTGATCACAAAAGACCTGGGTTCGAGTCTTGACACAAATCACTGAGTGACCCTGGGTAAGTCACTTCATCTTGAAGTGTGCCTAGGCATTAACACTGAGTTAAAGTAGTGCATGTCCAAAGGGGTGGCAGGAGTTTCCCTACGCTGATGGCATCACAGGGCTGAACAAAAAATAATAACAAATTACAATGACAAGAACACAAACAAAGGCGGTCACCGTGTCTCTTGGAAGGCCTGTGGCTCAGAGCTCTCTTTCTTCTCTTGTTGGGTGTGCAGTTTCAGCTCCTTGAGGTCCAGGATTGTTTTCCCTATTCCCAATGCTTAAGGGAGGAGAGGAGCAGAGAGAGAACTATGAGCTATTATGATTACTGTTTGTTACTGTTTCCTTCTGGGGCAGCGCCTCTCACCTACCAGGCAAAAAACCAGGTTTGCTGGATTCATGGGGAAACAGCCAACCAACCACCAAGTATCTGTTATGTGCCAGACCCAGGGTTGGTACTGGGGATGCAAAGACAAAGAAGGTCTCACCCTCAGGGAGCTTCCATTCTAAAGGGGAATAATAGAAATGAAACCCAGTCATTCACTTGATGAGTATTTATTAAGCTAACTATGCCTAAGAAAGCTTAATAAGCTTCATCCACATCTCCACTCCCTGGCCTAGGGATCTCAACCTTGACTGGGTCTCCTCTCTCTTCAGCAGGGGGTGAAGCCAATGTACCCGTTCTCAGGAGCAGTTTTTAAAAATTTATAATCAAAGGAAATGCTCACTTTCAGTTGGAGGTTAGTGGAAATAAAGTTGCCATTTTTTCCCTGTGTGACCTCACAGAATGTCTTGAAATCTATCTACAGACCCAAGGGTCCCATTCACCCCAGTAAAGAATCCTTGCTTTAGCAGTATACAGAAAGGTATACTTTATCATGCTTTATCATGGAAAGAATGAACTTAGGAGTCAGAGGACCTGAGTTCAAATCTTCTCCACTTACAAAGCCTGTGTGACTTCGAGAAACTCATTCAACCTCTGTGAATTTCCTCTTTTCTAAAATGAGAGTGGGCTAGGTAGCTCATGATCATGTGAGAAGATGCAAACCACTGTTTTAAAGCGTTAGAGGTTGTAGGGGCTCTGAGGGCTAGACTGGAAGGCCACAGTGTACTAGAGGAGCCTTCTGGGAAGCTAGTGATCTTAGGTGCAGGGTAGGGGCAGGATAGGCGCTCATTCCTACCTCTCAATCGCTCCACAGAGAATCTGTGGAACCCAATACTCTTGAGACCTTCCTCTTGTTCTCTTATTATAGAAAGGACAGAAGAGAAAAAACCCAAGAAGTGACAGCCTTCTGTGCAGCACAATAAAGAAAAAAATATATGGCACTTTCTATGGAAATCATATGCAAATCATATGCAAGAACACAAAGCTTTCTAACCAGTTCATATGTGAGACCATTGTGCTGGGAATCTGGCTTCTTATGCATGCCTCTCCTCCCCATTGGGAACTTAACAGCTCATAATTATAATGATAGAATTTTGATAGCAGATACAAGGCTTCCATCTACCTCCAGCACCCTTCAAGCTACCATAACTTCTTGCCCCCACCCCCTGCAATCAAGTGAGTGGGAATCACTTGGGAGTGGAGATTGACAAAGGCTCCCTTCAATTTCCAGCACCCTCCTGGCATCTGTAACCTTCAGCCCTCTCCCACTGCACCAGTCTCAGAAGGAACCCTTTGAAAAAGAGTTCAGCAAAGCTTGTTGCACACCAGCATTCTAATGAGAAAACTTGAAGGATCACTTCCTCTAGGAGCTTCTGCCTACTTGGAATTCCCTAGCCCCAGGCTAGTAAAGCCCTCCTCTAGAATTTCTGCTATTTCTACCATGGCAAATAACAAAACAAAACAAAACAGAAACCCACCAGACCCTCCATACATTTGGAATCGCTTCCTCCTGCTACTGCTTTCCCTTCACTCTCATTCCCACTCAGCCCCTTGGCCCTCCCCTTCCACTATGCCCTCTGGAACTCCCTCTCTGATGTTAACAAACTCTTCACCTTAGATCTCTTTTTAGACTCTAATTATCTCCTGACACTGACTTAAATTTAGCTATCTGCTAAGGATACTCCATTCCTTATCAACCTTATATAGGTGCCAAACTCAAAGACCAGGAATATCATAAATAAATGATTGATTGATTGATTAAGTGAATGAAAAAGTACTGATTAAGTCCTTCTTCTTGTTCAGTCATTTCAGCCTTGTCTGACTCATCGTGATCCCATTTGGGATTTTCTTGGCAAAGCCACCAGAGGGGTTTTCCATTTCCTTCTCCAGCTCACTTTATAGGAGAGCAACTGAGACAAACAAGGTTAAGGGTCTTGCCCAGGGTCATCTGATAAGTGTCAGAGACCAGATTTGAACTCAGGAATATGAGTCTTCCTGACTCCAGGCCCAGCATTCTATCCCCTGGGCCGCTTAGTGGTCCTTATTATGTGTCAAGCCTTTGCTAAGATCTAGGGATCCAAATACAGAAATGAGGACAGTCCTGCCCCTCAAAGACTTTATATTCTAATGGAAAGAAAAAACATATAGTAGAGTGGTGACAAGAAAGGGGTATTTTCATTTGGAAAGCTCCAAAAATGATGAGTGAAGTTATATATGAGCATATCAATACACCCCTTCCAGGAGCAAAGACTTGGATATGGTTCCAGAACTGGAGAAACTGCCTAGGTCCAATGGGCCAGAAGAGCACTCGCTATTCAGACCGTAGGGCCCCAGGGCGGGTCTTCTGGAGGTTTGAGAAATCTTCAAGACACGGTCTCTGCTCTAGGCAGTGAGGTGGCTGTGGACAAGATGGTGTAAAGTGAAGCATGATGGGGCTCTTGCTTGCCTGTGGTGGGCCATATGAGGCAGTCGTCACTTGGTACAAGTGGCCCCCAGGCAGGGGCTCTATTTTACAGTGAGAGGTATCGAAGGAAGAAGGAGTAAGTCTTTCAGGATATGATATTTGGCCTTGGTGACAAATGGAATGGCAGGATGAGGGCCGCAAAGGACATTGAAATTAACTCATCCAACCCTCTCTTTTTACAAAAGAAGAAAATAAGGTCATTTAAAAGAAAGCAATTCACCCAAGGTCACCAAGGCAACTAGTAACAGAGCCAGCTTTCAAGAAGAGCTCCTCTGATTCCAAATTTAGTGTTCTTTATAACCTATAGGAAGTCTTGTCATTTCTAAGTCTACACTATGTCCTCACCACTCAGCTGCCTCATCTCCTTTGAACTTCATGTCATTTGACTTTATCAGCCTGTTTAGAGGAATACTCTTCCTCTATGACTTCAGCATGGAGCTTATAATCTTTTTTCTCCATCCCAAATCCCTATCATTGCCCTTGGTAACTTTACTGTCTACATGGATAAACTTTTAATTATCCTGGCTTCATCAACCTCTCTTCACCTCCAATGACCTTTAGGACTGCTGTCTACTTCAGCCATTCCCAGGAATGGTGACACTTTAGATATCATCATCACCACCACTGATAATTGAATTCTGAAGTACTGCCTCTTTAATAATGAACTCCCATCATCTACTTTTGTTACTGGTACTCCCCTCACCATGAATCTATTCTTCAGCCTCATTGTGGCCTCTTAAACATGCCAGATTCTTCCATTCCATCACTTTATCATGGCTTTACCCCCACCTATACCCCACTCACCATAATCCTTCCCTATTTCCCATCAATTCAATCATTTCAACAAGGCACTTCACTCTACTCTTGAATTTCTTGCTCCCATGTCCTTCCTCTGTTCTAGGACTGCTTGCTATTCCCTGACCTCAAGTCACCACCACCATCCATCTTCTTTCCTCTTGTCCCTGAGGGACCAAGCACTATGACTGTGTCTGCTACATGTTCATGCCATCTAACTTCAACTTGCCCCTCACTGGTGCATGGCCACACTTTCCTTCATCTCTGATTGAACCTATCATACTCCCTATAGGATTATTCCAAATTTATCTTTTTCCCACA
>CM053623.1:20066456-20085874 GCA_028646595.1 Phalanger gymnotis
AGTTGTAAGTTATGTCATCGTCTTCCTGGTGTTATGGTCCTCTTTGAGGATGAAGGACAAACCACACTTCTAGAGATAGGGTTGATTTGAGACCTTCCTCCAGGCATGTTAATGCCACTCAGTAGGCCTCCTATTATTGCTTCCTTCCTGTTGAAGTTAAGGAGCCTCAGTGGTTCTCTAATCCAACTGCCTCGCTTTACATATGGGGCAAAGTCTATAAGGCAGAATGATACCAAGAAGACCACAGGATTTTTTTTAACTAAAATGATATAAATATCCATATTAGATATTTAGAAAATGGATCATTTTCATCTAAGTGTTATGGTTCCTTTCAGCTTAAAAAATAAAACAAATGGTTAGCCATATATCGAAAATGAAGCCTAACTAATGGGTGGCCTATGAACTCTCTTGGCATCTATGTAATATCAGGAGATCTAGAGGACAGCCCAGAGTTCTTTGGATGGACTCCTAGTGGAAGATTTGAGGGACAAGGTACAAATAACCAACAGACATAGCTGAGTGTGAAGGAATAATACATCTGTAAAATCTCAACCCCAATGAAGAAATGCTGAAATAGCTTTAATGACCACATAGGAAGTACACATTTCTCTGCAAGATGTTTGAACTTTCCAGTGCCTTGAAAATGATTACTTGAGGCCTTGATGGTAGAGACCTGAATGTGTACTAATCTGACTAGCAATTTCCCCCCTACTAGGTCTCGAGCTCCATTTTTCTCTAGGGTGCATTTGCAAAGCTTCCAGTGAAACTGTGTTAAAACGTTGGTGAATTGCAACACAAGGAAATTATATAACAATACAGTACCTGTTAAATACTCCATAAACAGTAACATTAATCATCTTTGCTGCCTCTCAACTACATTAGAAAAACCTATCCAGGACCAGGTGAATACACAGTGCATTTGGGGAATGGCAGAAGTGATATCATACTCATGCTGGCTTCAACAACGGTGACCAGGCTATCAGAATACACTATAGATGTTAACTACCTTGGTTTCCCTAACTTTATGCCTGAGTTTAATAAATGAATCCAAGATCCAGACCTATTCTTACGGTAAGGTTGCCAGACTCCCACTTGGTGTCAGATTATTCAGACGAACTACAGGCCTGGTTATTTAGAAAATAAATCAGCACAAAATTACACTGCCACAAAATGATTAGGTCTCAACAGTTTTCCAAAGTGCATTAGGCAAGCAATATTATTTGTCAGTTTGGCAATAATGTCAATCACTTTTTTGTGTTGTTGTTGGAATTGGTGGTGGTGGTGGTGGTGGTGGTGGTGGTGGTGTGTGTGTGTGCGCGTGTGTGTGTATGTATGTATGTAGTGGAATGAATACTCTACTTTGAGACAAAGTTCATGAGTTCAAATCCTAGCTCTGTACCTTATTACTTGTGTATCCTCGGGCAAATTATTCTACCCTCTTGGCTTCAGTTTCTTCACCCAAAGCATGAGGATATCCATTATTACAGAGGACTTTTATATAGAACTCGGTTCACAAAACACTTGGTATATATTATCATCTCTGTCTCACAGCACAACCATGTAGCAGGGAATATTATTATCCTCATTTTCCTATGAGGTTTAGGGACACATAAAGGGTCCCATACTTAGTGCATGAGGCTGGATTCAAACCCAGGTCTTTCTAATGTGAAGTCCATGTCACTAGTCATTAGACCATGTTGCCTCTCTAGAGGAGACTAGATGACCATTAATGTCCCTGCCTGCTCTAAGGAGTAGCAGCAATATTTGGAGAGCAGTAACTTGCCACCTTCCCTGGAAAATCTCTTGATGCAACTTTGGGTTTATTGCTGAAGTCCCTAGTCTGTCTTTGACTATCATTAGAAGTTCCTATTGTTCCTCAAATATTAGACTAGGAAAAAAATAGAAATGTAATTCATTGAATGTTCAGAGAGTCATTTTTTCATCCTCTCACCAGCTATCAGGACAAAATGTTTTTAGGAAGAAAACTCTGGCCTTGGTTTACAAACCAATTTCAGCTGGCACAGTTGACATGAATCAAGCTAACTGCATGACTTACGTCAATTACACTAGACCAAATTAGCCACTATAATCTAGCTGAACCATTCACGGATCCTAAATATTGCTAAGTGAAGAAAAACAATCCACACAGGCAGATTCTAAACAGCTCAGAACAGAATGAAATGAGACAGTCCTCAGTTTTTATATATGTTTAATTTGTGTCCTTTTTCAGCCTTCCATAACATCATGACATTTTCTTCCCTTGGTCCCCCAAAAGTGTCAAATTCTCTTATGTCTTTGTCCTCCTCTCCAGTCTCCGAGCCACCACTTATCCTGGCTCATATCACCTCTTGCCTGCATTATTGCAACGGCCTCCTAAATGTTCTCCCAGACGCCATTCCCTCCCTCTCTGATTCATCTTCCAAACAGCTGCCAAATTGGCACAACTCTGACCGTGAACTCCCTTATTGGTGATGCTTCAGTTGGACCCTTTTGCCTCCATGATAAAATGCAAATTTTTCCACTTAGCATTTACAGACCTTTACAATCTCACTACCTTTCCAGACTTATTTCACCCTACTGCCTCTCACAATGCTACATTCCAATGGACCTGGTTTACTTGCCAGCTCGGCATTGCCCCTCCAATCTCCGTGCCTTTGCACAGACTAGAACGCAATCCCTGCTCTTTTGTATCTCTCAGCGTCTTTTGATTCCTTCAAGGCTCAAGGTGGGTGTCACCTCATTTGGCAAACTTTCCTTCTTCTCCTTATTTGTTACTACTGTTAATATTCTCTGTCTCCTCAAATCACGTCATTCTTAGTGTAGGTTGTAAGCTCCTTGAAGACAGGGCTGTTTTTCTTTTGTTTCTGTATCAAACACTTAGCGCAGTGCCTTGTATAGAATGGGAGATTCATAAACGCTTGCTGGATTGAGTAAAATCAGTATCAGACAGACCCAAACTGGCAAGAAATCTGTTGCTTCTTCCTCTTCATTATCCTAAAATGTATAAATTGTAAACTGTCTCATGAGTCTTGACATTTCTTTGCTATCAAATTCTTCTAGCACTTTCAAAGGTAAGTGCAATGTCTGGGAAAGAATTAACCATTTACTTCTAAAAATCACTCTCAAATCAAACCAAAGTCTTGGGGTTAACAGTATTTATCTTGTGGTCCCTCGGAGGAAAACTCAAGAGAGTTACTGTGTTTGGTTCATTCATCACCAAAAACAGTCTATTCATTAGCTCACCATCACTACCTAAATTAGCAACACCCACAGAGAGTGGACTCCATCTGCCTATCAGATGTCAGCCAACTTGATCATCGAACTGTCTTGGGGACCAAACATGAGCCTAAGTAACATGATTCATAATTATAGAAAGGAGAAGTGCAGCTGCTTCTTTCCACATGAAATCCATCCATGATGAACATCTCAGTGGAAATGACCAACCAAATACACCCATTCTCTCCAAAGGACGAGGAGTATTAAGTCCTAACTTTCATCATGAGAGTCTCAGCTTCATCTCAGGGATTCTTAATTTGGGATCTGTAAACTTATTCATTTTAATATTTTGACAACTGTATCTCAACATTATTGTTTAGTTTATAATCTTATACATTTTTATATATTTTAAAATTGCATTCCAGAAGGAGCCCACAGGTTTCACAAGTCTGCCAAATAGATCCATGAAAAAGGAAAAAGTTAAGAACTTCTATTCTAAACAAATGACTAAAAGGCATGAAAGGGTCCTCATTTCTTGTCCCAAACAGAGCATTTACCACTTGAATGGAGAGAAAGCCCAGTAAGGATGCCTCCCCCCAACTTGAGTACCACTGGATGCACACCCACATCTGATAATGGGTCGTTGAAACTCTGCACATCTCTAGTTTGCTTTACTTCTGGTCTTGATTCTTTGTGTTTTAAGTGTTCTGAGGTTAGTGATTCCTCTGGTCACTGAGCCCTGTTCCTGCTTCTGAGTTAACCCAATCTTGCCCAGTAGCCTGAGGGCAGGCTCCAGATAAGTATATCTTATTAATTTTGTATTATTACAAAATTAATTGAGGAAGGTGGCTCACAACCTCTAGGAGAGCCAGAAGAGGCTTCTTATATTAAGTGGTACTTAAGCTGATGTGGATGGAGGATCTGAGATGCAAAGTTGATAAGGGAAAACATTACTATCCTGGGGGACAGTTCAAAACTGAGAGGGGAGATGGAATGTTATGCATGAAGAACAGTAAGTCAGCCAGGTTGCCTGGAACCTAGAGTGTGTGAGAGGGAAAGTAATGTGTTATCAGCCTTGAAAGAGAGATTGGAACCAAATTGTAAAGGCCTTTTATATGCCAAAGACAAGACTTTATATTTGATCCTGGTGGCCATGGGTAGGCTCTGGAGTGCCTATTCCTAAAGTGTAAATCCGATGTTACAGGGGTCATAACATCAGACTTACACATTAGGAATATCACTTTGGCAATGACAACTGTGTGGAGGCTGGGTTGGACAGAGGAGAGATTTGAGGCAGAAGGGCCAAATAAGCGACTCCTGTGATTGTCCAAGCAAGAGATGATGAGGATTTCAACTAAGGTGACTATAGTGTGAGTGGAAAGGGGACAGATGTAATCAATATTATGGAAGCAGAATGGGAAAGACTTAGCAAGTAACTGGATATAAAAGTGGTGGAGGACAGGAGAGAATTGAGGATGACTCCACTAGCAAACCTAGGTGACTAGAGGAAGAGAAGCAGCCCCAAGAGAAATGGGGCAGTTAAGAGGATGTGGGTTTAGGGGGTAAAAGAATAAAAAATACCAAAATGCTAGAAATTACCCACCTCCACCTTTGGGGCCCCACTTTTACCCTTCCACCAAAGGCTTTGTCTTTGTTGTCAGAACCCTAACATCTTCACATTGTCCATTGTCAAAGTCCTCCAATGTAGCACCCCACCTAGACCTGCCCTCCCTCAAAAGGCCCATGCTTTGGACCCATTCTTCCAGTGTCCTCCCACCCACATCTCATATATCCAACCCAAGACCCATTCCCATGAAGCCCCAAAGTTAGCTATCTCTCTAAAAATAATCTCATGAACTAATTCATACTTTAATGTTAATGGCTAATGCCTGGTAACTGTAATGAGGCTACAATGAGGGCAACTATAATGAGGAATATTATGGACATGCCTTCCTTGGTGACCTTTTGGGAAGTTCTATACAGATGGATTGAAGCATTCATCTGCTAAAGTCTCTTTAGGAATTTAAGATTCCCTTCCATCTAAGTGGGTCTATGGAACTGAGTCATGGGAAAAATGTTACCCACTCTGGGTTGTTCTTCCCTCAGCTATAAATTAGTCTTTGAAATATCCAGCTACCCTGCAGTCATGTTGTTAGAAAAAAAGAAGAAAGTACAAGACAGATTGTAAAGCACTTTGTAAATACAAAGCATTCGAGGAATGACAAATAATAATTCTAATGCCTTCCCACCTAGCCGCTGTATTTGACGGGATTATCTTGAAATAACAAGTGGTAGTCTATTCTGCATAACAGAATAAACAACTGTTATGAGTGCCCTAGAAATTCAGATGTGGCATCTGGATGTTATAATGCAAACCTCAGTTCTCTTTTTATTTTACAAGCTTTTCCCCCTATTAACATATGATGACAAAAATTTACCCACAGCAAAGAAAATAGCATCCAATTTATTTAAGGTACAATGCAAAAACACCGCCAAGGTTCTTCATTATTTTAACTAGCAAGAAGCTTTTTGCAATAGTCCTAAGAAATCAAAAAAGCAATTTATAGCCAAGGAAACTCGCTAACAGGAACTGGGTAGAGATGGTAGGCAAAGGGGTTCCAGATAACTCTTCTTTGTATGCGCTGCACACAATGAATGGGTCACCTGTCTCTCTAAGGTTACGCCATATTTGGAATGGAAACTTTTCACCATTAGGTGTGCACAAACAGAACACTCCACCTCTCAGCCCTGGGCATTTTCTCTGGCACTTCCACATGCCTGGAATGCTCTTCCTCCTCAACTCCACCTACTGATTTCTCTGGCTTGCTTGTGTTCTACCTAAAACGGCATCTTTTACAGGAAGCCTTTCCCAACCCTTCTCGATTCTAGTACATTCTCTATCAATGATGTCCCAGTTATCCTGTGTATAGCTTATCGTGTATCGATCAGTCTGTGTGTTGTCTCCTCCATTGGATTGTAAGCTCCTTGATGGCAGGGACTGTCTTTTGCCTCTTTCAGTATCCTCAGTGCTTAATACAGTGCCTAACATACAGTAGATACTTAATAAATGTTTATTGATTGGCTCATTGATGCCACAACCTTGAGCTGAACTTGACAATCACACTGATGGAGCTGAAGGGCCCTAGACCACATTTCTATATGTTTTTCCTTCAACTTCTCATTACACTAAATGGGCATAAATCCACCATCTTTATATTTTTGTGATACCAGAGATTCAACACTTGGCAAAACTGGAAAGCAAGTCAAGCTTGCCTTCAATGCTGTCTTTGACAGTCTTCCCATCACCCACCCCCACTTTTGGGGCTCCACTTGTACACCTCCATCAATGGCTTTGCCTTTGTTGTCAGAATCCTAACATCTTCACATTTTCCTTTGTCTATCAAAGTGCCCCAGTGTAGCACCCCACCTAGACCTGCCCTCCCTAAAAGGAACCATGCTTTGGACCCATTTCTCCCATGTCCTCCCACCTCCACCCAGACATATCCAACCCAAGACCCATTCCCCTGAGGCCCCAAAGTTATTTATCTCTCTAGAAATAATCTCATAAACTAATTTGTACTATGATGTTAATGGCTAATGTCTGATAACTCTCTGAATTTTTAACAGGAGACTTCTGAAGGTATTGTACTTTATGCCCAAAGAATAATGCTCTAGTGGTAGAATTTTAGACATTATAGCAGGCCAGAAAAGAGAAATTTGTGGTCAGAGAGTCCTGCCCGTGGCCCCACATCACATTATATGGCTGGGTCTAAGATAAGCCAGCCATGAGTAACAAGTATCTATTGTCAATAACAGGGAGACCCTACAGTTTGCTGCTTTAGATCCACTCAAGTTAACAACCTATTACTCATCCTTTCTCTGTCACTTTACTTCATTTGTTGCTTTTCCTTTGCAAACTTACAACCTTTGCTGTGTTTTTTAATGCCAGCTACATAGCTGTGTCTAGTACATTACTTATCTTTTCAAATTCACTTTGAGGAGACACAGTATAATAGGATCATAGGGGTATAGACACAGCTGGAAAGTATTCAGAGGTCATCTAGTCTAACCCTCTCATTTTACAGATGAGGAACTGAGGCTCAGAGGTAAAAAGACTTGTCTTAAGTCAAGGAGGAAGTAAGGGAAGAACAGCATATTCTAACCCAGGTCCTCACATGACAGTGTCACACTACTACATCATTTGGTGAGGGTTGGGCAATGCTACACTCAATTCATCATGAGTATGTTGACCTTGCCCAAACAGCAGCCAGTGTTGAGATCATATCCACCTTCTCTGCCTCATGGTATGGAAATGAGACTTAGTTTCTCAAAGCCATAGCACTGACTGCCCCTAGTACCTGGGATGCTTTGCTTCCACCCCTCTGCCTCCCGGCTTGGCTCACTTTCTTTCAAGAGTCAGTCCAAACCCCACTTCCTGTAAGAGGTGCTTTCCTACGACATCCCTCTCCATCAATGCCTTCTTTCTGAGAAGACATTCCATTTACACCATATATAATGCATGCACAAAGTATATATTATATGCACATAGTTGTTTGCATGTTGTCTCCCTCATTAGAATGAGTTTCTTAATGGTTGTTGATGTTTTTGCCTTTCTTTGCTTTCGCACAGTGCCTGGCACATGGCTGTTGACTGACTTTGATCGAAAACAAAGCTTGGGAAAGTCTTAGCAAGCTAGAAAAGCTTTCAGTATGGTCCCACTCATAGGTAATACCTCAATCCTAAACCTGGTACAGATAAACTTATCCTCACTAAGTTGGCTCGGAGGTGATGACTTCTTTAGCTATAGTGACCCAAGATGGAGTAATCAAAACAAGGATGAGGGCAACTGCTATCAGGAAGTATTTTGATTTTAATGTTTTAAATAAGCTCCTCATATTGACTGGGATAGTTTTCAACCTCAATATTTCAATACCTATAGAATCTGTGATTTAATTGGCTTTTTGTGCTCCTTCCTCTGAAACACGTCACAATTCTGCTCTCCCTCAGTAGATGGTTTTATGAGTTGTAGCCAAAATCAAAATATTTACTACCTGATGGCCAAGCTTCTGGTGACAAGTCTTTTCCAAACAAGGTGGGCTGGTTTTTGAATGAAAAATGAATAGCCCACCCAAGGCAGCACACTAGAAACCCTTCCAACCCGAAAGGCGCTCCCAGACTTGCAATTTGCTGACACAGACTTCTCCTACTTCTTATGAGACATCAAAGTAGGATTTTAATGGAGAACACGGAATAAGAGCAAAGTGAATGCTGATCTTGGTGCTTAATGTATGTTCACTGGTCGTGACAAAGGTGATCACCAAAGTGCTATATTCTCTCATTCTTGACAGACAAGCAGAAGTGGGAAAAGGGACATGTCAGGGCAGCTATATGTCACAGAAGGCAATCATTTAGTTGTAGTGCACATCATAAAAGGAAATGGGCACTGGTTGTCTCACACTGCAGTATCGTAAAAACTCTAAGTTATGACTGTCTCTACCATAACTGGGTGAATAAAACGTTAATTGCCTTGATTTCAAAATTCTGAACAGTGTTAAAAAAAATCCAATTTAAATATTAAAGCTAAAACAGGATGCTTATGTCCCAACTCATTTGTCTTAAAAATAACCGAGCCCTGTACACACATCGGGGTAATGATACCTACCTTGGAAGCATGCTGGGAGAATTAGTGCTTGTAAAGTGCTTGGAAGAAAAAAATCTTCTTAAAACATTAGTGAAAAACTTTACAACCTCGAATTGTTGCAAAAATGGATTTCTCAAAGAAGGGGCTCTGGATTTTTAGATGCAAAATGTCTCTTCCTTCCTCTTCTAATTATTAGTTTGTTGCGGTTTCAAGTTGGGAGCTGCCTGCTGCTATAAGTTTGCTGGAACTTTGTGGTTTCACCCTTGTATTAGCATACTGCTCTCAGGGGGTTCCGTGGGAAGCACTGAGCACTTGGCTATCTCCAGCCTTGATATACTACTGCACACATGGGCTCTAGATCCTCAGTGACATGTTCTTGCTCCCTGTGGCTTAATGGGGTGCTTCTCATTACTTTGAAAGATGAGAATTGCTTCCCCAGTCAAACTCTAATACCTAGCAGCAGCGGTAGAAAGAATGTGGGGAAAAAGGAGAGGGCAAAGAAATGACAGCCATGGGTTCTAGAAATCTACTTCTGTGTAACCATAGAACTTAACATAAAACTTAACCAAGTTTTGATTATGTCAATAGAGCCAGCCTGGGGGGAGGAACAGTAGGCAACCTTCAGAATGGAGATCTGAAAAATTCCCTTTGCACCCAAATATTTTACTCACTGACTTAAAATTCCCACAATTCTCCCTTTTGCTTTAATAATGATGATTGCCAAGATTTATATCCTTTACCAAGCACTTTCCACTTCATATCTCCATCTCCCTTTTGGATAGCTCAAATGAGATGCCTCCCAACCTAGGGGTCATCCTTTTAATCCTCACTCTCTCACACCTCTCTAGCCAATCCATGCCAAGTCCGGTTGATTCTAACTTTGCTCTAGCTCTCATACATATTCCCTACTCTCCTCTGATGCTCCCCTGATGTGAGCCTTTATCACCTCACACCTAGACTATTGCAATAGTCTCCTGGGTGAGGTCTTTGGCTCAAGACTTTCCCCATCCCAGTCCCTCTTCCATTCAGCTATCAAAGGGACCTTCCTAAAGCAGAGATCTGACCAAATCACTGTGCCCTCCCACCCCCACAATCAGTAAACCACAGTGGCTCATTATTGTCTCCAGGATCAAATGTAAAATTCCGTCTTGGGCATTCAAAGCTCCTTCCTACCTTTCTCATCTTCTTGTCCCTTACTTACCCCCATGTACTCTGTGATCCAGTAACACTGACCTCCTTGTTGTTCCTCAAACAAGACAATCTATCTTCATACTCTGCATTTTTTTACTGATTATTCCCATGACTAGAATTCTCTCCTTCCTAACCTCTACCTCCTGGCTCTCCTGGCTTCCTTCAGGTCTCAACTATGACCTCACCTTCTGCAAGAAGTCTTTCCAAGGCCCCTTCATGTGAGCACCTTCCCTTGAGATTATCTACAATTTATCTGCATGTATCAAGTCTGAACACAGTCGCCTGTTGTCTCTCCTCATAGTTTATGAGCTTGAAGGCAGGGGTTATGCTTGCCTTTCTTTCTATCCCCAGCACTTAGCACAGTGCCAAAATAATAGTAGGTACTTAATAAATGTTTGTTGATGTAATATTCCCATTGAGGCTGAATACCTCAGTTGCTTGCCCAAGGTCACATGAGTACTATATAGCAAGGTACAGACTAAAATTTCGATCTTCTGCCTCTAACTTGAGCACACTTTTCCAGAAGAGAAGTGTCAGACTTTGCCCACACATGCCTGGCAACATTCTATACTACTGAATCAGATTAAAATATAATTGAGAAATATTTAACAAAATACATAAAAATACAATAAAACAGAGATGACATATTTTAAAACTAAGTCAATATACATCACACAAGGATACTTAGGTATGATTTAGTGTCTCCTATTTCTATTTGAGTTCGATTACGCTTCCTTAAAAGCATTGTGGACTCCTATTGAACCAACCAAAGGTAGCAATGATGATAATGATGATGATGATAATGATGATGACGACGATGATGATGACATTAATATAGAGCCTACTATATACTTGGCATTTTAAAATTATCATCTCATTAGATCCTTACAACAACTCAGTGAGGTTGGTGTTATTACTATGCCCATCTTACAGATGAGGAAACTGAGGCAAACTACCATTAAGTCACTTGGCTAGGGTCACACAGCAAAAGTGTCTGATACTGAATTTGAACTTGGACCATCCTAACTCCAGGTGCTATGTTCCATCCACTATACTACCTAGGTAGTAATCTAGAAGAGGTAACATAACAAAAACATTAACACTTACGGACACTTTAGTATGAATCATTTTGTCAGCTTGCCCAGTCAGTGCTGCTACTTAACAGGGCTCAGGGTAATAGCATGCTAGGCAGGTAAAAGATACAATACACAATCAAAATTCTTCTATCTGTTAACATTTTCTCTCTTTTTGTTTGTCTCTGTCTCTGTCTGTCTCTGTCTCTCTGTCTCTCTGTCTCTCTCCTCAATTGTGTATATTTTATATTTGTTTATTTACACTTTGTATCTCCCTGTAGAAATTAAGTTTTTTACTGATCCAGCCATTCTGGAGAGCAATTTGGAACTATGCCCAAAGGACTATACGAATGTTCATACCCTTTGACCCAGCAATACCATTTCTAGGGTTGTATCCCAAAGAGATCACACAAGAGGGAAAAGGACCCATATGTACAAAAATATTTATAGCAGCTCCTTTTGTAGTAGCAAACAATTGGAAATTAAGGGGATGCCTATCAACTGGGGAATGGCTGAATACGTTGTGGTGTATGAAGGTAATGGAACACTATTGTGCTATAAGAAATGGGAAAGATACAGACTTCATAATAACCTGGAAAAACCTACACGATATAATGCTGAGTGAGCGGAGCAGAACAAGGAGGACATTATACACAACCACAGATATATGGATTCTGTGATGGCTAACTTTGATAGACCTCACTCTTCTCAGCAATACAAGGTACAAAGAAAGACAACTCCAAAGGACTCATGAGAGAGAGACCTATCTACATCCAGAGAAAGAACTGTGGAGACTGAACACAGATTGAGGCAAACTGTTTGCTCTCCTTTTTTTTCTTTTTTTTCTCTTCTGGTTTTTTTTTTTGATTTTGTTTCTTCTTTCTCATGATTCATTCTATTGGTAATAATTCTTCTTTACAACTTGACTATTGTGTAAATAAGTTCAATGTGAAGTTATATGTAGAAGATATATGGCATTCCATGCCATCTGGGGGAGGGAGTGGAGAGGGGGGGAAGAAAATCTGGACATCAAAGTCATGTAGAACTGAGTGTCATAAACTAAAAATAAAAAATCTTAATAAAAAAAGAAAAAAGAAGAAATTAAGTTCCTCAAGGGCAGAACTGATTCTTAACTCCATTTACTATTAAGTAACTAATATGTTCCAGGCCCTGTGCTAGGCATTAGATCCCAAATGCCTGGCAGGGAAGAGGGGCTTATGATGTGTCTTGGATTGCCCTGAATTGGACAAGCCAAGGCTCCACCCAAGGAAAAAGACATAGATATGAAGCTGAAATTGGAAAGCTGGGCACCTGCCCAGCAAAATGAAAACACTGGGGGAAGAGGGCTCTGGTAGAGCGGGAAAATATACTGAAAGAGAAAGGAAGGGTTTGAAGAAGGAATGGAGGCTCCCAAATGTCAAGCCTCACTTACTTGACACATGGCCTTGGACACAATGCTCATAAAGGAAGGACAGATCCTTGGCTCACTCCACATGAGGGTTATAGTATGATTCCCCTATCAGAAAATGAGTACAGAGGCATTGTGGGGTGTGGGAGGAAATACACCCATAGCATATAATGACAAATAATAGTGATGGTTATATCAGAGAGGCAGCAGAGTTATTAAAGAGCGAGCTTCTAAGCCAAGAATAATACCACCTAAAAACTACTTGGTACTGGCTGAGAAATAGAGTGGTAGATCAGTAGAATAAGTTAGGTACACAAGACACAGTAATGAATGACTACAGTAATCTACTGTTCGAAAAATCCAAAGACCCCAGCTTCTGGGATAAAAACTCAATATTTAACAAAAATTGCTGGGAAAACTGGAAAACGCTATGGCAGAAATTAGGCATGGACCTACACCCTATACCTCCTACACCCTATACCAAGATAAATCCAAAATGGGCACATGGTTTAGCTAAAAAGGCTGATACTATAAGCAAACTAGGAGAACGAAGAATAGTTTACCTGTCAGATCTATGGAGAAAGGAAGAATTTATGACCAAACAGGAGACAGAAAACATTATGAAGTTCAAAATGGATGATTTGATTACATTAAATTGAAAAGTTTTTGCACAAACAAAGCCAATGCAACCAAGATTATAAGGGAAGCAGAAAGCTGGGAAACAATTTTTAAAGCCAGTATCTCTGATAAAGACCTCATTTCTAAAACATAAAGAGAACTGAGTCAAATTTATAAGACTACAAGTCATTCCCAGTTGATAAATGGTCAAAGGATATGAACAGGCAGTTCTCAGATGAAGAAATTTAAGCTATCTACAGTCATATGAATAAATGCTCTAAATCACTATTGATTAGAGAAATGGAAATCAACAGAACTTTGAGGTACCACATGACACCTATCAGATTGGCTAACATGACAAAATAGGAAAATGATAAATGTTGGAGAAGATGTGAGAAAATTGAAATACTAATTCCTTGTTGGCGGAGTTGTGAACTGATTCAACCATTCTAGAGAGCAATTTGGAACTATGCCAAAAGGGCTATAAAACTGTACATACCCTTTGACCCCCAGCAATACTACTTCTAGGTCTGTATCCTAAAGAGATCATAAAAATAGGAAAAGGACCCACATGTACAAAAATATAGCAGCTATTTTTGGAGTGGCCAAGAATTGGAAATTGAGGGGATGCCTATTAATTGGGGAATGGCTAAACAAGTTGTAGTATGTGAATGTAATGGAATACTATCATGCTATAAGAAATAATGAACAGGTAGACTTCAGAAAAATCTGGAAATACCTATATGAAATGATACTGAGTGAAATGAGCAGAAACAGAACGTTGTACATAGTAACGGCCACATTGTACAATGACTGACTCTGATAGACTTAGCTCTTCTCAACAATGCAGGGATCTAAGACAACTCCAAAAGACTCATGATGGAAAATGCTGTTCACATCCAGAAAAGGAACTATGGAGTCTGAACACAGATAAGCTCTCTCTCTTTTTTGTTCTTGTTGCTGTTTTGTTTCTTCATTCTCATGGTTCCTCCCATTGGTTCTAATTCTTCTTTACATCATGACTAATGTGAAAATATGTTTAATATGAATGTATATGTAAAGCCTATATCAGACTGCACACTGTCTGGGGGAGGGGAAGGGGAAGGAGGAAGGAGAAGAAAATTTAAAACTCAAAAGCTTATGGAAATGAATGTTGAAAACTAAAAATTAATTAATTTTTTAAAAAGAACAATACCACCTATCATGCCTATAGCCTTTCAATTTTGAAAAGTGCTTGAGATATATAGATATAGATAGATATATAGATAGATAGACATGATCTCACTTGATTCTTACAATAACGCTTATATAGATAGATAGATATGATCTCATTTGATTCTTACAACAGCGCTTTGAGGTAGGTGCTATTATCAACTCTATTTTACAGGTGTGGAAACTGAGACTGAGACAGGTTTAAGTGGCTTGCCCAGAGTCACTCACCTGGAAACTGTGTAAGGCAGAGTTTGAATTCAGGTCATCCTGACTCAAGACCCACCTGTCAGAAGTTCAAATGCCAAAAAAGAAAATAAATAATCCAGGTGTCTACTTTTTTCCCCAATCCACTTTGCCTTTTCCATCTTCAAGTCATATAATTCTTCCCACAGTACTTCAACTGTCTTATTAAAGTGAGCTGCCACCTCTCTTTATTACGGCTATTTATGACTGGTTGGGTGATGACAGGGTATTTGGCACTTTGTTAAACACACAGGAAGACACTCTCCCTGCTGTAACCACCTGACAACAGGCTGAGAGTATGTACTTCAGATCTAAGGGAAACTTGATGAGAAAGAGTTTAGCTCCTGAACAAAATAAGTTCTTTTGTTTATATAGTTTGTCATTTTATTTTTCTAAAGTGATAACAGCAATCAGCAAGTATTTTGCGGGTATTTACTGTTTGCGGGGCATTGTGCTAGGTTTTGGGGATACAAAGACAAACAAAAAATGTGGCAATTCCTGCCCTCAAAGAAGACTCTCTGCCTTAAACACTTTCACTGCTCTCAGTAGATGAGGTAGCCTTATCTGCCAAGGGGAACCTCCATTGAATGAGAGAATTTCAGATCTGGAAGATACCTAATTCAAACCATACTCAAAAAAACATTTACACAGTATGCTGATAGTTGGTACCACAGCTTTTGTATGAAGACATACTATGAGGGACAGCACAGGACCTCTGCAGAAAACTCTTCTAGATTGGGATAGTTCTAAACATTCATCTTATCTAGGAGGAGTAACCTGATCTCTAGTTTAAATTTGCTTCTCTGCCACTTTCCCCATCGCCCCTAGTTTTATCCTGTGGGGCCAAACAAATCAAACCCGATCCCTCATCTACATGAGAGATTCAAGCATTTAAAGCCAGCTATCATTTCTTCTCTTCATTCCCCCTCAGTCTTGATTCCCTCAATTAGTCTTTTGGTCTCTAAGCTAAATATACCCATTTCCTTCAACTAATCTTCATATTGCATGATCTCAGAGCCTATTTGCCAAACCCTCTTTTGGATGTCATCCAGTTTATCAAAATAAAACACTTAACAAGCACTTATTAAATGTCTTCCTGTGTGCCAAGCACTATGCTAAGTCCTAATGACACAAATGTAAAAATGAAAAATCCCTGACCCAAAGGAGTTTACATTTCTGTCCATCCTAACTTCCAGCAACCAGGACTGAACTCAATACATCATTAACGCCCATTCTTCCATCTCCTTCCAGTTTCTCTAGGACCTCAAGCCAATGATCATTTCCTCTCTCCCATCTTCAGTTGCTACCTCTCTATTGGATCCTCTCTTCCTATAAACATTCTCAGCTCTATCTATCTAAAATAGAGTGAAAAAAATCAGAAAACAAAAAAAAGATAAAATGTTTGAATATCTTCCCTTTGACATATTTGGAAATGCTGAGTAGATTAATGTGGCTGCATCACAGAATTATATGTGGAAATAATAAAGGATAAGATTGGATGGAGAAATTAGGGCTAGATTGTGGAAAGCTGGGGAGTTTATTTTCTAGGTAATGATAAACCATTGGAATTTTTTAAAGAAAAGGCAGTGAAGATAAACCACTCTTTCTAGAAATTCAGCAGTGAATGGGAGGAGAGTTGATAACTGGAAAAGGCTAGAGAGCAAGGAAGATCAAAGGGACCAGTCTACTTTAACTTACACAGTTAAGCGGAAGTATTTTCTCCATCTCTATTACTGCTATAATTAACTAGCACTAGAATTCTAAACAAACTTCTAGCTAGGTATAAGCTATAATATAAAATATCTATAGCCCTACCAAGGAGACAATGAGCTGTCCTTGCAATTAATAGAAACCAACGGGAAGAATCCAGGAAAAGGTGATTACAGTGGGGGTGATTAAAAGTGCCCTTTGATAAGAAGCTCAAGAACATTCATCTGAATCAATATTCATTAGCTTGATACAACTCATTACCTCTATTCCTGGTTCCTCCTCCCACCCCCATCCATTTTCTCCTTTTGCCTTGTCTCCTGCTCAGCACTGACACATTTTGAGTAATCTTCAAGCAACCATAACACTAACATCACTGTTCAATATGGAGCAAAATCTGACATAAGAGTAGGTCTAACTTGGATCCCATTTAATTCAGTAACTGAAATTATATATCACTAAAGGACTTCAATCAATCAACAAATCTTTATTAAATATAATATGCATGGCATGACATGCAATTGCTGGGGATATGAATTGAAAATCCAAATAGTCCCTGCCCTTGAGAAGCTTATATTCTTATTGGGGTTCCATCACAAAACTTTCATGGAAGCATCTTGTTGTAAGGTGAATATCGCCCTGATGGCACGGCTCCCATAGTGTTTTCATGAAGCCATCACATTGGAATAGACACTACATAGTATTCACTGAGGAACTCTCATTTTCCCACCAACTCCAAGGCTAATATTCTTAGCCTTGCTCTCTCCACTCAAATAACTTGGTGTATACAGGACTGTGTTGCTGTCCATGGTAGTACTGTGGACCTACGCAACATCACTGATCTTGTTCAGGCCTGGTCGTAAAAGCCTAGGAGGGTGACTGCTTTCCCAAAGGCTCGTTCTAGCTCCAATAATATAACCTTATAATCCCTAAGCTCCTAACATTCTCCCCCAAAGCATTTCCTACTGTCTAATGGCTTACAACAGATCCACTTGCAACTACTCCAAGTTGCTGACTTAATACCATCACAAGTTGATACACTCAGAAATAAGCCTGAGAAACAAACATGTGAAAACTCAAGATTTCTTTGCAAGCAAGGATAATGTTTTCATTCTTAAACACCAGCAGAAAGGCATACATTATACAAAAGAATAAAAAGAACTCTTTCCAATTTGACTTCACCTCTATTTTACATATCACAGAACTATGCTACAATTTTCCCTTTGGCTTATTATGCCTGGAAACAGATACCCCAAACAGGACTCTCCTCTACTGAGACTTTTAACACAGTCTTCTCAAAAGAATCCTTTGACTAAATGACTACCCAACGATATTAGATCCTAGGTAGGAATAGAGTACACTTCTTTTCAAGCAAGGAGCCATAAGTAGCCTCTTCTATTGATAGGCAAATGATGGGCACCCCATTGGACTTTCTCTATAACAACAAGACTTCCACACTGCAAGATCTCCTAGAGTCTGAGCTCTGGGATTTTTCCCTCTCCTTGACAGAAATAGGGAGAAAGCCTGGGAAATATCCCTTTTGCTATCATTTGAGGAAATGAATTCTGTCCTTTTACCAACCATAAAATTCTTAAATTTGGGGTTTCAGCAACTGAGTGATGCCTGAAAAATCCACCTCTGAGTTCAAATCTGGACTCAGAAACTTACTAGCTGTGTGACCCTGGGCAAATCACTTAACCCTCTTTGCCTCAGTTTCCTCACCTGTAAAATGAGCTGGAGAAGGAAATGGCAAACCACTCTAGTATCTTTGCTAAGAAAATCCCAAATGGGGTCACCGTGAGTGACAACAACAAAATATATCATGAAATTAATGAGACAGATGCTGAAATCCTGTTCCACATGTTGTCCAGGACTTTTTTTTTTCTTTCTCACAGATATTTTCTCATGGAATCATACATACAAAGTACCTGATAGTGCTACTGATGATGATGACTAATGACTTTAACTTGCTTCTTTTACTGTTTTATATGATACATATTAATTTCATGTAATTATTATTTATTGCTTATCTTGATACAGACTGCAGGTCTGATGATTGATTAACCAATACCATTGTTGGTTTATTGAATGGAAGTTTGTTAGCTCTACCTAGAAAAGTGGTGATTAATATATTTAGAAAACATTGTATTAGAAAACATTGGGAATTCATGGAGATCTCCTGACTTTAGGAGAATATCTAGGGAATCAAAATAATGGTATGGAAAAGAAAAAAGTCAAAGGACTGGGGGATTTCCAGGTAATTCACAGTAAGGTCAAGGCTGGAGAAACCACCTGGCATTCTGTAAATTGCCAATGTGTTGGACAATGCCAAATGTTGGCTACATTGATAATAGGAAATGGCACTTGGTAATTGATTTACACATTCCATTTTGAGAAGGAAGAGCTGGTCAAGAGACTACAAGGCTTAATGAAAAAAGAAAGGGCCTGGCAGCAAAGAGACTGAAGGAAGTTCTAAGTCAGAAAAAGATAATTCATTTGTAAGCAGTCTAAAGGCCAGAGCTCCAATTTGAATGGGACACGACGTCCTTGGGCAGTGCCAAAATCAAATCTATCTTTGCCGAGGAACATTTTAAGTCAGAGTTAGGAAGCCTTTCTGGGAAAGTACCCTGTCCTTTTCAGGGAACAAACATGGGAAGTATGATTCAACAAGGTGACAGAATCACAACAGAACTGGCAGGCATCTGAGTCATAAATGATGAGTAGCTTAATGGATGCCTCAGAGAGTCATCTTTTGGATGTGAACAGGGTTTAAAGGCTACTCAAAGATACTGGACTCACATGGCAAACCTGTTTGCAAAAACTAGAGAGATGATTTAGTGACATTGGGGTGCCATGGCACATATCCTTTCCTTAAGGTACAAAGGGGAAGAGACTGCTGTCTCTGTACTTGAATGCTGATCTAAAGAAATGACTAAAACGAACAGGAAAGCCTGAAAAAGAAGATGAGGCTACGCTCATATGTGTAGGTGATGGCTTGATACACAGCCTTTAGATAAAATGGCATCTCCTTGACGCTGATATGCACCAGCCTCCACCAGATTTTGAGAAGCTGATGGAAGGAACATGAAGGATTGAATACAACAGTACC
>CM053623.1:20086374-20112708 GCA_028646595.1 Phalanger gymnotis
GTGCGTGTGTGTTAAACTGGATCTGAGATTTCATCAGTATAGGGTATTCCCATATAAGGCAACTCCCTCTACCAATTCAGGTCATTATTTTCAAATCACCCTACAGTATTAGAAAGTTACCTAGTGTGCTGAGAAGTTAAGTGATTTGTCCAGGATCAAACATTCAGTATGTGTCTAGAGGTGTGACTCAAACCTGGGCCTTCTTGAATCCCAGGATGATTCTCCATCCTTTCTCCATATCACACTGCATCTTTATTTGGAAGCAAAGGCAATATAAAAGTAACAATTCCTTTTTTTTATTTAATTGCTGGGAGAATGGGGACAGCCTTGTGCAGAATGGAAATGCTGATATAGACCTCTGGCAAGCCTATGACTTCACTACGGTAGTGGTGAGAGACTGTAGAATAATGGTTAGAGGGCCAGTCCTGAATCCAGGAAGACCTAAGTTCAAGTTTGGCCTCTGAAACATAAAGACTATGTGACTTGACTAGGCAAGACCCTTAACTTCTCAGGGCTTGAGGCAGTTCTCTAGGACTATAAATGTCAGAAAAAGTACACAACCATAGTAGCAGAGGAAATAACTCACCAAGATCTCCATACCCCCAAGAAACACAGACCCAGTCGCTATTTCCAGCTTCAATAAAGAGAGAGGGCCCAGGCACCTATTGTCCTACTATTAGAGTAATTCTAGTGATTCATGGATGATCCAAGTAGGATCTACAGGAATCTAGAGAAGGATTATTCACTCCCAAAGTGAGCTAACAGTGAAGGCTCCAACTTCCGAAGGTGAAGAAAGGTCATGGATATGGGGGGGGGGAGTACAAATGGGGCCACCCCATTTCATGGAGGGTGGAACCCAGAGCTGCAAGAAATATTGGATTTGCCATATCAGTCACATTCTAGGATACACTGCTGCCCTGGTTAGTAAGTAGATTTAAAAAGAAAAGTCAGATTAATTTACACATGTTTTGTCACAGTCCTAATTATGCTCCCTTCCAGCTAATTCATGAAGAGGAGGGCATGGTAGTAGGAATCAGTTTAGACTGCTCATAACACTTGTGATGACAGTAATTCTAATCAAACCATAATAACAGCATTTACATAGTTCTTTAAAGTTTGTAAAGCACTTTACAAATATTATCTAATTTTTCCTCATAAGAACTCAGATAGGTAGGTACTATTTCACCCCCATTTTACATATGAAGATATTGAGGCAGATGGAAGTTAAGTGACTTGCTCAGGGTCACACAGCTAGTAAGTATCTGAAGCTGAATCCGAACTCAGATCTTTCTAAACCCAGAGCTGGCACTCTACTGGCTGTACCGCCTGTGATACAGCAAGATGTGGGAATAGCCCTGCCGCCACGTGTGACTTTGGATAAATCATTTCATCTCTCTGGGCCTCAGCTGCTTCCTCTGTACAGGAATATGGGGTTAGGTCTTACACGGTATACCGAGATAAGGTCAGAGTGGGCACATGATTTGTGATTTAGATATAAAGCAAACTAGGAGAGCAAGGAATAGTTTACCTGTCAGATTGATAGAGAAAGGAAGGATTGGTGAGCAAACAAGAGATAGAGAACATTATGAAATGCAAAATGGATAATGTTGGTTATATTAAATTAAAAAGGTTTTATACAAACAAAGCCAATGCAACCAAGGTTAAAAGGGAAGCAGAAAGCTGGGAAACATTTTTTACAGCCAGTGTTTCTGATAAGGGCCTCATTTTTTAAATATATAGAGAACTGAGTCAAATTTATAAGAATGCAAGTCATTCCCCAATTGATAAATGGTCAAAGGACATGAACAGGCAGTTTTCAGGTGAGGTACTACCTCACACCTATCAGATTCACAACAAAGGAAAATGAGAAATGTTAGAGAAAACATCGGAAAATTGGAACATCAATGCATTGTTGGGGGAGGTGTGAACTGATCCGACCATTCTGCAGAGCAATTTGGAACTATGCCTAAAGGACTATAAAAATGTGCATACCCTTTGACCCAGCAATACCACTTCTAGGGCAGTATCCCAAAGAGAACATGAAAATGGTAAAAGGACCCACGTGGACAAAAATATTTATAGCAGCTGTTTTTTGGGGGGGTGGCCAAAAATTGGAAATTGATGGGATGCCCATCAATTGGGGGATGGCCGAACAAGTTGTGGCAAATGAATGTAATGGAATACCATTGTGCTATAAGAAATGAAGAACAGGCAGATTTCGGAAAAACCTGAAAAGATTTACAAGAATTGATGCTAAGCAAAGTGAGCAGAACCAGAAGAACACTATACGCAGTAACAGCAAAATTGTGCAATTATCTTTGATAGACTTAGCTTTTCTCAGCAATACAATGTTCAAATTCCAAAAGACTCATGATAGAAAATGCTATCCACATCCAGAGAAAGAACTACAGAGTCTGAATGCAGATCGAAGCATACTATTACGTTGTTTTTCTTTGTTTTTTTTTTCTTTCTCATGATTTTTCCCTTTTGTTCTGATTCTTCTTTAAAAACATGACTAACGTGAAAATGTTTAGTATGATTGTACATGTAGACCCTATATCAGATTGCTTGCCATATTTGGGAGGGGGAGGAGGGAGAGAAGAAGGGAGATAAAAGGAAAAAAAAACTTGGAATTCAAAATCTTATAAAAGTGAATACTGAAAACTATCTTTACATATAATTGGAAAAAAATAAAATACTGGTAAGTGGCGGGGAGAAACAAAAACAGCCACTGTCACAAAAAAAGAATATGGGGCTGGGCTCATTGACTTCTGAGTCCATTTAAGCTCTAAATTTATGAACCTCTAATATCACCCTACTATTTGAAGACCACACTGTCCCAGAAAAATTCCCTGTCTTTCTCAACCAATACATCAAACTGTGCTGGATTCTGGTTCTTTCTCAGACACTGGTTAATTTGTTGCTAAGTAGTGGTTAGTTCTAGCCTTTATTTCCACAGTGATACAGACTAACAAGATGCAAGGAAGTCAACAGGAAATGGGAAAAGTGACCAGGCACCAGAGGTGGTGACTTCTAGTGGTTAGCTTTTCCTCCCAGACTGGAATTCCCTGTACTTTAGGCTGACAGATCTGTTGGTTTTGGGAGGCTGTCAAAAAACTCACTTCTCTTACTTCTCAGCAGTTCCCACATTCAGTTGATTAGATTATACTTTTTTAAAAGTATCTTTTCTGTCGGCTCAATGGCTCAACTGTCCTCATTCTCACTTGGCTCTTTAAATATGGAATTCTTATCTGTGTTCAAAATATTTCACATAACCTCCTCTGGTTTGAACTTGATAAAATAGAAGGCAAAAATGGGATGTTTAGGTTGAAAAAGATACTTATATTTAACAGAAATTTGAAGTCTACTACTTCAGGGTAGTCCCCAGCTTACCAATGGGTTATGTTCCAAAGGTTTGTAAGTCAGTGGTTTAGAACTCTAAATATATTCTCACCCAACAAATGAAAATTGATTTCACATGTAACATTCCTTGAGTTTGATACTGCTGTATAGTACTATAGTACTCACTATACTGTATAAAATGTTTCTAGGAGAAAATTCATTGAGGTACCTGTTTTTCCCACTGTAATGAGATCAGAAACTTTCTTTGGACTTCTATCCTACCAATGATCCCAGGGAGGCCTCTAGTTCCAAGTCACAGTCTGAGCCACCCACTGGTGGAAATCCATGGCTCCATTTGAAATTGATTTTTCTCTTGTCAAGCTCCCCCATCACACTCCCTTTTCTTTTCTTTTGAGGGCCCTGGTATTGGTCTGTGTGCTTTGTTTACAAATAAAAATATATAACAAATTATAATATTAACATATAATACTGCAATATAATAATATGTACATATAAAATACATGTGTATATGTTGATAATACGTATGTTGGCATGTGTATATATGTATGTGTATATACACATATATGGTGGTGGTGATTGTTGTCCTTCATTCTCGAAGAGGACCAAAATGACATCACTATGCTAGAGTCAAGTTACCATGTGTCTGACTGTGGCTGATCAGACCAATATGAGCTCAGAATGTTCTACCACAGATTGGATACAAAGAGTCCACGTGAACATTTGGGGTGAATTCTCCAAATTTGCACATTTTGCATTTCTTTTGAATAGCGTACAAAAAGAACTTTGATACTTTAAAGTCTCATGAGGGTGCACATATAGATAAATATGGAAGAAAAATATGCTAGAAAAATGTTATAAAGGCAAGGAATTGATTTAGAAGTTAGTATAGAGGTTACCATCAATATTAACTCAAACCTGAACTTTCAAGATCAGCCTCATCCCACTGTGCACATTTCACCCCCTCAAAAGTCCTGGGAAAATGGAAAATGGTCATAGGGGTCTTTGAATCACAGAATACTCAAAGAAGGCAGAATGACTCAATGGGAAGAGCACAGATTCTGGTATCAGAAGACCTGGGTCCACCTCTCACCTCTGCTCCAATTGTTTCATCTGTCTGGGCCTCAGTTTCCTCATCTCTGAAATGAGTGTCAGCCTAGATGACCTCAAAGGTCCTTTCTGCTCGAGCTCCATGATCTGACTCTTGTATTCATGTGGAATAAGCCCCAAGATCATTTCATCTAACCCTCTCATTCTACAGATCAGGAAACTGAAGCCCAGAGAGAGTCTGTAATTTATTCAAAGTCACACAGCTAATTAGTGGTAGAGTAAAGATTGGAAGAAATGTCTCATAATTGACTCAGCGACCCACCCCACCAAAGGTATTCCAGGGTTATTAATTTTTAATTGTGTAACCTTCATAGGATTCAATTTAATTCAACAAATCTGAATCAAGCATCTACTATGTGCAAATTACATTGTTTGATGTAATATCGTCAATATACAGCAGTCTCCCTTTTAGCCTCTACCCCCAAACACATCAGAATAGTCTCAGAATTACCACAATAGATCCCAGGGCAAGCTCTTCTCTGTGCAACATGTGGGTGCAAGCTCAGTAGATGGAAGTAAGCATACCTGACAAGGTAATTTGAAACAAGAGAAAACAATGGCTTAGGAATCCTTTTGTCTATTAGCAGATCACTGTCTGTGTTTGCCAGGCCAGCTAAAAGTCAAGAGACACACGCAACCATTTCTGGTAAATCACCTTCCACAGACCTCATCCTGGCTGGTGACATTGGCCAAAGTCTGAGCCTATTTCTGTGGGGAAATTCTGGTGACTTTGCAATGACTGATGATCATCACCATCTGCAAAGCTTCAGCCTTTAATGATCCCTCCCACAATCCCTAACCACAATAACAGGAATTCAAGTGGGCCGGTTCTGTCCTTAGACACGGCTGTAGCAGACTCCTGTCAGTGACTGGGTTCGTGTGTAGCTCTTTCTTGGCTAAGCCTAGTATTGGCATGTTAGGAGCTTTGGAAAGGTCATGAAGGCTCCATCCTCTCTGGTTACTGCACATGGTCTTATCTTCCTTTTTGTGGGAGGACATGATTTGGCACATAGGAAGCCAATCATAGTCTCATAGATTGTCAGATTAGGGCTGTTCCACATGGAAGATGACTCCATATGTGATTGTCATGTAATATGGTAGAAAAAGAGATTTCTAGGGCCCTGCATGCCCAGCCCATTTTCTACTCTTCTTTTGTCTCTTATTTATTTTTTTTCCTTTGAAATATTTTGCTACTGCTACCTCCCTTAGCTGGTAGTGACCTCTTCGTATATTTCCCTTCTCTATATTTATCTTACATAGATTGATTAATATATGCTGTTTTGCTCACTAAAATATACGGTTCTTAAGGGTAAGGTTGGTTTTCCTTTTTCTTTGTATCCCCAGCATGATGCCTAGACAGAGTAAACACTTAGTAAGGGCTTATTGATTCATATTTTTTTCTCTTTCTTTTAAAAAAATATGTTACTATTATTTCCCAATGACTTCCCAGCCACCTAATAGGCCCCTCACTTGTAACAAAGGAGAGTCAAGCAAAACAAACCCACCCCTGAAAAAATGAGCACCTCAGTCTGCACCAGTAGTCCACCACATTGGCGCCAAGATAAAGCATCCTCTGAATTCAGCATCGGTCACCGAATTGCTCACAGTTCAGAATACTAGAGATAACCAATACCAACAACTACTACATCTTGGAAGGATGAAGATTTGCATCAGTAGAAGAGGCACTCATCATATGAATAAAATCGTAGCTCCTCAAAATACCAAAGTACACACATACACATGTTGTTTTCCTTAATATTGTTATGTAAATTGGGTATATGTAAGTTGTGTGATATGTTTTATATGTGTGTGTGTATATATATATATATATATATATACATATATATATTAACTTAGAATTTGTTCAATTTGTTCTGCTGCCTTCGCTCAGGAAGAATTCAGTGGTAGGCACGGAACACAGTTTAATGCAGGTTGGCTAGTATGAGGTGCCATGAATTGCTTGAATATACATTTCAGGAGATAAGACTGCCATCAAATCCCAACAGTGTTTGGAAAGAGGTAAAAGGATCCTGCAAAAAGAGCTGACCAGCTCTGGTTTAGGGTCAGACTTTAGTGTTGGGTATTGGCCAGTCCAAGGAATGAGCCACATGCCCTTTTCCATCTGGTTGAGCTTTGTGCCAGTAGCCCTCAGTAGAATCACCTGGAGTTTCTGCTTATTGGGGAGCTCATCTAAGCAAACCTACTGAAGACTTTGGGAATGAGACCCACTGCTATCTGCAAGCCTGGGAAGGCCTTCTTTCTCCTTCCCTCCAAACAACAACACAGCTGCCCAGAACCAATATGTTCATGAAGCTTTCCCTAACAGAGCCTAGGTGTTAATAAGTTTGTATAATTGGAGACATGGGTTCAAAATCCAACCTCAGACACCAGCTGTGTGACATTAACCCAGTCACTTAGCCTTTGTTTGCCTCAGTTTCCTCAACTATAAAATCAAGATAATAACAGCAAAAGACATAATTCTTGTAAAGTACTCAGCACAGTTCTTGGCACATTGTGGGCATTATAGAAATTCTAGTTATTGTCACTATCATCATCATCATTATCACTATGTGTCTGCCAGTTTGCATATACATCTCCAAGAAGCAGGATAGTACATTAGGTTTTTAATAAGGAAGACCTAGATTCAAGTCTTTCCTCTGACGTGAGTAGGGATCCTTTCATTCTTTGTATTTGCATTCCCTGCACCTACCGCAATGACTGGCACACAGTAGGAGCTTAATAAGTACTTGTGGAATGATTGATTAATACATACCAGCTCTATGACCATGGCCAACTGGCAATCTCTCAGTTCTTGAGCCATTTCTCTAATGGCTGAGAAGGTGCTGACCTGCACTGGCTGTGGGAAACTCCCATTCCACAGCATCCTATCCCAGTGAAGTCATATAGTCTGGTCTCTATCTGTATATATGGTATTATCTATCTATCTATCTATCTATCTATCTATCTATCTATCTATCTATTTATCTATCATCTAGCTGTATATGTGGTGTTACTTTAATCTATCTCTCTATCATCTATCTATCTGTATATGTGGTGTTAAGTATGTGTCAAAAGTCTTTGTAGACTATTAAGCTTTAATAGCTTTAATAGTTACAAAAGCTTAGCATTCCCAAGACTTTTGGAATACCATGTGTGTGTGTGTGTGTATATATATATACATATATACACATATATATGTATATGTATATATATACATATATATACACACATATGTATATATGTGTATGTATATATATACATGCACACATATAACAACATATATATATTTCTATGTAGATTTATAATTAAAATATGCATGTATAAGCATATATGTATATATGTTTAAGTCTACATACATACATACACACGTACACATTCACGTGCACACGAGCACACACACACACATAAAATCCTATCACCAAGGTCTTACTCTGATCATTCACTCTGATGTCCAAGTAACCTTGGACTTTTGGGAGCTCTTCTAACAGAACATCAAGCTTGCTAGAACCTTCCTGAGCTGTGAGAATTTCAAGTCAAGGCCCAGTGATAGATTATATGGGTTGGTTTTCTTCAGTTTTTTTGGAGGGGGCATACGGCCCATTTGAGCTAAGATTAGAAAAGTTTTTTAATCACAAGTTTGGTCATCAAGCAATGAATGAAGGTTATTTTTCCCTGATCTATAGGGTTTTCTAAAGTGCCTATTCTATATAATATATGGTACTATACACTAGAGATGACCAATACCAACAATTAGGGCATGGAAGCATTGAGATTTGCATCAGTAGAAGAGGTATTTGTCATTTGAATAAAATTATGGCTCCTCAAAATACCTAAGTACACAAGTATATATCATAGGAAGTAGGTGGGGGAGCACAGGCAGATAGCAGGTCACAATGGAAAATACTCTAAACAGGAGTCAGACTCAGGTTCTAGGCCTGGTTCTGCCACTTATTAATTAGGTAACCTTGGCCAAATCCTTCCATTTCTTTGGATCTCAGTCCCCTCATTTGCAAATGCAGATAATTATACCTTCCCTCCCTAGCTCACAGGTCAATTCAGAGAATCAGATAAGAGAATACATGCACATTAGCCATATAATCTCCAAAACTCTATCTAAACATGTCATTGTATAAGCACACAGGTATACATATCTATTACTTATGTTTTCTTCATTTCTGTGGGTCCTGTCCATCCTGTTGATTGATCAGCTTCTTGAGCAAACCAAGCTTGTTTCCTAACTCCTTTGCAATTCTCCCCAATACCTAGTACAATATCTTATAAAGTAGGTTCATGATAAATGTCAATGGGCATAATGCCACAAAGATCACATCCTTCCCATCCTTTAGCACACAGACCAGTAAAAGGTGAGGACAGCTTCTAAGAGAGAAGCTAGGATTCGTCTCTTTCAAAATGGAATCATGAAGATGCAAACATGAGCTTAATCTCACAGCAGGGCAGGGAATACGAACTCAGAACTTTTGATTTCTGTCATCCCCTACAGGACATAGGTTAGCTGGTGTGCCACGTTTTGTATAGCCAGGTATGATTCCTTTTACTTTCTCTGAACACGATCTAATGGGATGATAACATAGCAGTTAGGGCTAGAAAGAACACACATCAAACTTGGTAAGACATTTCTACCAAAAGAAAGGCTTAATCCAACTCAGTATCAAGACAATAATTATTATCTAAGAGAAATCATTCCAGGATCTATGGCACTGTATGTTATTGGTCAGGAGAAGAGAATGGAAGACTTATAGCCTGAGTAGAAAGATCTTATACTGCAAAAGTATGGCATTTGACAGGCCACAAATGCATGACAATTCCCTCCACCCTAGAATTAGAATTCCCAGGTACTCTCATTGGAACAGATGTTTTTAATCATTTTGTATCATGGATCCCTTTGGTAGTCCGGTGAACTCTGTGGATCCCTTCTTAGAATGTTCTTAATGCATCAAATATTATTGTAAGACTACTAATGAGATACAATTATCCAACTAAAAAAATTCACAGACTCTGTTACGAACCCTTGTTGGATGGCGGTGTGGTACAATTGAAAAAGCCCTCGATTTGGGGTCAGAGGACTCTAGTGAAAATCCCAGCTCCTCAACTTACTATTTGAAGTACGATGGGCAAGTCATTCCTCCTGCTGAACCTGATTCTTCATTGAGGATTCAGGGCTTTGAACTCATTGAGTGCCAAGACCCTTTTCAGATGTAAATCTGTGCTCCTGTGTCCTAGGGCAAAACAATATGCTTTTCTTCACTCTTTCCTTAGTATATTTCCTCTCCTACTTATGTTGAATGCTGGTCTAACTTGAATTCTCTCTGCTAAGAATCTTAAATCATTAGCATTTTCTGTCTTGCTGCTCATTGCTGTTGAGTCAAGGGCTGCTACAAGGGAGTACTGGTGGAATTGGGAATCACACCAAGTCAGGGATAAACATGCACTGGCAAGCACTGAGTGCTGTAAATTGTGAGACTTCTGGATCAAATTTAATACCTTACTGTTTACCTTGACATCGAATTATTCCATTTCACCTTTCCCCTGCCTCCTTGGATTGGTCATGGTTTTTGTTTGAACTCAGCTCCCACTTCAGAAGGTGCTTACCACCTCTGGCCTTTGAATCACCTTCTCTGTGTCCAACCTTGGCTTATCAGCCTGGCAATCCTGTCCCTTCCTTGAGCAGCGACTTCCTATGGTCTTCTTACCTTCTCACTTCCAAAACCCCAAGAGTATCAGTGAGTATCATGGAAGCCACTCAGCTGCAGCCCATCAGAGGCCATAATCCTTAGGGCAAGGTTGGGGCAAACAGTACATATAATCTGTCTCACTTGTGTCACTGTATTCTTAGTGCCTAGAGAAAAGAGCCAGGGCCATAGCAATTTTCTGATCCATGCTTTTTGTCTGAACATTCTAGAAGGTACTGTGGGACAGTGGGAAGTAAGGCCCTCTCTCTGCTCCTTTGAGACCATAGGTAAGTTACTGAATGTCTCCAATCCTCAGTGTTCTCATCTGTTAAACAAGGAGGTCAGGACTAAATGACTTCCAAAATCATTTGTGGCTATAAGTCTCCAGTGTTATGATGACTCTGAGGTATAATGAGATGATGGAGAGCTTTCAGAAATATCAAAGGAATATCAAATTATGATCAGCATCATTTACATGTTAATTGTATTTTATATTCTATCTCAATTCTTTGAAAAATTATAATCCAAATACCGTGAATCTCAGGCAACCTTGAATATGTGATTAACTCGAATGTCCCATCCCCTGACCACACCGTGCCAGATAACAGAAATCACTATAACATTAATGTCAACCTTGTCAGGGTTGCTTTCTTTGTAAGCTTACTGCTGATAGTCTCAGGCTCCCAACACTGTATGAAATTCCACATTGGCCATACTTCTGGCTCCACAGACCAGGCATGGCACTTGATTACTCTGCTACCTTTAGCAAGCAAACAGGATTCTGAAACAGGAGTTTCCAAGAGTTTAGATGAGGGAGCCCATTCAAGTGATGATTTTACAAAAACCCTGATGATTGAGAAATTTTCCCATTTCACAACATTCTTCTAAAGGTAAGGCCAATCTAAAGGCTAAAATAAATAAATTTTAGGGCTGCCAGGGCTTCTATGTGAACCTATAGGGGCTTGAGTAGGCTATGACAACAACAGTCAGAGCCAAAGGCAATTTTTTGGAAGGGAGGCTGCTGCCACAACAGTTCTCCCAACTGCCAGGAAGGATGCCAGTGAATGCAAGAGACCCGAGCAGCTTGTCAAGCAAAGACATCTTAATACTGAAGAGAAGTTTGCATAAGCCCCCACTCCCAGACACAAGGTCTTTCCTTTTCTCCCTCTCATATAGGCATTTACAGAAAGGTCTCTTCTAAGGGTGAGAGAAACTCATTAAAATTTTAAAAAAGATCATTGTTTACATAAGCTAGCTTTAAAATAGACACAATTAAAAACCGGAAGCCCAAAGCATCAAATTTGGAGCTCAGTTTAAAGGGGTCTCACACATTATTTGCTATTATAAGAAAGAGAAATCAAGTGCGAACATTACCAAGTGAGCTCTTAATGAAAATGTCTAATTATAAGCCAACTTAAAGTCCTGTCTATGTCTCCTTACCATGAACCTGTGGCAAAGGGGGAAGGAAAAAATGAATCACACTCCAATTAGACTTGTTCACACTATCAAAATCAAGTCTGAGTCCTTTTCCTACTTAAGGGCCATTAAAGCAAGAAAATAGAATCATTTCGTGGGCACTGTTTCTCCCACACTTTTAAAGAAATCATTGCTTATAGTCATACATGCAAACACCCCAAGCTAGCTAAGAGTGCTAGAGTTTTTCACTTATCTTAAAATCCTCTCTTCTTTTGCTATACCAAAGGATTGGGAATAGGATTATCCTTTTTTTTTAGAGACAAGGTCACTGAGGCCCATCTTGACATGTCTAGAGTACTACCCACATCTGGGACACTGAATTCTGTTCTGAGGACCACATTTTAGAAAGGAAACTGGTAAATTGGAGAGCATTCTGTCAAAGAAATAATTTGGTCATCTACATTGTTCTGGCTTAGCCAAGGCCTTTTTATTATTTGTGTGCACTAGGGGAGAATCGGACCACGGCCATACATGCAAGTCTCACTGGCATCTTCTCCAAAGTGAAGTATAAGGGACCAATTTGTGTTCTTATAATTGAGATGAAACACTTTACAGATGGAAATCATGGAATGCCACATTGCTGCTGACCAAAATGACAATGGAGAGACAAATGGTTGGCATAAGTGAACTGTATGTAAGAAGTAGTAGAAAAGACATTGTCTAAGAGGTGCATGATTCGAAGAGGAGGTGGGCTCCTCATGAAGTGAAAGTGACACGAAACAGACAACCAAAGAATGCCAGTGGGATCCATGTAACATCATAGAGTTAGAAGATGCCTCCTTTAGGAGCAGCTAGGTGGCACTGTGAGTAGAGCACTGGCCCTGCAGTCAGGAGGACCTAAGTTCAAACACAGCCTCAGACACTTGACACACGTACTAGCTGTGTGACCTTGGGCAAGTCACTTAACCCCAATTGCCTTGCCTTCCCCCTTCCAAAAAAAAAAAAGAAAATGCCTCTTTTGAAGATGATTGATGAGAATACACAGAAAGGAATCCAAAAACATGAGAACATTTGGGATAGATTGTGCTCTGTATGACAGTGGCAAAGAAGACAACTTCGTTTACAAGATCACATTAATTTTGTTTCAAGAACTTCATGGTCCCCCTTTAGAAAACATACTGGGGTGATACTAAACCAGAGTGAGGTCCCATGGCCTCAGGACATAGGAGGATCATAATATGCAGCTGGAAACACCTGGCTCCTAACTCACCTTCAGGAGAACTCTGCAATTCTTCCACAAACATAGTTACATGCATGGACCTATTTACAATGCCATGTTCTTCTAAAGAGTCCCAGCTAATATCTCACCCAATGTGAGATGGCAGGTGGAGTGGTCTTTTCCTTCTACTCCTAGGGTCCCATGGCCCATATTCAGGATATGATGACTGTGGGTGGAACCTGAATCACTTGACAGATGAAGGAGATAATGGCAGAAAAGCACTTTGCAAACCCAAAAATTCAACGTCAACTTAGCAGCTTTTCCCATTATTCTATCTTCAAAATAAGGCCACCTACATGGAAGTAACCAATTAAAGGAAGGGTCTGGATTTTTCCTTCAATCTCCCTGTACAGCATCTCCTTCTCTACAGTCACACAACTTCCAGTCCCATTCAGACCCTCATCACCTTTTGCCACGTCTTTAAAAGAGTCCCTTAAAGGGCTTTCCTATCTCTCTCTCTCTCCTTGCTAATCTATCTGGTCTCCCCATCACCAACCCTTCTGTTCTCCAACTCTTCCTTCTCACACCTGCCATAACAGCTGCCTAGGTTAAAGAGCAAACTCCTAGAGTTGGCATCTAAGGCCCTGCCTCTAGTCTATTTCACATAACTCCTTTCCCACAGTCTATGTTACAACTAAAATAGATTCCTACTTCTTACCCACATTAAATAGATATAGCATCATATATTTTGAAACAGAGAGGATGTTAGAGGTTATCTAGCCTGACCTCTTCATTTTACAAATAAGGATATTTCGTCTTAGGAAGCTTAAGTGACTTGTCCAAAGTAAGACAGGTGGAAGAATTGGGATTCCAACTCAGGTAATCAGGCATGCCTGGAATGGACTCCCTCATCATCCCTGCTTTTCAGAATGTCTTAAGGCTCCACTTTTTCCTCTTCCTTGAAGGAATTTGTCTCCTTCCTCCTTGCCTTTACACAAGCGGTAAGCCCCACAGTACCCTATCTTCCTTCAGGACACAGCTCAAGTGCTATCTCCTACATAAGACATTTGCTAATCCCCCAGCTGTTAATCCTCCTTATCTCTTTAATTACTGTGTATAACTTTGTGTATGCATATCTTTGTACATGTATAGCATAATATCTGAAGTCAGAGATGATTGCATTTCTGTCTTTATAACTCCAGTATCTATTAGAGGACCTTAAAAATCCCAAGTGCCTAATAAATGTTTATTAGGTTGAACCAAAAATGAAGAAATTAACAAGGGGGTTGAGGCCTGATTGGGCAACTTTCCCCCTCTCTTTCCTGTCCCTTTTCTCTTCTAAGAGTTGGGAAGTCAGTGGGTCCTGATGTTCAGGGAGGCTTAGCTGAGCAGAGAGTGCTGTGAGAGAACACAGATTATAAATCATTATAATCTTCTGTCCCAGATTAGTTTCTATGCCTTCTATGATAGGTTGCTTTTTAAGGATTCCATTTTCATTTTATAGAAGCCATTTTTGAATGAGGTACATTTATTATTGAGTTAACAGTTCTCCTAATAGTCCATGCACTCAGTTGTAGCATATTTGTGTTTTATTGATTTGATAGTTACTCAATGGTCTATTGCTGGTAGCTTACATTAAATATCTCTCTTCCTTGAATGAAACTGAATGTTTGTTTTCTGGGGCCCAGGTTTGCTGACTCTCTATTTCCAAGGCTTACAATATTACAGGAATGTGGGCCCAAATGGATTTGAAGGGTAACAGGCTTCTTAAAACTCTGGATTACGTATCTTAGACAAATATATCAGGTGCCCAAATTGAGCCCAAATGACAACACATCATTCCTCATTCTAAACAGGAGAGGCCATTAATTCTCTCCATTTCACCTCTAACAAAGGACTATTTCATGGCCTCCCCATACCTGCATTGGTGATTCCAGGCCTCAAGGTTATGCCAGCAGAACAAAGGCTTTGGTAGGCCATTCCCAGATATAAAGATCGAAAGATGAGTGACAGACTGTGTGTCTATTGCATGATGACCAATCTAGATGAGTTAAGGGAGACTCATCACCAACAGGTGATCATTTTGTTGGGACACATGCAGACACTCTTATAGAATCACAGAATTAGAGCCAGAAGCAACATTTGAGCTCACCAAATTTGACACTATCATTTTACCAGAGAGGAAACTGAGAGTAAGAAAGGTTAAGTATCTTGACCAGGGTCACAATGCTAACAAGTATCTGCGGTGAAATTTGAACAGAAGTTTTTTTAGGTCTTCATGGCTGTGGTCTTAGCAGCTGCAGGAGCAGGTACCAGGCTGCATGGGCACAGGGATTATTTCCCACAATGATGGCTTCAGGCACTGGGATGAAAGCATTGCTATTCTAGTTAGAGCTTTGAGTTCATCTAGGCCAATCTTCTCATTTTACAGATACCTCTGGAACCTCAGACCAGTTCTCTGGACCTCAGTTTTGTCATCTGTAAAATGAGGGGATTGGCCTAGATGAACTCTAAGTTCTAACTAGATAATCCTGTGATCCTCTTGTTAGACTAGTCTACTTGAGTGTGCTGTTACTCCCAGGGACCTCATGTACAGCCCCAACCCTGTCTCCCTCATCATGCTGTCCGTGAAACCAAGGATCCTTCAATTACAGAATGTTCTCATCTCTAAAATGCTTTGATTGGATCCAAGATCCAGATACCGATATGGCTGAAAGTTCCATTGTTAATCAATTAACAAGTGAATAAATGTCTACTATGCCAAGGAGAGAAAACATGGCATAACACATAGAAAACTGTCCTCAGAGTCAGGAGAACCTGGGTTCAAGCTTCACCTCTGACACATACTATGTGTATGCCCATGGTTAAGTCATTTAAACTCTTTGTTCCCCAAGCAATTCTCTAGGCCTGAGCTGCAGAATGACTATGTCTACATTGGTAGAGGGAGTTTCTCATTTGATGACAATAAATCCACAGGTCGGGGCCAATGTGCCGGAAACTATGACAAAAATCAAACTGCCCCCGACCACGATTGAGAGGGATAAACATGCACACATAGGTAGGTAAAAAATACAGCCATTGAACCTTTTAGGCAATAGCCAGCAATTAGTGGGACTTCTTTGGAATGGGCTAAAGGGGACTTGAGGTCCATTTCCAAAAGGGATCAAATCAGATTGTACATCCACTTCTACAACATCACCTAAAATCTATTAACCTTTTGCAGAGCTCTTACCCAGCAGAACCAATTTCCCAGGCAGAAGAGAAATGTAATCTGTTAATATTTATCTATGAGTGGTGAAAACAAATTACTCATCTTGGGCAAACACATTAGGTGCCAATATCAAGTCCAAATGGTGGGATCTTGCTACTCACCCCAAACCTGAGATGGCATTTATCCTGGAGAAATGCCATATCCATAAAAACTGTCTAATAGATAAAACAGACAGTTTGAAACTCAGGGACAAGAATGAGAAGAAATTAATCACTGTGCCTGGAATTCAGTGCTTTGCAACAAAACGACAAACCCCCCAAATTGTGAGAAGCAGAAGCCTTTAATGAAAGCCTGCCATTGGCCCTCTTCCCTGTAGCTTCACAACAGTGTCTCCTTACAAGAAAATTGGGTCTTCTAAGAACTAATGAAACATTGTGGTGCATAGATGAAGGAATGTTCCTAGTAAGTCTTTGTGCTTACTCCTAAAAGATAGAAAGGATTGTAAAGTAGTAGGGAGCAATAAAGAGAAAATCATACAGATTACCACATAATGCAAAATTGTGTAACCAACCCCCAGGAGAGGGATCCTGCACTTAACAGCTTCCCACTTCGAAAGCAGAACACTCTTGCTTCTATGTCATCCTTTCTCAACACAAATGACTGTGTGTATTTTTAACAAAAAATAGCTAGTGATATGTATGTGCCCTGATTTTTAGTAAAAGTGACAAAAGAACAAGATGCATATGGTTTTTCTCCTGTACCAGAACTGAGGATTTAGTTTTATTTGGGAAGGGAGGGATGTTGTTGGGTTTTCTCCCACAACATAAATTACAGACTAAATTACCAATTTCCTCCCCCCTCCTTTTCCAAATCCCATTCATGAAATAATCACGATACTGATTCAGTCTGTACAAAGGGAGTTAAAAAATACAGCCATTCAACCTTTTAGGCAATAGCCAGCAATTAGTGGGACCTCTTTGGAATGGGATAAAGGGGACTTGATCCAAAAGAGATCAAGTCAGATTGTATATCCACTTCTACAACATCACCTAAAATCTATTAACCTCTTGCAGAGCTCTTACTCAGCAGAACCAATAGGAACATAGTATGTAGGGTGTAGAGGGCTGTGGCACATCATGGAATCCAATGCTTCATTTCACAGATGAGGAAAGTGGGGCCCTGAACCAACTTCCAAGCAAAGGACATTCTTCCACATGGTCTCTGACTTCAAAACAATCAATAAGCATTTATTAAGCCTCTACTGTATGTCAAGCACCAAGGATATAAATGTAAAGAATAAATCAATCCCAACTTGTAAGGAAGGCATTTACATTCTAATGAGGGAAACAATAAGTAATCCATCAAGCAACATTGATTAGGCATTTACTATGTGCCAGGCACTGTGTGTGGTATAAAAAGAAGGAAAAGATGGTCCCTGCCCTCAAGGAGCTCACTTCTAATGGAGGTGACAACAAGCAAGCAAATACATACAAACAAATACATACAGAATAAACATAAAAAGAGTAAATCCTGACAAATACAAATTAACTAAATACAAGGTAATTTGGGAGGGAGGGCTTCAGCAATTGAGAGGATCAGGAAAGGCTTCAAGAAGAATGTGGTACTTGAAAAAAGAGGGATTTTTACTACTTGAAGGTGAGAAGTGCACTACGGACATCAGGGCCAACGGCAAGGTTATGAACCAGCGAGGCTAGAAGAATGATCTCATTTTCCTTCCACTACGTTAAGCAGGATTTTACTAGGACTGGGAGCAGAATGGTTAAGCTGCCAGACAGGAAGACCTGGGTTCAGGTCTCTCCTCAGACTCACACAATCTGCCTGTGGGACCATGGGAATCACTTGAGTTCTATGCTCTAAGCTGCATTTTCAACCTATTAAGTTGCTGAGATTATGCCTATCTGCATGAGTACAGAGAGATCTCTATACCAGTGAAATCACCAGTTTATTCTCTGTCCTCTATCCTAAAATAAAGCACAATGAAAATCTAGAATCCATTCTCATTCAACAGTATATGTTTGGGGACTTGGAGCAGGAAGAATAATGACTCCATATTTAGAAAGACAAGCAGAGGAATCTCTACATCAGGCTGGGTAAGCTGCCATGGAAATATACTCAGAAATCAAATAAATCTTTTGGGAAGCAGGATCCCATAAAATGTCTAGATGTGCAGGTGAGAGGAGATAGATGATGATGGATGAACACAACTGGAAGCTCCCAAAGACAGCAGCCACTAGGAACCTAGGGCTGGGATTCGCTTTTCTTCAGATTGGTCTTCCTTCCCCTACAATCTTGCCCACCTTGTCCTTGTTCTGTCCTACCCCAGCTCCTCCCACTCTTACCTTGGCTCCTCCCCAACCTCTGCACCTTCACCATCCATTCCTATCGGCTTTTTACCTATAATCCCTCACCACTTCACTCAAACTAAACTGCCAAGCATTCGAACTCTGCTTGAGAGAGAGTAAGTCCAACGGGCTGGCCACATTGTTTAATGCAAAATGTACACTTGCCAAAAGACTGTTTTATGGAGAACTCACAAAAGGCAAGCACTCATATGGTGGTCAGAAGAAGCAATACAAGGACGCTCTCAAGGTGTCTCTGAAAAACTTTGGAATTGATTTGTGACATGGGAGACATTGGAGCAGGACTGCTCAGCATGGCATGCCCACATCAGAGAAGGCGCTGTGCTCTATGAGCAAAGCAGAATCGAAACAGCTCAAAGGAAATGCCATTTCAAATGTTCACATGGACTACTTGTGCCCGATCTGTGGTAGAGCATTCTGAGCTCATACTAGTCTGATCAGCCATAGTCAGTCACACTGAAACTTGACTCTAGCATAGCGATGCCATTTTGGTCCTCTTCAAGAATGGAGGACAACAACCAGGTAGGTGGTGCAGCAGATAAGAGTATTGGGCTTGGAGTTCAAATCCTGCCTGAAATGCTTATTAGCTGTGTGGATCTAGGAAAGTCACTTGCCCTCTTTAAGTATCAGTTTTCTCATTTGTCAAATGGAGAGAATGATGTACTAACTAATAGGGTTGTTATGATGATCAAATGATATAATATACATAGAGTGCTTTGTAAATGATCTAATTTGGTATCTAAATGCTAACCATTGATACTAGTATTGTTATTATGGAAATTGCATCAAATATATCTATTCAATTCTGCCTAAAGGGTGAAGAATGGGCTGAATGAAGAAGGGTATAACTTCCAAGAATAGAGAGGTGATAATCCCACTCTACTTGGCTCTCTTCAGACTACATTTGGATTATTGTGTTCAGTTCTGTTAATAGATAAAGGAGGGATTCATATATTTGTTCTTTTTGGCCCCAACAAGCAGAATGCAGAGCAATAGATAGATGTTGCAATCTAAAAGTACTGAGGTGACTCAAGTGGTCCCTGGCAATCTTCAAGCAGAGACACGTGCATGGTGTAATGTGAAAGAGAAGTTCTGGTCTCTGTTCTCTAAGAGTTACCACCTTATGGTTTCAGAAAACCACAGCAAGACCTATACAAACTGAAGCAAAGTGAGAAGAACTGAGAGATCATGGTGCACAGTAACACCAACATTATAATGATGATCAACTGTTAAAGACTTGGCTACTCTGGTCCATAGGGAGATCCAAGACAATTCTAAAGGTTTCATGATGAGAAAGAGAACTGATGAACTCTGCTAACTGAAGTATATTTTTCTTACTTTATTTTTCTTGCTTTTGAAAAAATATGGCTAACATAGAAATATGTTTCGCATTATTTCACATATATAACTGACATATCGCCTGCCTTCTTAGTAGGGGTGGGAGAGAGTGCGAGGGAAAGAGAGAATTTGGAACTCAAAATTTAAAAAGATGAGAATGTTAAAAGTAAATAAACAAGAAATTAAAATGTTAAAAAAAAAAAGTTACCTCTTCCCTGAAGGTGACTTCAAGCTCCTTGTTTATTTCTTTAATTTAAGAAATGTTTAACACATGGTGTGCCTGTGTGTGGCATATATATCCACATTATAGCACTCACATCTCTCATACATTGATAGCTGGCCCCCTTATTCCAACCTACTCTCACACTGGAAGATATAGGCAGAGAAGGAACACCACTACATGATTATATCTAAATTTTCTCAGTATCTTGAAGGGGACTATATCTCTTCTACTCACTACTTTAGCTCTTTATTCTCCACTGATGTTTCCATTTATACAAACCAGCTACTCACGATTGTGACACTTTAGATATTAAAAATAACAATTTACTTACCAATAAAGGAACAAATAATAACATCGTAGGCACTCATATATTAAACTAAGTATATGAATGAATAGTAATTCACAAAATAAATAGTAATCCACATATAAACCTGTGTCATACTCTCCTACCAATGCATCCAGTATCTGCTAGAAACAGTAGTCACACAGTTAACGGAATCTGGCAGTGAAGCACATTAGAAAGGAAAACGCATGAGTTCAGGGTAACTAACGACTCTGGAGCACAGACTTTGATGCCATTGGTCAATTCAGAAACATCTGCACTGCACAAAGTCACTTTTTCTGCTGCTTGTCTTCTGGGTAAATTAATCTCTAATCTCTTCTCCATTTCTCCCCTTAATTGATATAGCATTTACAAGCTCCTTCAACTTGTAATCACTCTTAAAAGGGCATTAGAAAAGTGTAACCAAATTTAATTGTCTCGTTCAAATATATGCAAGACACTGTGCTAGTCCTGGAGATACAAAGACAAAAAAGAAATAAGCTTTGCCATGAATGAACTTATATTCAATATGTACATATGTTAATACAAAGTATATGCAAAGAAATTTCCAGAAGGAAAAGGAGCTAACAATTACACCAATTAGGAAATGTCTCAGTGATACCTGAGGTATGCATTGAATGAAAATGGAGATTCTAAGAGGAAGTGCATGCCAGACATGCAGGACAATACGTGTAATAGCTTGAGGGAGGTAGAGAAATGAAGTGTTATGTACAGAGCATAGCCAGCAGGCCAGTGTGAGGTGGAGAGTACATGAAGTACAGTAATATGAAATGATGAGAAAGGGAGATGGAAGGTAACCTGTCTAAGGCTTTCAAGTCCAGGCTCAGAATTCTTACATTTGATCCTAAGGGCCACAGGGAACAACAGAAGATGTCTTAGTAAGAGGGTGACACGGTGAGATTTGTGTTTTAGGAACACCAATTTGGCTGTGTAGGAGATGAAGAGGGGAGAGCCAATTAGGAGGATAGTGCTGTAGTCCAGACAAAAAGTGATAAGGCCCTGAGCTATGACTGGAGAAAAGAGGATGGATCCAAGAATAGTTGTAGAAGAAGAATCAGTAAGACTTGGCAAGTGATTGGATGTAGGGACTAAAGGGGAGTGACAAATCGAGTGACATCTAAAGATATCACGTCACCCACCAGATCTTCTGGATTCCCACTGGATGAAGTTTCCCAATGCCTAGGGCATAACAACCTTACTCAGCATGTCTTCTCCCTCTGTTTACCCTGTTCCTTTACAACCATCTACAGCTTGTAGGGGAGATAGGCCAAGAAAAAAGAAGTCATGCTCTATATCCATTCAAGATGGAGATTCGGGCTTCATTTTACTTGTGGCATAGAACCTTAGCTTTGCCAAAAAGCATTTTAATACAGGAGACGACCATTTCCAATACATCCTCTCCAATTATATCTCAAGTGGATGTTTCCATTTCATAACAAGGTGAAGGGCCAGTTGCTCCCCCTATCTGGAATAGTGCTCTCACTTCAGAGAGTCAAGGCCAGTCCCCAAAGTAAGCCCCCTTACTGCCCAGACATACTGCCTAGCCATTTACCTCAAATTTAGCACACTGCTTTCTTTTAAAATTCTTCTCAGTGCTCTCCTGGGAGAGAGAAGAGATGTATTCATTACCATACCCTATGAAGTGAGAGGCCCAAATTGGATTTGTCCTGCCCTTCTCATTCAGTACACAACTGGAATGTGCATCTGGTTAGAAATCACATCCATCTAGATTCAGAGACTTATCAGGGATCCTGCTGAAGATATTAACATATGGGCTGGCCAGAGCTAAATGTATGCATTTCCATCACAGATAATAGAGACAAAAAGGAGCCTGTCAAATCGCTGGGTCTCTTCTGCCCATGGAGAAAATGCAATTGAAAGAATAATCCTCCCGTTTTATGCTCTGGGGAGCTTACAGGCATCATTCTTCCCACTCTCCTTGGGAGTTTGACTGACTACAAAGATTACTCCCATTTTTCCAAACGAGGCAAAGAGAAGTTTGGTGATTAGGAAGACTAAATTTACCTACGGAAATAATTGCTGCCTTATCTGGTTTAGCCTGCCTCAGACAGGAGCATTTGAGATTCATACCTGAAGCTCTGGGTCTAGGAGGAGTCCTAGGCAAAATTAGAAAAGTATCTGTGAGAGGTAACACATGGAGGTGGACTCCTTGGACCTGGAGTGGGAAAGGCTGGGCTATGAGATCTAGCTTGACACAACTAGTTGTATAATCACAGCCAAGTCAATTTTATCCCCCTTTACTTCAGTTTCCTTTTGTATAAATTAGGGATTGCAATGCCCAGAAGATAGGCTTTTGTGGGGAGACCATGAGAAAACATAGGCAAAATACTTGGCTTATCTTAGAATGCTATATGAATATCAGCTATTTTTTTAGTTGCTTTTTAAAAAATATTTATTTATTTTTAGTTTTCAATATTCACTTCCATAAAATTTTGAGTTCTAAATTTTCGCCCCCTCGCTCCTCCCCAAAACAGCATGCAATCTGACATAGGCTCTACAGATACATTCATGTTAAATATATTTTCATATTTATAATGTTGTAAAGAAGAATTAGAATGAATAGGAGGAACCATTAGAAAGAAGAAACAAAAGAGAGAGAGCAAGTAGTATGCTTTGATCTGCATTCAGATTCCATATCTCTTTGTCTGGATGTGGATGGCATTTTCCATCATGAGTCTTTTGGAGTTGTCTTAGATCCTTGCATTGCTGAGAAAAGCTAGGTCTATCAGTCATCACACAATGTGGCTGTTACTATGTACAATGTTCTCCTGGTTCTGCTCACTTCACTCAGCATCAGTTCATATAAGTCTTTCCAGGTTTTTCTGAAGTCTGCCTGCTCATCATTTCTTATGGAACAATAGTATTCTATCACATTCATATACCACAATTTGTTCAGCTATTCTCCAATTGACGGGCATCTCCTCAATTTCCAATTCTTGGTCACCCTAAAAAGAGCTGCTATAAATATGTATGTACGTGTGGGTCCTTTTCCCATTTTTATGTTCTCTTTGGGATACAGCCCTAGAAGTGGTGTTGCTGGGTCAAAAGGTAGGAAAATTTTTATAGTCCTTTGGGCATAATTCCAAATTGCTCTGCAGAGTGGTTGGATGAGTTCACAACTCCACCAACAATGCCTTAGTGTTCCAATTTTCCCACATGTTCTCCAACATTTATCATTTTCCTGTTTTGTTATGTTAGTCAATCTCATAGGTGTGATGTGGTACCTCAGAACTGTTGTGATTTTTCATTTCTCTAATCAATAGAGATTTAGAGCATTTTTAACATGACTTACAGATTCAGATATTGTTTTTGTAATGACCAAGTGACCTAGTAGATAGAGGCAGCTAGGTGACAAAATAGAAAGAACTCTGGCCTTGGAGACAAGAAGACCTGCCTGAGTTCAAATCCAACCTTAGATGTTTTTTCCAGCTGAGTAACCCTAAGCAAGCCACTTAAACTCTGTCTGCTTCAGTTTCTTTAGCTGTAAAATGGTGATAACAATGGCACCTCCCAGGAATCCTGTGAGTCTTAAATGAAATAGTATTTATACAAAGCTTTTCAAACATTGAAGTACTGCATAAGTACTAGGTGTCATCATCGTGGTGAGAGTGTTGGACTGGGCATACAGAAAATCTGGGTTCAAAACCTTCCTCTAATACTACCAGCTCTTTATTAACCATGATGGAAATGTACCTCAGGGCAAGTCAGCTGCCTCCCTAGGGTGTAGATATTAAATCAAACATAGAACATAATCTTGTTAAGTGGAGGGAGTCATTTATGCTTCAAAAACATATCCTCAAGACCCTGCTGGCTGACTGACTTGTTGGACTTTTAAATAAATTGTATTGAGTTCTTAATACATATGTTTATAAGGACTAAAATCTTAATCTTTCACCCCATCTAGGGCAATTTTAATTGGTCCCCATTGCTTGGTCCAAAGGGGCATGTCTTGTGGGAATTATAGGCAAGGAGTCAAGATCATGGAAAAATATTTTGGAGGAGGAATGTCTCATCATATGACATAGACAGTCACATAATCCCTTTGATGAAACTGTTATAAACTGTGATCAGAGAAGAAATATGTCATCTCTTCAATGGCATGGAGCATTGACACTGCCAAACTAACAAACTAACAGTGAAGGCTTGGTCTTTATTGTAAATACTATTACTTTGGAGCAGGTGATCTTAGATGTTGGGAGGTTTTTTGTTTTGCTTTGTTATTAGTTTTAGGGTTTTTTAGTTTTGTTTTTTTGTCCTGGATCCCACTGGCAATTATCTGGTGAAGCCTATGAACCCCTTCTGGAAGTCATACTTTTCAACAATTGAAGAAAAGGATAAATTTCAGTGAGAGGTTAGTGAATAGAAAATGTAATGATTTCCCTTCTGGAATCTATCCACAGATTCTCACATACAGATTCTCTTGTTCCATGAACTTCAGAATAAGAATCTCTCCTTTATAGCTTCTCAATTTAGAATTTGTTAGAACTTCCTAAACAAATAAATAATCAATTAAACAAACAAATGGATAGATGAATAAATATGGTGGAGTCTTACTTTGAACCAGGCTGGATGAATCAAAAGCTGGAATTAAGGCTGCTGGGAGAAATATCAACAATCTCAGATATGCAGATGATACCACTTTCTGATGGGAGAAAGTGAGGACTAAGAAGCCTCTTGATGAGGGTGAAAGAGGAGAGTGTAAAAGCTGGCTTGCAGCTTAACATCAAACAAACTAAGATCTTGGCAACTGTTCTCATCACTTCCTGGCAAACAGAGGGAGAAGAAACGAAAGCAGTATCAGATTTTATATTCTTGGGCTCAAAGATCACTGCAGATGGTGACTGAAGCCATGAAATTAAAAGATGCTTGCTCCTCAGAAGGAAAGCTATGGTAAATCTGGACAGCATGCCAAAAATCAGAGACATAACCTTGTTGACAAAGTCCATATAATAAAAGCTATGTTTTTTTCCAATTAGCAATGTGTGGCTGTGAGAATTGGACTATAAAGAAAGCAGAATCAACATTTTCAAATTGTGGTACTGGAGATTTTAAGAATCTCTTTGACAGCACAGAGATCAAATCAGTCAATACTTAAAGAACTTAATTCAGTCTATTCATGGGAAGGCCAAATACTAAAGCTGAAATTTAAATATTTTGTCCCTATAATGAGAAGACAGGATTCATTAGAAAAGACTATGGTGCTGGGAAACAGTGAAGACAAAAGGAAATGGGGATGGTACAGGATGGGATGGATAGATAGTATCATGGAAACAATGAACATGACCTTGGCCAAACTTTAAGAGATAGTGGAGAATAAAAGGGTCTGGTGTGCTGTGGTCCACGGGGGTCACAAAGAGTTGGGCAGGAATGAACCACTGGACAACAACAGCTTACTTTGTTTTGTTTTTAACAGTATTTTATTATTTCTAGTTACATGTAAAAATATTTTTTTGCAATGTTAATTCTTTTTTTATTTTTTTAATTTTTTTGTATTGTATATTTTTTATTATTTAATTTATTTAATATATTTAGTTTTCAGCATTGATTTTCACAAGAGTTTGAATTACAAATTTTCTCCCCATTTCTACCTTCCTGCCCACTCCAAGATGGCGTATATTCTGGTTGCCCTGTTCCCCTGTCAGCCCTCCCTTCTGTCACTCTACTTCCCCTCCCATCCCCCTTTCCCTTCTTCTCTTGTAGGGCAAGATAAATTTCTACGCCCCAATACCTGTGTATCTTATTTCCTAGTTGCATGCAAAAACATTTTTATTGTTTTTGAACGTCTGTTTTTAAAACTTTGAGTTGCAAATTCTCTCCTCTTTTCCCTCCCCGCTTACCTTCCCTAAGAAGGCAAGAAATTCAACACAGGCCACGTGTATCATTATGTAAAACCCTTCCACAATACTCATGTTGTGAAAGATTAACTATGTTTTGCTCCTTCCTAACCTATCCCCCTTTATTGAATTTTCTCCTTTGACCCTGTCCCTTTCTGAAAGTGTTTGTTTTTGATTACCTCCTCCCC
>CM053623.1:20113208-20135281 GCA_028646595.1 Phalanger gymnotis
AGAAGAAGAAGAAAGAAGAAGAGGAAGAAGAAGAAGAAAGAAGAAGAGGAAGAAGAAGAAGAAAGAAGAAGAGGAAGAAGAAGAAGAAAGAAGAAGAGGAAGAAGAAGAAAGAAGAAGAAGAAGAAAGAAGAAGAGGAAGAAGAAGAGGAAGAAGAAGAAAGAAGAAGAAGAAGAAAGAAGAAGAGGGAGAAGAAGAAGAAAGAAGAAGAGGGAGAAGAAGAAGAAAGAAGAAGAGGAAGAAGAAGAAGAAGAAAGAAAGAAGAAGAGGAAGAAGAAGAAAAAGAAGAAGAGGAAGAAGAAGAAGAAGAAGAAGAAGAAAGAAGAAGAGGAAGAAGAAGAAGAAGAAGGAAGAAAGAAGAGGAAGAAGAAGAAAGAAGAAGAAGAAGAAAGAAGAGGAAGAAGAAGAAGAAGAAAGAAGAAGAGGAAGAAGAAGAAGAAGAGAGGGAGGAGAGAGAGAGAGAGAGAGCGCCATGGATCTAGAGAGGAGCCACAGTCCTACTGGCGAGAAGAACTGTGCTTAGTACAAGTGTTCTCTGCAGCCAATGCAGCAGCCCATCTGCTATTTCCCTAGATGACATAGATATTCAGATACCTCCTAAGTCTGTTCCAAATGACCACAGTTGCCACTTCAAAGAAAACTTGTGACCTTAGCTTCTCCCATTTCAGGAACTGGCTCATGGTTCCTCCTACATATCTGCTCAATCCTGGTGTAATGGAGACAGTCCAAAATGGACCCAAAGCACCCATCATCACACCCTTCACAAAGTTGGGGCACATGCCCAGCTCCATGGCTAGGACTCAACCCAGCTACACTAGAATGTCTTTGGTGAAATGCCAGTCTACAGAATCATATTTATATAGAATTTCAACAACAGTTGTTAGAGAATTCTCATACATTTTCCCACTTGGGCTTCACAATAACACTGTGAGGCAAATGCTAAAGGTATTTTTATCCCCATTTTACAGAAGAGGAAACAATTTTCCCTGTGTCACATAGCTAGTAAATGATGAAGGTAGGAAATTAACCCGGGCGAAGTCAACTAACATTTATTAAGCTCTTCCTATGTGCCAGGCACTGTGCTAAACACTGGAGATATAAATCAAGTCAAAAACAACTGACCCTCAATCACTTTCTAATGGTGAAACCACATGTGAATACTTAAGAACACAGAAGCTGTCTACAGAGTGGATAGAAGATGATCTCCTTGACAGCAGAGACTGTCTTCTGCCCCTTTGCATATCCCTAGCACCTAACACACTGCCTGGCACATAGTAGATGCAGAAAGTAAGACTAGAAATGAGTCTTGAAAGAAGCTAGGGAAACTTGGAGGCAGAAGTAAGGATCCAAGGCCTGGAGTTAGGACATGGACTGTGATGTGAAAGGAAAAGAAAGTGGGCCTAAGTATCTCAATCCTAGAGTGTGTGGAGCAGAGATAAGTGTAAGACACCTGCAAAGGTAGGAAGGGACCAGACTGAGAAACTGGAGCTAGGGAAGATGAACCTAAGTCAGGAAAACCATTTTCTATACCTGGTTTTGAATTCTGCTCATCAGATCTAGCCCCGGGTGCATTCTCTCAAAAGCCACTAAGATGTGCACTGAGCCTCAGAAATCCATGGATTTCAGTCTTCTCTCATGACTCAAAGATCGGGAGGCCTGCCTTTCACCTTCTCTTTCCTCTGATTTTCTGTGGCTCCTCAGCATCCCCACTACTTGAGTGCAATTTGCAGGGCCCAAGTCTAACAGCTTACTGTTCTAGAACCTAGCACCAAAGACAGATCTTTTAATAATGACTTTAATTTAACAAGTGCCTTTGTTCAGAGGAGCTCAATATCCTGTGAACAAGACCTCATTTTTCCTCTCTAATTTTTTTTATTAGAAAAACGTTTCTGTGGCAGCAAATACATTGAAAACATTCTTTAAAACATTTAAAAGATAATGAAGTTTCTTTCTTATCTCCTTCTACTGCCAAGGCCTTGAGTATTTATGAAGTGTCTGTTTGTTCATGGCCACGTGACATAAGTTGAATCTGTGTGGCCTTTTTAGCTTGCCATCCACAGTGGGCAGAAATGAATCATACCAAAGTCAGGATATGGGAACCTGCACTTGCCTTGGTAGAGAGCTGCCAGGGAAGAAACTCTCTCTCCTCCAGCATGAGTTGGCACCTCAGCAAATTAAGAGTTTTAGAGACTTGCCTGGAACACTGAGAGTTTTTGTGACTTAGCCAGGGTTACAAAGCAAGCACATGTTAATGGAGTGACCTGAACACAGGGCTCATTGGCTTCCAGATTGGATTTTATATGCATACATACATGCAGACAGTGGTAGACTTGGAATCAGGAGGATTTAGATTCATGTCCTTCCCCTGACACTTAGAGGTGATATGACCAAGGTGAAGTCGAAACCTAAGTCAAATTTCTAAGACTATATGTTATAGACAGATTGCAATCTTCCTTGATGAAATGCCTGTCTGTAACAGGCCCTTGCACATACGGAAGATCCTTTATGGAGGGCTGACTCAAAGACACAGACAAAATTACAGGTGAGGAAGGGCAATGGGAGGTAGAAACCATATATTCATCAATAGTATCAAAGCAAAACAAACAAACAGCAGCTCGTGAAAATGTGTTGTTCACAAGGCATATGTGTATCTAATGCATGAGATGGAACTCAGTGGGAGCTACCTTCTAATTAATTGAGGAAGGGCTCCTGAAAATCAAGCTTTACTCACAGAAACCTGGATCTCCATAGAAAGTATTGCATATCCAGTTGCCCTGGCCAGAGAGGGCCAGAGGAAGAATAAGAAACCTACTTAACAACACCTAGTTCATTGTTGTCCTGTCCACTCTGTTCCGTTGGGGGACTTCATTATGTATGGCAATATTTCCTCAAACACTCCAGCCTCCCACTTCATTAACCTACCTAATAACTCCTATGACATTCTACCTGCATCTTACCTCAAACGTGTCCACATCACCTACTATATTGTTTGCATCACCTTTATTGATCATTGTCGACCCTTTGACTCCGTTCCACACTCACAGCTTGGATCTATTTTAAATATATGTAGTGCATGACAAAGGTAGGAATGTGGAACTGAGCCAAAGGATTTCCCAGTGGTCAATAAAGGTGGTGGGAATGTTACAGTGTCATTGTTCGATCATCAGTGAATCAATAGTAAGTTGTTCTTTATACCTCCTGGGCCTTTTTTGCCCCTCATACAATATATTATTTTCTTGTGTGTATGTATAGATAGAGACAGAGACATCAACACGGATAGAAAATAATAATAGGTTAATGTGTGCATGCATATAAACACACACACATACATGGTAAAATAAAGTCTCAATGCTTTGTAAAAAAAAAACTCATAAGCAAAAATTTGACCTATATTTGGAGAGGTGAATGGTGTTCTCATTTTTTGGTAATAAATATTTGATGACTTCTATTAAGAAATATGTGATGCTTTCTATTAAGAAAGATTACAACAGGCTTGCATTGAAGAGGAAATCAGTAAAGTGTTTTACTAGTAATTCATGAAACATTGTGAGGCATTTGAGTTGATAACCATGACCCTGTATAACCCTGTACCCAGTATCTTCCAGTTCTACAGAGAAGCTAGAATTACAGTCCCTTCCTTGACATAACCATTCTGTGATTCGTTATGTTAATAATACTAAGCTCAACAAATGTAATACAGTCATGAATCAAGATGAAACATTCAAAGATAGACAAATAGATTGAGGTGACATTTAGGGCTGGGATTTGGTGTAGAAAAGTTTAGTGGTCACCTGGGAGGGAGAACAGCAAGGATATGCATCACTTGTCAAGATGGCTTCTTATAAACATATACATTTTAACTCCACACAATTCTATTCTTCACGACACATACAAATTTATTCTGTAATAATTTACAGAATGTAAACTGTAACAGTACACTGTAACACTGTAACAGATGTTACAGTGAAGGGTAGAGCCTCCAGTGGAAATCAACAAGCAAGGAGATCAATTTCCCTCAATTTCCTAAGACACAAATGACTGGTATTGGCTTTGGCGACATTTATATGAAAATGGTAAATAAGCCTAAAAAGACTGAGTAACTGGCTGTAACGAGGCATTCTTGCTCCTGGGGAAAATGCTATAATCTATACCTGGTTCACAACCTATTTGTTATGGGGTGAGGGAATCCAGGACACATATCTTAGGGCAGTGCTGGGGAGGCTTCCACACAAAGAGGGAATTCATCTCAGCTTTTTGTAGCGTTATATTTTAATTAATTCTTCTTGTTCAATAAGTACAAAACTGTGCTGCTTCTATGTTCCTAAAGAATTTGAAGTGTTATCAGTGCCCACTAAACTTGGGACTCTGTACAACATTCCCTCTGCTCCACCTTAGTTCTGTTAACATGCCTTTGGTTTTAAGTACTCAGGCACCCACAGTCAGTGCAGGGGCCTGATATAGACAGAGAACACTTTACTAAGGACTGCTGAGGCCAAGTAGGCATTGACTGTGCCTTGGCAGCCAAGGGCAGAGGAGAGGGGGCTTGAGGAAATACTGTTTAAAACCTTCTCCTGTCTAACAATACTATTTTAAGCATCAACCAGCGTGTCTCATTTTTCCTCCAAATATTTCTTCCAAAGTAAATAACTTATTGTCACACTACTGAGGTTTACATCATCTCCTCCCTGCATTCTGAATCCCTGTTAAAAAAAAACAACTTCTTGCAGGGAGATTCTCAGTGACTGAAGTCAATTCTCCCTATTATGGGCATCTATGGACTTTGCTGAGCTTTATCCACTCTGCTCTTTCTCTTTTCTGTCTTTGACTTTGCACAGGTCATTTAGATGATGATGGTGGTGATGGCGATGATGGTGGTGGTGGTGATGGCAATGATGGTGATAATGATGATGGTAATGATGATGATAGTGGTAGTGGTGGTGGTCATGATGATGATGGTAATGAAGATACAATAATTTCGATGATGGCTCACATTTTTAGTATGTTAAGGTTGTAGGCGTCAGAGATGAAGAAGGACATGGATAAGCTGGAAAACATTCAGAAGAGAGGAATTGGGATGGGGAAGGGAAGGCTCCTCAGTTCCTCTAAGGATGAAGATGAGGGAGCTGGGGATGCTCAGCCTGGACAAGGTCAGACATTTGACTCCTAAAGGCAAAACTAGAAGCAATGGGTAGAAGTTGGGGGGGCAGGGAGCAAATTGAGGCTTGATCTAAAGCAAAATGTGGGGGCAAATGGAGCTACCTTGCAGTCAGAGCTTCCTGGTATTAGGGCTACACGAAATGGGATACTTCAGAAATTAAGGGGTTGCCTTTTGTTGCAAGGAAGGGCTAGGTGACCATTACTTGGGTATGTGGTAGAGCAAAGGTATCTGGACCAGTACTGCCCAACCAGATTAAAATGTAACAGAGAAATATTTAACAAAAGAAATAAAAATACAGTAAGACACAAATAATGTTAATTTTTGGCTTTCTAAGTAATTATGTGCCCGCAGGGATCCTGTTCCATTTGAGTTTGATCGCACTGCTATAGAAGAAGGCTTGGGTGGTGCATTCTTGATTTTGCCTCATCTCTGGTCCTCCTTCTTCCTTATTTGTGTCTGCATTTCCTCCATTACTCATTCTATCCTCTCACTCTCACCCTCTGTCTGAGTCATTTCTTAATACCAGAGCACTAGCAATGACCTAAGACAATCTATCTTGCCTGCAAAGGCAAGCTGTCACTTGGCTTTTACCTAGGAATCCTTACAACAATACTGCAGTTATGTAGTATATTTCCCATGGTGCAGACTGAAAACACCCAAACAGAGAGACTGATCATCTTACTTATGCCTGGCTAACACAGAAAGTAGCCCCAACCAGGCAACAGCTCATGGGGTATTTTACCACAAGATAAATCCGAGAATACCTACAGTAGGCAGCAAAGACACCCAGAGTCTTTGTTATTAGGATTTTGAAATAAGGGACATTTATATCAACTAAGATAAAATTGGTCTAAATAGGAAGCATGTTTATCAGTATCAGAAGCAACAAGCAACAGCTCCCCTCCATTTCTAAATTTGTAGGACTGAATCAAGTTAAAATCAAATGAATAAATACTTATGGATCACCTACTATGTACAAAAAGCTGAATGAGACATGTATCATCAAGTGTATTTTATAGCTAGAAGGGACCTCAAAGGTCATCTGGTCAGACCCTCCCATTTTACAGATATGGTAACCAAGGTTACCATAAGTTCAGAGATGTGATCTGACCTGTGGATTCAAAGGACAATGGGAGGATAAGTTGGTTCCAGGTCCATCCCAAATGGACTGTCTGTGAAGAGATGGGTTTAAGCCAAATATACTGACCAAGACAAAAATGTCCCTGAAGGCATGCTGAAATGACGAATTATTAAGAGAAGAAGTAGGAGGAAGGATAAATGGAAATAAGGGTTGGAATGGAGGAAGAGACCGCTCTGAAAAAGTCTTTTTAAAATTTATTTTCAACATTCATTCTTTAAAAAATTTGAATTCCAAATTCTCTTCCTCTCTTCAGCCCCTTCCCCACCCATTGAGAATGCAAACAATATGACACTAATTATACATGTGAAGTCATGCAAAACACATTTCCATATTAGCCGTATATTTTTTTTCCAAATAAACAAGCAAGGCAAACAGAAAGCAAAAAAGTCCATGAGTTCTCTCTCTCTGGAGGTTGGTAGCATTTTCCATCATGGGTCTTTTGGAATTCTCTTGGATCATCGTCTTGATCAGAGTAGCTAAGTCTTTCACAGTTGGTCATCCTTACAATATAGCTGTTGCTGTGTGCAATGTTCTCCTGGTTCTGCTCATTCACTTTGCATGAGTTCATATAAGTCTTCCCAGGTTTTTCTGAAACCATCCTGCTTGTCATTTCTTACAGCACAACAGTATTCCATTGCAATCATAAACCCCAACTTGTTCAGCCACTTCCCAGTTGATGGGCACCCCATCAATTTCCAGTTCTTTGCTACCACAAAAAGAGCTGCTGTAAATATTTTTGTACACATAGGTCCTTGGCAGCCAGGTAGCACAGCGGATAGAGCACTGGACTTGGAATCAGAAAGACTCATCTTCCTGAGACCAAATCTGACCTCAGACACTTACTAGCTGTGTGACCCTGGGCAAGTCACTTAAACCTGTTGGCCTCAGTTCCTCATCTGTAAAATGAGCTGGAGAAGGCAGTGGTAAACCACTCCAGGGCCCTTGCCAAGAAAACCCCAAATGGGGTCATGATGAGTTGGACATAACTGAAAACGACTCAACAGCAACAACAACAGGTAGGCACTTATCTCTTTTATTTGACCTTTTCGGGATACAGACACAGCAGTGGTATTTCTGGGTCAAAGAGTATGTGCAGCTGAAAAATATTCTTTAAAAATATAGGTATATACTCCCCGCTCCTCGTGGATAAGAAGATCTAGTTCTACTTGGGTCCCTTATTTACCATGTGATTTTTGGATTAGAGAGCCTTGACTCTACTGTCTATGAGAATTTTCTAATCCCACTTCATCAAATTCTAGGTGATAAGTTTCATGGTCTCTGAAGGGAGAGAGTTGGACTAGGAAGCCTCTGAGATCTGTCCCAGTTCTAGAGCAATTATCCAGACATCTGAGTCCATATAGTAGAAAGAGCCCTCTACTTGGAATTAGGAGAAATGAGTTTGAATACCAGCTCTGTGTGACCTTGGATAAAACTACTTGAGTTCTCTGGGTCCCAGCTCCATCTATAAAATTGGACTAGATTAAGCAAGACAATCTCCGAGATAAATCCTAAAATCCTAAATACTTCTGTAAGAAACAATAGCTTCCTTCAGAGCAGATTTGATACTACTTATGGAATTTAATCTATTTCTTGAGAAAGAAACTTTTTGTACTTGTATTTTGTGTATTTTCTTATACAATTCTCTTTCTTGCTTCTCTTTGTATTTTGAAATGTTTGTGGGGAAGGGATTTAAGTATAAAATTTATAATTTTTAAAAAGTAATGGCTAACAGATATAAAGCTTAGGGACTCCTTGAAAGGCATCTGGACAAACCCCCTCATTTTGCTGATGAGGAAATTGAGGCCTAGAGTTACAGTGACTTGTCTAAGGCCACAGAGATAGAATGGCTGGATGAGAGAATATCTAAACTTTTAGATAATTAAGGGTGGAGTCAATCCATTTGGAAACAAATAACCTCCTCTCCCCCCAAATACACACACATACAAAAGGAGTCCACATTTGCCAATCCCCTTCAGGGAACACCCCCTATGCAGCCATCTCCTGCCCTTCTACTGAGCCTAATCAACAATATAGACCATACCAATGTCCAATACCTTCTCTGCAAGCCAACAGGGAATTTAGGCAAGAGCCAGAGCTGGGCCTTGAATCTCAAAATGGGATTCAAGAGACACGTCTGAAATTAGCAGGGCATTTAGGTTCTTACCCACAAAGTGTACCAGCCCTTGTGACACATTAATCAAAATCAATCTGCTTTGGAAAATGGCAGAACAATCAGTCACAGCTGAGATAACTATGTGAATTTAGAACTTCACTGTTCTTAAGCCTGGCCTTGGGGAGAGGGGAGGTGTGAGACAAACACATGTTTGCATGTGTGTATATGGAGACATAGATATGTAGATAAATTGATAGAGTATAAATATCTATATCCATTTTGTACATGTATCTCTATATCATCATCCATCTATACCTATATCTATCTATCTATTGTTTCAACAATCCAGCTAGCAGCTTCTGTGGGGGTGTGAGATCCACCCACAGCCAGCACCCAGAAAGCTGGCAACAGCACAGTTTCTTTTGATCTGCTTAACTAAGGAAAGCAAGGTGAAGGGGTTGACAAGCTTACTCTAATTCAGCATAAAAATATCATTCACTTAGCTCAGGTGAAAAAGACCAGCACACTGAACTTCAGAACAAAACACAAACAAATTACAAACATGAACAGGCAGACCTTGTCTGATTCAAATCTCAATACATAGTTACCAGAGTTTAACAAAGTCTCAGCATCCAGGTTACAAGCTGGAGGGCCCTTAGCTACAGCTGCCTGGAGTCTCTTGCATCAACACCATCTCCAGAGAGAGAGACCTCCACAAATGGCTCTGTACTCCCTTCTTATAGGGTTTCAGATGTAATGAAACGTCATTTGAATGACCAGAACTTAGGCTGCTATGATTGGCTCTCGAGTTAGCCCCTCCCCTCAGGACCCTGGAAGGCTCTTGTCCACATAGGTTAGGTTAACACCTAATAGGGCATGGCTCTGGAGTTAGCACCTCCCCTTAGCCAATCCCACCTTGGGCCCCACCCCAGTCACCAATCCACATCCACAAAGGTTCCACACCTAATAGGGGTTTGGGCCTGGCACCTAGCACCTAGTAAAGCTCAATGAAATACACTGAATTACTCAAAGGAAACAAACCAAACTCTTCAAGGGCACTTGTTGAACTAAGTGCTAAGGAGCCCATTTTGCTTACAAACACATCTATCTATATCTCACTTATCATATAAGAAAGGCTGAAGGAGCTAAACTTGTTTATCCTTTATAAAATAGTGCTCCAGGGCAGGGCATGATAGATAAGGCTATATAAATATTAGAAGGGAAACAATGCCAGAAAAAAGCAAAGAAATATTCCTACTTGATGTTGGCGTTAAGTCAAGAAAAAATACAGTGTATATAAAAGATTTGTTCTGTTGGGAATCTGGGCCAAAAGAAGACCCCAAATCCACCAAAACCAACTCAAACATTTTCTCCTTGGGTCAGTCAATTGCAAAACGTCCAATACTTTAGGAGTAGCTGGAAAAAGATGGCCACATTTCCAATGATGTTTGACTTGTTGCCTTACGCAATACAGTGGATAATCCAAAAGCTCTTTACTGGTCCCCTTGGGGACCCTTGGGGGGAAAGTCAACCAGTTGGCTCATCCTGCCCAAGTTCCTTGTTACCAAGCAGGGTCTCCTTTGATCTTAAGAATGGGTCATTTAGCCTCACCCTTCCAGAAGAAGCAGAAGATCAGAGAAGCAGAGATAGTATTGATATCTGCTGCTCCCATTCCCTAGCCACTGTGCTCTCTAGTGAAGGGCAATAGTCATTTGTACCTTGTAGGGGATGAGCATAAAAAAAGTCTGGAATAATGGTGGAATCAATTCACAGACCCCTACAGATAACCCTGGCTCTTATGATAGGCCTAATTGCTAGTTACTGAGTGTCTTTCTTGCCCTAGTTAATTTTCACCTTAGCTGGTACTCCCAGCTTAGTTCCCACTTTTTTTTAATTAACAAAATGTCTTATTGATTTGCTTTTACATCATTATGACTTCTGGATGACACCCCCCTCCCATATTCTTAACAGCAACAGAACACTCCTTCACAACAACAACAATAACAAAGCATCACAATGAAAAACACCTTCACTGTGTCTGGCAACATATGCTTCCCCTACATCTTAAGGCTACCTGCCACCTCTCCCTTGAGAGGAGGGAGGGAAGCTTCTTTGCTTTACTTTTCACTCCCTTCTTATCCATGAGTCACCCAGGTCTGGTGAACTCAGATGATCCGAGCACAGTGCTTAGGAGGCCAAGGTCTTTCCAGACTGATGTCACCCTATTCCCCTTCACGCACTCTGTGTGCTAGCCAGACTGGACTCCTAGCTCTTGCCTGTAATTAGAATTCTATCTCCTCTCTTAGTGCATTTGTATAGGCTGTCTCCTTTAATTTTTAGAATCCGTAGCATTTTTAAGGCTCTCTAGCTTTGAGAAGCAAGAGAGGGTGACCAGGGTAGGGAAGGCTTTCTCAAGATCATCCCATTTGAAGAGTGGTCAAAGGAAAGGAAGACGTTTAACCCGGAAGAGAAGAAGGAGTGATGTAATGAGCGTCTTCAAGCAGAGTATCAAAAGGACTGTCATTTGGAGGGGGAATTAGCTTTGTCTTTCTTAACTCCAAAGTGTGAGACTGGGAACAGTGAATGGGTAGAAGGGCAGCCAGGCAGATGGAAGCTTGTTTGGAAGGACCAGCTTCCTCCAGTGGCACTAGGCTCATTTCACTAGAAGCCATCAAGAAAAGGCTAAGCAGCCACGTGTCAGATAAGTTGTGGAAGTGAGCCTTATCCATGTTTGTGCTGGACTAGAAAGTCTCTGGGGCCCCTTCCAGCTCCAATAGTCTGGAATCCTCAAGAGCCACCTTTTCTATGAAGATTTCCTTCATGCCGCAACCCAATCCCCAACCTTCCCTTCTCATATTCCTTCGAATTGTGTTGTCTGAGTCCAGCCATATTGCCCCTCTCAGATCTAATCTCCTTGTGGACGGTGGCTCTTTCATTTTTATATCTTAAGTGCCTAAAGTAGTGTCTTGAATACAGTAATTAGTAAACATTTGTTGAAATGGACTGTTGAACTGAATCTGGAGTCAGAGGAGCTGAGTTCAAATCTCAGCTCTAATACTTACTACCTGTGTAACTTTGGGCAAGCCATCTAACTTCATTGAGCCTCAGTTTCCTAGTCTGTAAAACTTCTATCAAATGGCTTATAATGTGCCAAGCATTATGCTAACCAACATCACCTGTAGCACCTGTATTACAGGTTACTGGGAGACTCAAATGAGATGATGTATATAATGTGTTTCAGAAACCTCTTAAAGCCCCACGGCAAATGTCTACTATTACTACATAAAGGTGTTTGCAGTCAGCAAATCCCTTTGGCCAGAGCCCAAGCCAGACACACATGATGCTAACATGTGCACTACCATAGACTGACTCATAGTGAGGTTCCAGTGTTTATAAAAAAAGATACATATTTTAAAAGTGTATTGCCAAATACAAATGTCCAAGTGTGCATGAGATAAAACACTAGTAGCAAAGACTTAGGGGCAGTGGAAGGTGAGAGGGCTAGGGATAGAGAAGGGTATTAAGGTGGCACAGACTCTATGGAATAGTGGAAAGTGTCCTGGATTTGGACTCTGAGGAGCGGAGTTCAAATTCTGCCACAGCAATTTCCTACCCGTGTGACTTTCTGTGAGTCAGTCTCCCTAAACCTGTCTCTTGATCTGTTAAATGGGGGAATTGGGCCAAATGCCTCCAAGATCCTTTTTTAGTTCCAAACTTACAGATAATTCTGTGACCCAGAGGATCGCCCTCCCAAACTTCACTGGAAACCATCTCTGGCACAATGTTGCTGTGATCGCTCTCCCAGAATGTTTCCTTTCAACATGGCCATCGTTTCTGAGGGCCACAGCACCCTGCTAAACAGAATCACAAAATCATCCAATCACAGAGTCAGAAAGGCCCACCTTGTAGCAGAGCAAACATTCCCACTACAACCCACGCAATAAGAGGTTTTGCTTAAAGATATCCAACGTGGAGGAGCCCTGACATCTCATGGATTAATCTAATCGGGAGGAAGTTGGGTTCGACATGAAGCTCAAGTTAGCCTTTTTGTTACCAGACAAATAGAACAAGTCCAGTCCTTCACTTATTTGTGTGTACATCCCCCCCACCCCAGTAAAGCATAAGCTCTTTAAGGACAGGAACATTTTAATTTTTTTTATTGCCCAGTGTGTAGCCTAATGCTTTGTATATAGTAGCCACTTGATAAATATATATTTAAACAGTCTCACTTAAAGGAGATATTTTAGCAATATCATAGCAGACATTCCTTCTGTCATCCTCTAAAGATGAGGGCTAATCCCTTTCAATATCTTAAAACTTGCTACGAAATTGTTGATCCCAGCCTCATGATCCCATGAGCCAAACAGGCCCAGTTTGAGGATGTCCAGAAGAAGATATCATTGGATAGGAGCAGTCACGACCTGGCCCGAGTTCAGCTTCTGTCTGAAGCGATCAGAAAAAGTGGAGAGTAAAAGAAAGAAACAAGAGTGACCCTCTCAAGAGATCTCAGGCACATGCTGGTTTTTTCTCTGAGAAGACACCTCGATTCCCAGCAAGGCAGTTGCCTGTTTCTCAGGAATATTAAGCAAGAAAATGACACCTTTACAAAGGAATCAGGCTCACCCATCATGGTTTGGGGAGGTCTGTACATGAGCCACCATAAAAGCATCCAAAGTATAATAGAGAGAAATCAAATCCCCATTCTCTCCTAACAAAGCAGAGCTTTGAAAAGAGAAGCTGCTTGTTGAGAAGCCAACAACAATAGTTTAAAATTAAGGGGGGAAATGCCACTAATCTTCAGAAAAAATATGTACACACATATACATACATACATATATATATATATATGTGTATATATATATATATATATATATATATATATGTAATCGTTAAGAAAAAGAAGTAAATTGGCAGTTGGGTAAAAGGAAATATTTGTATGACACAAACAAAAAAGTTTCAACTACTCTGTCTACCTAAGACGTGAGACAAAGGCCACACAAGCAAGGCTGGGAAAATGGCTGGTCCAGAATAGAATTCATCCATCAACAAGCATGACTTAAATGCCTACTACGCGCCAGGCACATTTAACCTCTCAGAGTCATGCATAAAAGATCTGTCATTTATGTGACCTTTTAGCTTCTCCTGGACTCAGTTTCCACATTTATAAAGCGAATGGGAAGGACTTCGTGATTTTTAAGGACTTCTCAAGCTCTGAGGTCAATGATTCTTCCTCTGACTACCTAAAAGACACTTTATGCTTTACAGCACTGCTCCTCTGATTTTCCATTCAGCCACATGAAGGTATGAATACATGAATAACTAGATGGATGGATGGATGGATGGATGGATGGATGGATGGATGGATGGATGGAATGGAATGGATGGATGGATGGATGGATGGATGGATGGATGGATGGATGAATGGATGGATGGATGGATGAAGGGATGGATGGATGGATGGATGAAGGGATGGATGGATGGATGGATGGATGGAATGGAATGGGATGGATGGATGGATGGATGGATGGATGGATGGATGGATGAATGGATGGATGAATGGATGGATGAAAAACATTATGATGCATCTACTTTGTGGAGGCCCTGAGGATTCCAAGACAAAAACATACAGTTCTTGCCCTCAAGGAGCTCACAGTACTGTGAAAAGAAATGATAGGCACAGACAGGAGATGTGGAAGGGGAACATTCTACTCTACACCTCATTTGTCATCCACAGGTTTGACTGTGGAGAGCCACCTGGAATGGACCCCTTAAAGGTCCTTATGGCCCTCCTCTTCATCAAACATGAATGTATACCCTACTTCATAGTTACAGTGTTTGATGTATTTTGCAAAATGACATATTTGTGAAGCAGCTAAGTGGAATAGTGGGATGGAGCCTGGGACTTAGAATCAAGAAGACCCGAGTTCAAATCCTGCCTCAGACACTTACTAGCTGTGTGACCACAGGCAAATCTCTTAACCTCTCTCAGCCTCAGTCTCCTCATCTATAAAATGTGCCCTTATCTCCCCAGGTTGTTCTGAAGATCAAATGAGATAACATGTGAAGAACTTTTGTTGTTGCTTTCCAGTCATCTTTTCATGTCCAACTCTTCATGACCCCATTTGGAGTTTTCTTAGCAAAGACACTAGAATAGGTTGCCATTTCATTCTCCAGCTCATTTTATACACGAGGAAACTGAGGCAAACAGGGCTAAGTGACTTGCCCAGGGTCACACAGCTAGTAAGTGTCTGAGGCTGGATTTGAACTCAGGTCCTCTTGCCCAGTGTTCTATCCACTGAGCCACTTATTGTATTATTATATATTTGTGTATCAAGTAGTCAGCATCACTAAGTGATTCTATTAAGTGGATTTTTGTAGAAAACCATGACATATCCCTTTAGAACCAAAAGAACATTTTTATTCTAATCGTTTTTCACAAACAGATTTTAAGATTATTATATTTTGTATTAAAACATTAATGTCTCATTATGGCACAGAGGTCACTGTATCCCTAAGAGCATGGTTTTAGAGCTGGAAAGGATCTCAGGTTTTAGCCTAATCTCTTCATTTTACAGATAAAGAAACTGAGACCCAGGGAAGCTAAATAACTTGCCCACATTCATACAGGAAGTGGGCATCAGAGGCAGGATTTTAATCCAGGGCCTCTGTCCCCTGAGTTATCAATCATTCAAGGATACCGAGGAAACCCTAGGTTCTCAAACCTAGGCCAACACAGCCCAGGCTCTCAAAGGTTCAACTAAGTGGGGGAAGTTTAGAGATGAGGCACCTTTGAGCCAGTGACCGGCTGGTCACCCAGGGACGACTTCCGTGTATCCTTTGATTATATCCATTCATCTCCTTGAAGTATCAAAGTCTTGTACACTCAAAAGTAGATGGAATACAAGTTAACCTTTTCTTAATGACTCAGGGTCTTCAAAGGTGCACAGCCTTGACTTTGTCCTAAAGGCTAATTAAGGTGTCGAGGGTTCCTGGCTCCTTCACTACAATTTGTGTGTGTGCACATGTGTGTGTGTGTGTGTGTGTGTGTGTGTGTATGCTTTAATGGTTTCTCAGTCTTCTCTTCCACTGTTTATCAATAGTTACCTCTTGCTGTATCTGTGTAACCTTCTGGCATTAATGTTCTAGATAAGGTAGAATGTAAAGTTCTCAAGGACAAAAGCTCTTTTATTTTTGTCTTGGTACAAATGACTATGGAATGGAATGGAATTCCTACCACCCTTGTCTCAGACCCTTGTAAGTTACCACTTTTCATCTCTTGTGGCCTGCAAAACTAGATGACCAAACACATTGGAAATTGGTCTGGATAAAAGAAAGAAACTATATAAGACCTTTTGCAATCTCCCATGAGTGAAACACATACATCTTTGTTGTACCATTCAACTCTATGCGCATTTATTAGACACCTACTATGTGCCAGAGCTAGGTGCTAGGGACACAAAAATAAAAAACTTAAAAACTGTCCCTGGTCTCAAGGAGTTTATTTTCTACTAGGAAGTTAGAGATCAGCAAATTCAAGACAATTTGAGGAGGAAAAGGGCTCTAACCACTCAGGAACCAAGGATAGTTTTCCCTAGGATGCATCACTTAATTTGAAGCTTGAAGGGGGACAACATTTTTGTGGGCTGTTGGAGGGCTTGTTTTTGATTCCTTCCTAGTTTTCAGTTGTACTCTAGATGATTGAGATTAAATAAATTAACCCCTGATAAACAAGGTGCCGGTGTACCATAAACTCATTAGTTAATCTTAAAAAACTATGATTGGTGTTATTTATTCTTAGTCCCTGTAAGCAATAAGTTAATTGATCCCCATGCCTGTGAATGCAAAGGGTTTAGGACGTAAAAGGAGAGGAACAGATGTCTAGAAAGACAAGGAGAGACAAAGAACATACAGGGAGACAATCAACAGGAAGAGCATAAATAAATAATTCTGTGTGGTTGCATGGTCAAGTCTTCATGAGGTTTTACATTGGGATAAATGTATTGCTTGCTACAATTTGGACAGGACAAAATGCCACAAAAGCTGTCTGAAAAAACATTACTGTGTGACCTTATATGACAGGAACCTCCCAGGAGGTGTCTGATTTAACGCACTTAGAATTTTTTCTTTAATATAAACACATGAATGTCATTGAACTTTATGAATACCTAACAAAATGGGTTAGGAGAAGTACTGTATTATTATAGGCTCAACTGCCCCCTCTGAATTCTTATCTTCCTTCAAGGCTTAGCTCACATGTCACTTTTTTCATGAAGCCCTTCCCAAATTTCTTCAGTTGTTAACTAACCTCTCTCCCTCTCTCTCTCTCTCTCTCTCTCTCTCTCTCTCTCTCTCTCTCTCTCTCTCTCTCTCTCCCTCTCTCTCTCTCTCCCACCCTCCCTTCACCAGTCTCTCCCTACTTCTCTCCCCTCAAATTTCACCCCCTCCAATTTCTTTGTGTGATTATTATAAACCTCTCCCTTTCATCCCCCTGACTGAATTTCCAAGAATATGGGATATTTCGCTTTTCAGTCTTTATATTCTCTGATACCTAACACTAAGCCTTGCAAATGGTACTTAATAAATCAAATAGGAGCTTAATTAACATTTATGGAGTTGAATTGGATATTGTGGAAAGGGTGATTTCCAGTCCTTCGATATGTCCTGTGCTCAAGACCTCAGGCAGCTCACAGCACAGTCTGATGCATGACACTCTTCCCCAAGGATGTACACAACAGATAGAAATACAAATGCAGATTCACAGGTAATCACATTCCCTCTAGCCACACTACTTCACAGCAAAGAAGTCTTGACTGGTTCTCTTACTCTCCTTCTTGGTAATGAAGGCCAGCTCAGGAAACAATCTCATGTGGTTAAAGAGGCTAATGGTCTTGTTAGAGAGAGTGGCCATAATTGCTACCTTGTTGCACTTGCTTCATTGTTCTGGAGTTTGAAGTTAAATAATTAAAACTCACCTTTATGTATCACATGACTGTCTACATAGTGTTTTATACAGAGCCCTGTAAAAAAAAAAAAAGGGCAAATACTAATGTGCCTATTTCATGGATGAGAAAATCGAGGTTCAAATACTTGAAGTGACTTGCACTTACCCAAGGTGACACAGCTATTTTGGCTTGAACTCACGACTTTTGATTCCAAGTCTAGTGGTACTTCCAGGAATCCCTGCTGAATAGCAGAGTCCTAAATATTTGTTTCTTCTAAATAACTCAGAACATAATCGTATGATAAAGGGAAAGAAAGTATTCTAAATGCTCTAGAAACATACCTGATTTACAGAAACATTTAAATCATCAATTTAGATGATATAGGAAAGAACCTCAGAGATTATTTAGTCTAATACTCCTTTTATAGAGCGGAAGAAATTGAAGGCCAAAAACTTGCCCAAGAAAGGATTCGAACCCAGTCCACCTGACTCCATATTCAGACTTCTTTCCACTGAGCCAAGCTCTCTACTCATAACCCCGCTCTGACCATCATTTGCTCCAAATAATGCAAAAAGAAAGCACAATGAAGCATTTTTAAATGCACAGCACAAGCAGACATCATGCTGGGTCTCAGCACTATTAAGAGATCATAAAAACTAGGCGAGACAACAACTCTTACGTACTGCATATTCTCTTGACCAAAATGCAAAGTGTCAGGGACTGCTGCTTCCTTCCCAGCTGGATCAAGACAAAAACTATTAAAGATCTTAAAATGGGGAGACAAAAGCATGCTTAACCACCCTAATAAACCTGCCTCCTTGCTGAGAAAAGATGAAGAGTTCAACAGAAAATGCTGGCCCTTCAGATGCCTCAGTGCTCCCTGTCTGTTAGGGATGCTCAACAAGACACAGCCACGGGCAGAGCCTGAGGGCAAACCTCTTGTGTTTGTCATTGAAGCAGGTCATCGAGATCAAGCCCCTTTGCCTAGGAGGTTGGGGGACAGGGAGGGGAGGGACATGCCCATGGAGACAGCCAGGGTGACTGACACATATCTAGACATGCAGCCTCTGACTCCAAAAGACTTTTACCGATCCCTGTGTTTGTACGTCGCCACCCCTTCTCATGATCATTGTATTCCAAAGTATTTGGCCTCTGCTAACCTTAGACTGGAGCATCTAGCCTTCTTGGTCTAAAACTATTGAGCCCCTAACACATGTAGGCAGTACCACAGGGCAGGTATGACCTGGAGAGAGCTGACTTCCTGGAAGGAGTAATAGACAAAGCTTTATTTTCCCAGGTTAGACGAAGAGAGAAGCCCAGAATTTGAAAGTGAATCAGATGATCATACAGGTTCTTGTATGGGTGAGTATGTAAACGTGCTTTGTATGCTATTCATTAAATCCTAAAGTTAGATTCACGCAGCAAGAAATTTTGTCTCTCTACTCCTCAAAATCCCAAACTATCATAAACAACTTTCTTGTAAGTGGCCAGATTCCATGACAAGGGACACTGGATTTTCCCCAGCAGAATTATAAAATGTTAAGAGCTGGAAGGGACCTTGGAGACTGTCTAATCCAACCTTCTTTGTTTGATAGTAAAATAAATAAATAAATAAATAAGAACGTCCAGGGAAACTAAATGACGTCTGCCAGGTCACACAGCTAGAGGTTGGTAGAGTCAAGAGCAGGACCCTGTCCTTTGGCTTCTAGTCCAGAATACATGATGGAAGCTTTCTCTATTGTCTCCCAGCAGAATCCTCAGAAAACTTCCAAATTATTCACTTTTTTATGCTCTACAGGGACTTATCGCACTATCTTTAGAATCATAGCATTTCATCATTACATCATAGCTTTAGAGCTGGAAGGGCCCTTAGATGGGACCAAGTACAACCCCTCAATTTACAGATGAGAAAACTGAAACCTAAAGAAGTCACACAGCTTATGGAAAATCACAGAGCTCGTAAGGGAGTCCAGATTTGGACTGGGCTTTTTCTAATCATAAGGCTGCATTGTGAGTGTCTTCTGTTGGGAGGGTCAGGAATAATTCATAAATAGGACTTGGGGGGGGGGAAAGGGGGAGAGAGAATCAAGGGGTATTACTTTCAAGGGTATCCCCCCCAGCCAGTTGGATGCTTGCCCCCCCATAAAAAAGCCAATCGATTGCCTGTTACTTCCCTTCATCCTTCAAGGATCGACTGACCAATCGTCCGTCTCTCTTCCCACCCATCTGCTACCACATCCTACCATCCTTTTAGCTCTCTCATTGTTCATCTTACGATAGACTGGTTTTGCCTTTGGCCTGATTGCAAAGGAAATAATTGTGACTTCCAAGCCTTTCCATTAGTCTTTAACTAGTCAGGAAACATCTGGTTTGGGAAGAGGAGGGAGGAAAGAGAATGAACTTTGGAACATTTTTTTCCTCTTTCTAAATGATCTAAGCTGTGATCTTGCAGGTCCCTGATGGGACTGATGCCCTGGGATTCTACTCTGACTCCGAGCCAGAACTTCTTTCCCAGAAACCTGCAAATAAAAGAAATGTGTTCATTGTCCTGCCTTTCTCTTGCTTTTCATCCAACAGGATGAGGACTTCTATTGAAAGTGATCTCTTTTGGAGAACAGATCAGACATTGCTTTTGAAAGGTTCTATTCTTCCAATTATATTGTTTAAAATTGCATTGTTTCTAAAAAGCCTTTGTTTCCCTTGTGATCTCCATACTTTTCAGCTAACTTCTTTCAACCTTCCTGGGATGAAAGGAGTGTAGGAGAATATGGATTTTTCCCCTGCAAATTTATGAAGAATAAGAAGCAAAGCTCAACAGAAAGTTTGATCCTACAACTAAAACTTAACTCTCGGGTGATGATCCCTCCAGAAATCAAACAAGCCATTTCGATGGCTCTTCTTTTGCCTCAATAGGATTGATTTCCCCTGCCCAGAACCAGAGTCATAACCACACTGCAACATCAGGAGAATACGGCCCCATTTCAGAGTATCTAGGCATCTCTCCCACACACATGGGTACACATGCATGTGCATGCACACACAGGTATATGCTAGATACCACCAGAGTCATGATCAAGGTCAGGAGGTCAAAGCAGCCTTCTGAATGTATAGCAGGGTTTGCAGCTGGTGCCACGCTGCCCTAGGTCCCTCTACATCCTACCCTTTTCCCTGCTGCCTGGGATAGACTGGGGATAGTGAGAGGATTATTGGTTTATTATTGGATTATTATATTATTATTGGATTATTGGATTATTATGTTATTGGTTGGCTGGGTTTCCAAGCAGGATCCAGGCATCCAATAACAATGAGCAATTGAAGCAGATACAGATAGATCAATGGTACCTCATTGTCAGACAGTTAAGAATGTCAGCGTACCCCACAAATACGTCTGGGGCTCCATTAATAAAAAAGTCTACATATGTTTCTGCCCAGGATCGCTTGGAAATACACATTTGATAAGAGGAACCCAAGTTCTTACTAAAATGAGACTTTCAGAATGTTTTACACATGTGTATATACATATATGGAGGAAGACAGAGCGGGAAGCAGGGAAAGAAGAAGAAGGAAGGGAGGAGGGGATGAAGGAGGGAGAGGGACCAGAGAGAGAGAGAGAGTAATGAAACCTACGAATTTCCAGTTCCCAATGAGAAAACTACCTTAATGCAGAATTGAAAATATTCTGTAAATTAGAGCCTTAAAAAGTTGCCTGGGGCAGCTGAACTGACTGAGTTACTCTTTATTTCTTTTATATACGTGTGTGTGTGTGTGTGTGTGTGTATGTGTGTATTCTTATAGTTTCACTATATATAACAGACCAAAGAACAAAATCCATTTTAAAGTGGACATAATCTTATGCTTGATTTTGCCTGGGTCACCCTGCCAGTATGTGTTAGGGGCTGACTGGAACCCATATTATCACAATCAATCACCACCATCATCATCACATTTACATGGAGCTTTAAGGTTTGCAAAACACTTTACAAATATTCATTTGATCCTCACAACAATCCTGGGGGATAGTTGCTATTATTATCCCCATTTTACAGTTGAGAAAACTGAGGCAAACAGTGGTTGGGTGACTGCTCAAGGTCACACTGTCAGTAAATGTCTGCAGCTGGATTTGAACTCATGTCTTTCTGACTCCGGGTCCTATCCTCCAGCCATAGCCCACTGTGGGACTATAAATCTTCTCTCTATCCACTACTATGTGTTATATTGCATATTTACTATCTGATATATTGCATATTTACGTAAGGGCTGTCCAGTTGGCCAAGCAGTTTATCAACAATATCTTTTTTTAACCTTCTCAACAACTCTCTAAAAATGCTCTTTGCCTGAGGCAAGATGTGGTCAGCTCTCTGTGATTCCCAATCCAGTCCTACTGCCCTAAACATTAAGGTGAGACACATGCCCTCCATATTTTCTTTTCCCTTTGTGTCTCTCGATATTCCCAATTCCTAGATTTCCTCCCCCTGTCCCTCACAGGAAAATTCTCACAAATGTTTCAGGAAGCACAAGGTTAGCGGAGGCCCAGTGGCCAATGGTTCTTGATCTTCTCCTTCTCTCCGTCCACTGCTCCTATAATCCTTTGCTATGAGCATTATTCACTGCTTCTTCACCTCCTATGGGGGGTCTGCTCCCCTGAGCAGCAGCTGTTGGGGCCAATTAAAATTCCCAAAGGGAAAGAACCCTGGCAGTGGTGGGAACGAGTGGGGGGGGG
>CM053623.1:20135781-20152343 GCA_028646595.1 Phalanger gymnotis
CCTTAAAGAGGAAGAGTACAGATCTCTCCCTGGTGGGTTATGACTTTCCCAAGGAAAAGATGCTCTTTGAAAGTCTGAACGTGTTTATACAAGAAGAATATAGGATCACAAGTCTAAAGGGGATTTTAAAGTCCATTTAATCCAAACAGTTCATTTTACAGATGAGGAAACCAAGTCCCAGAACAGCTAAATTATTTGTCCAAGGTCATGCATGAAGTAAGCATCAGAGCCAGGATTTGAACCCAAGTCCTTTCTCTGACTCTAAAGTCAGAGTTCTTTCTATTGCACCATGAAGAACTAAGATTACTTAACTTCAAAAGCAGGATGAATGGGAAAGATATTTTTGGAAAGCATTCTATTGGAATTGGTCTGATCCAGCTGAGTAAGGATGTATTTTCTGGCTGGTCTAATGACTCATGCCTTGAAATTCTAGGCCCCCATGCAAAATCTTGAGAAATAGGGATCACTGTGCTATACTAATGGAAACATCAAGGGATCTTGAACCTGCATCCTGTGTGGGACTATTTGATCATTATTCATATCTTCAGGGAGAAGGAGAGAGCACCTAAGCTGATCTCCTTTGGGCTCTCCTCTCCCTTTCACTTAGTTCATACAGATCAGCCTCACTTGAATACTTAAACCACAGGACAAACTAGATGAGTAAGTTTCAATAAACAGAACCTTTGATGAAAGGAACATAGGAGTACTCAGTCCAAAAGGGACCCCATTTGTGCCTTCTCATCCTGTGTAGGGCATGTCCATATCCTTCTGTAGATCATCAATGGAGGATGCATCCAGCTTCCAAGAAACCTTTCTTTAGGTTCTATAAGATTTGATGGGTACCACTGTAGCACCCAATAGCAATACCTGGTACATTCATTTTCCATAGCTCTCATTGCAAGACCAACTGCCTCCTATTCCAAATACACATTTCCTTGATAATATTTTAGGCAACTTCTTACATGTAAGTCAACACTATGCTACCACTTGCTTCTACCCATGAGGTATCTCTGTATTGACTTCTGGATAACCCATATTTTTTATTCATTAGATATTACAACAAGTTATTCTGAAGAAGGATTTTGGCAGATCACTGAAAGCATTACAAAATTTGGCAAATGCAATCTGATCTTCTGCCTGACTCCCTATTCACTGCTAGATTACCTGCAGTGCAATACCTGAACAAGATGTATGCATACTGGTCACCTAGCAATCTGGGCTAGTTGTTATCAGCACAGACCGCTTACAAACAGATCCACTGGGAAAATCAGTTACAGGGAATCCCTCTTCTATTTGGAGTCTAAGTGGATCACCCTCCAAACAGTGATACAACATATCCCCCTCTTCTATTCCTTGTTTAATATCAATAACTAGAGAAACATTATCTTTTTTTCATTGCATAAAGAAATTTTGAATGCTTCTAACCTCATTGAAGGAGAACCTGTGAAGTGGTTTCTAACTTTGCTGAATCAAGTACAGTCGTTTTGTTGTTGGTGGTGGTTTGAGTTTGGTTTGTTTGGCTTGGGAGTTTTTGTTTTTATTTTTTGTAACTAACAAGTAACTGGCCCAGGAAGATGTTGATTATGTATACCTCTCATTTGGAAGATGTTATGAAAGGAAGCAGCATGAACAACATGGCCCTCACAAGACAGTGAAAGGAGATAGAAGGAAGATCAGGCTATGAGAAGCTTCGATGGTGCTCAAGGGACCCAGGACTAAGTAAGGAAGAATACTTGCTGATAAAGTCAGAAGGACAACAAAAAGATGGGAAATGGGAGACTTGTCAACATTTTTATTCTGTCCTCTACTTATCAGTAACAATGGAATCATCACATCTGGATGGAAGCACTTTGGGATCTGATGAGGACCTAGAAGAGACATTAAAAAAGATGAAGACCAGAAGAGTGAATGGATCTGGCCAAACAGTCAACAGGAGAACTCTGTGCTGGAGATGATAATTTTTAAAATACTTGGGGGGGGGTGATTTTCAATAGCTTCAAAGAGATTAAGTGTTTAAAACAACAATCATCGTCGTCATCATCATCATCATCATCATCATCATCATCACTACTATTTATAAAGCCCTGCAAGGTTTGCAAAGCTATGCTATCTCATTTGATCTTCACAATAACTCTGTGTTGTTATTGTTTGGTTGTTATTAGTTGAACCCGACTCTTGGTGACCCCATCTGGGGTTTCGTTAGCAAAGATCCTGAAGTGTTTTCACATTTCTTTCTCTGGCTCATTTTACAGACAAGGAAACTGAGGCAAAAAGGGTTAAGAGACTTGCCCAGGGTCACACAGTGAGTAAGTGTCTGAGGGTGGAATTGAACTCGGGTTTTTCTGGACTCCAGTCCCAAACCTCTGTTCACTGTGCCACCCAGCTGCCCACAATAGCCCTGTGAGGTAGGTGCTAAAAGAAGGAAAGCTCCCAGATAGCATTATCATCTCAAAAAGGCAACAAAGAAGACATCAGTATATGCTATATAATGGATTCTCCTTTATATAACTTTACCTTGCCATAAAATAAAAGGGTTGAACCATCAAATTATCTTGAAGGTCCCTTCCAGCCCTGAAGTGTCTGATCTTTAGAAAAGCTTCCCACTTGATAAAAATATCAAAGGAGCAGTTTGGCTTTTGCAGCTGACTTTCGAATACAGACCACATTTTCAGTTACTCACCTCTCTGAGAGACAGACAAAGTAGAGGTCCTGCATGTAAATGTATTGCTTCAAGGAGCTTTTGATCCCTGATAGCTTCTGTGAGCAAGCGTTAGTTAACTCAGCAGACAGAAATAGACATCGTGGCTACGGTCCTCTTAAACCTGAGTTCAAATCCTGGCTCTGTGACTTTGGTCTCTCTGGATGCATAAAAAAATAACTCATGTTTATATGGCACTTTAAACTTTCTGGGATTCAGTTTTCCTATCAGGAAAGTGAGAGATAGTCTAGATAAACTTGGGTATCCTTTCTAGCTCTTTGAGGAAGCTAGAAGCTGTACTTAGAATTGGCACAAACTGGGTTCAAATCCTATTTCATCATGCTTACAAGGCAACATTACCTTGGATAAGTCACTTACCCTCTAAATGTCAGTTTCTTCACCAATAAAATGGGGGTAATAATAGCACCTACATCCCAGAGTTGTGGTGAAGATCAAATAAAAGATGTCAACCCCCTGCAAACCTTAACGCATCGTGAACATGCTAGCTATTATAATTATATCCTACACTCTTCTCTGAGGTTGTAATTTAAAAACATACTGTGTCTACAGCTCCAGTCCTCTGACTTTCCATTTGGTTCCTTGGCTAAAGTGACTTGGCCAAAGTCACCAAGACAGTTGTTGACCAGCCTCAGACTAGAACCCAAGGCTTCTCATTTCAAGACCAGGCTACTGCTACACCCGTTCTATGGAGATGGTGCCAGACAGTCATCACTAATGCCCACACTCACACCCTTGAAGCACTATGAAAAATGTAACTGTGTTCTGCATGTTATATTTGAAAAGTAGTGAGTCACCCTGGATAAAGAGCTAGCCTCTGAGTCAAGGAGATTGGGTCTGTTCTTCCTCTGACACATCCTGGCTCTGTGACACTAGCCAAGGCACAGGATCTCTCTTTTGCCCCCTGAGAACTCTCCAAGACTCTGAGTTACAGAATGGTTGTTCATTTGCAACCATGGAAGGACTATTCTCACTAGGAATTACCTGTACCACAGAATCAAAAATTTGGGACACCCTCTCCCCAGCAAAGCTTTTATAAAATGCACATATTTGTGTAGATAGATATTTGTATATATAATAAAAAATATATATATAATAAGTACATATATGTGTATAGGTATATATATATATATATATTTATTATGACATGGGAGTAGACTAAGATATTATGAACAAAATTTAGCTATACCTGATTAATGTTTTGCTGCAGGTCCTTAACAATGTTATCTACCTCATAGAAGATTTCCATACAGTTCAGGAATAGGATTGGTAGAGGAAGAAAGGGTCAACTTGAAATAAGCAACGGTCAGCCTCTAACAGAGCCAGGGCCTTCTCCTTGGCAACACCAATTAGCAGCAGACAAAGCTGCCACACATCCTTTCAAACTGACCTAAGCTGAAAAATGTAATGAAGAGCAAGGAAAACAAAAGTTATGACAATACCACCCCTGCCACCTGGATGAAAAAAAAAGAACATTACCAAGTCTTCCAGTGTTCCTTTTCTCCCTCAAAGCAAAGCTGAGCTGCACAAAAACTGATTTTGCTAGAGAAAAATGGTCTCAATGAGTCATTCCCAGAAAGCTTCTTTGTTCTAATCATTTTTTCATTTGCTCTTAATGCATCAGTCTCTTCCTTCATATCCTCCCAAGCAATTGACCAATCAGAAAAAGAATGAATGTTTACAGGATGAATCTACCTCATTCACTATCATGGAAAATACATAACTAAATCAAGTCTGAAGAGCCAATAAATACTGATAGATACTTCTCTTAAGTTACTATGACAGGTACTTAAATCACGGTCTGGCATTCTCTGTTTATACAGGTAAATATCTAGTGATGTCTTTTCATGCTGAATAATTTTTTGTTCACGTTTCCCATAAATTCTCTATAAAAGATTTCTCTTTCTCACCTAAGAATTTCTTCCTTTTTTAACCAAACACAACTAATACATTATTTTAATAATTAATAACCCTTCTATAATCCTAGCAAGGTTACCCAAAGCCTAGAGAGGTTAGCTGGTCCCACACTTAGTGTGATCTCATCAGAAAGGAGATGTGAAGCTAGGTCCTCTTGACTCCAATTCTAGCCCTCTGTCTACTGCATGAATAGATTTATAATATGGCAGTGAGGCATGGAAGAGAAATCGAATGCTGGTCTCAGAATCAGGATTCAAATGCTGTGGCTTCCTCTTAGTGGCTAGATGGCCCTGAGTCAGTCACTCAGGTCTCAGAACTGTTTCATCCAGATAGTCAAAGGCTCTCCTTCTTACTACAAAACTAGTCTGCCTTCCTTTCTGATCATGTATACTCACTAACATCCTTTTTGAATGAAAACCATCATCAGTAACACATTATGGCCTGAATACATATGTGTCTCTGCATTCCCCTTTGGATTGCCAATTCATTCTCTTGTTGTATATTACACATTATGTGTGCACATGAGCACATGGTATGATGGATAGAGAGCCAACATCAGAATCAGGAGGCTCCAAGTTCAGTCTCGCCTTTCACTAATAGTGGTTATGTGACCCTGGGCAAGTCACAACCTCTCAAAGCACTAGGCAATTATCTAAGACCATCAGTTACAGAAAGAATGCTGTCATGTGCATTTCCTCCCTGGGAGTTCCCTATGCTAATAAAATCACAGGATCATGACAACAACAAAGTCACAATACAAAGCCTGCATTGAAGGCTCCCCCTAGGCCTAATCATGATGTGAAGGGACCTGGATTCTTGAAAAACAGCAATGGAGCACAAAGTCTCTTAGGTCCTACCCATCCAAGAAGGCTTTGAGAATGGGTCTAGTGAAGAGAGTTTTGAATGAACCTCAGGATTGTAAGAGATTGAGCTGAATCTTGTCTGAAACCCCCTGAACGAGGTTTGGGGAGTAATTTCTGGATGATGAATGTTTTGTCTGGAACTACTCTCAAAGACTATCGCAGAAAGCCGAGAAGGGTCATGACTTTTATCAGCGGACAGAGCGCTCGTGCTGATAAACCCATAAGCTCTCAAGAAGCATATTCATATCCATATTATACAGGAAACACAGGCAACAGTTTTCAATAAGCTGGCAAAGGAAAATGTACTCGGGGGCAAAGTAGATAGGAGGTTATATAAATTTAGTTCTTTTCACAGAAGAAATAAAATAGCACCATAAGCCTACACAAAACATGTAACTGGCTAACAGACTCATTGATCCTTGGCTGCTGTTAAGGTATCTCATGATTCTATTGCCAAACATGAAGAAAATTTTAGTGTGGCTGATGCAGTTACTTGGATCAACATACTCTATGAAACTAAAGTGCTAACCTTAAAAACTTTGCAGCTGCGGACAGGGGATGAGGGGGGATAGAAAAGGATAGGAGAGGCCCAAGAAGAAAACAAATGCCTAAATGCTTATCTTTAGCAATCCGCAACCTTCCCAGCATATACAACCCTGGGATTACAAATGAATCTTTAGACCATAAACAAATTAGTCTAGTGCCTAGAAGTCTTCTCATAAAAGGACAGATTTTCTCCTTCAGTAATTCTTCAAACATTACTGTCTGAACTCAGGCTGACCTAATACATACCCAGTTCCTAATTACCACAAACTTGGCCAGTGAAAATGGATAACTATGTCACGCACATAGTTTCCTGTCAACACGGTTACAGCATCTTCTATCTGTTTACAAGGAATGATGAGGCTGTCTTGAGAGGTCTCCCACCTTTCAAAAACAGAAATTCACCACTTCCTACTATGATTCTGTTTTCCTTCCTCCAGTTTGTTCACAGACCCATTCTAGCTGGATATCATCTCAAACAGAAAAGGAAGATAAATAATCAGTAGCCTTTCACTATGTCACCCACACCAGATGGGCTCATATAGGAACACAAGGAAAGAACCTTTGCTTTTGACCAGAACCATCAATAGCTATGCTCTCTCCAATCAATCCCATTCCCAATCCTCAGTAAGCAATGGCCCTTTTCTGGGCTGGAAGGTGTCCATCAGGGCTGCTATGCCAACAATCAATCAGCAAGCAAATTTTTTGTAGAGAGATAAACCAAGGTTCATGCTGCCAGCTATGGGATCTTAGGTAAGTCACCTGCTTGGGCCTAAAGAAAATAAAGGCAAACCAGAAGCTCTCTTGGGCCCTTCTCAAGCATTTACTCATTTCTAGCAACATTTATTATGTGCCAACTCTGTTCAAGGCTTTGCACTAGGCCCAAGGGAAACAAAGCCTTGGTAAGATACAGTCGCTGCCCTCTTGAGTCTATGCTAGTCAGGATAAGAAACAAACAAGGACAATTATAATATATCATTTTACATGGTAAGTGAATTAGTGAGACACCAAATTCTGCGATTGATCCATCTCCTAAGTATGGGCTGAATACAGCTTACAGGTACATGGTATTTCTGAATTTTCTTACCCAATTAAGAGGCACAGGTCAGTTTACATACTAAGAACCTGAAGGCAATGGGTTCTCCACTCTAGCACATGTTTCCTCCCCCTATTGAATGAGAGAGCCTTGAAGCAGGGACTACTTCCTTTGGGGTCCTTGTATTCCCCGTGCCTGGCACATACAAAGTGTGGAATAAATGCCTGCAGGTTGATGTCTTTAGTGGCTTCCATCCCCCAACCCAGTTGAACAATTCAACAAGCAGTGATGGGCAGAGACAAACAATGAAGTCCATCCACCAAAGCCCCATTCCCAGCCCCTCACTAGCCCATATCAGAAGCTGCAAATGGATAGCTGGGAATCATCATGTCTTGAAAGCATCATGAAAGAAAATGTCGATAGGGCAAGAAGCAAAAGGAAGGGACAGGATGAATGTTGAATTACATTTCATTCATTCTCACTAATTTTTAGCTTTCTTCGGGATCTGGTTTAAGAAAATTCTCTAAGCTATGCATACTGGACACTTTGTACATCAGCATAACAAAGAAGACAAAATAAAGAGCTGGACAGCAAATTGGCCAAGAGTAACTCCTCTCCCTGGCCAGCCTGCAGCAAAGCAAACATAATGCATTAACAAGTCTCTCCAATTCATTCATCTTCTCTGACTGCACTTGCTTCCCAGACTGTAAAGATGCCCAGTAATGAACATCCATCTTTTAAATGTCATTGAAACAACAACGAGGCTGCTACTTCAGTGACTAAACAAGTTATTTTTTTTTCCCACACTTAACCAAAAAAATAAATCCTCCAAAAGGCTACATGCCACTCCTAGAAAATGAAATCAAGATTAATCCAACTAGAAAAACAGGCCCATGCCCACGTGGTAAGGGGGTATGAAGACATCAGGCAGCCCCACTAAAATCAGACCTAACACATAATGACAGTCCACGTGGTCTTAAGCAGCTGGCATTCAAATAACACTTTAAGTATATTGTCTCATTTGATTCTCAAAACCACCCTGGGAAGTAGGTTCTCTTTGTAGGCCCATTTTACAGAGAAGGATATTGAGACTGAATGAGGCTATGTGACTTACCCAGGGTTACAGAGGGGTCTGAGGAAGGATTTGAACTCAGGTCTTCCTGACACCAGGCCTAGTACTGTCTCCACTGTGGAGAGTCACAAAAGGAGTAGAATATGCTCAGATTTATTTTCTATTTTCTTCTTTTTAGACTTTGATGGTAATCTGGATCAGTGGAGGAGCTCAGGCTGGTTTTTCCTTCTGATTGAGGGATATGAGGGTGGTGGAAAGTGGTGGCAACTCCATATGCAGAGTTGGAGTGCCTAGATTAAGATGCTGGCTCTTCTACTTATTATCTGTGTGACTTTGGACATTTTATTTATTTTTCTGATCTTCAGTTTATACTAGACCTCTCTGTCAAGGTTTAACTCCAAGGATCACAAAGGATAAACAGTGAGGGAATACAAGGAGGCATGGGTGTGCCCGAGACCAATTAAAAAGAATTAGGCTTCCAAGTTTTTTTTTAATTCCATTTATTAGATTTGATGACCAATAAGTGCTAATAGCAGGGGGGCAACAAGACAGTGGAGTAGATGCTGCCTCCAGCTCTTACTAACTTTCAAAAGCTCACCAGATGTAGAATGATCATAGCTGAATCCCCAAAACAAAACCAAAAAAAGTGAGAGTTCAAACAGAGTAAAATGCATATGAATGGCCACACCTGACAATGTTAATCTTTAAAGCTCTCAGGCCATTCATCATCTATCCCCTACCAATCTTCCTCACCCTGGCAAACACATAAATTTAGCCCCTGGCTTGTGTCTACAATCCATATTGGAATCAATCTCCTCTTGTTGTAAATACTTGAACTGATCATCTCATTCTCTGCCTGCCCCCACCAACAGTAATGCAGCAGACGCTGACTCTGCCCAACCACATGTAAAAAGTAAGGTAGGATGGAATTATGTTTGCCTTCTGCCCGGGATAAAATGGGATCCAATTCTGCCTCCCTGTTCTCCCCACTCCCACCCCACCTCCACCTGCTACTCAAGGGAGGGACTCAGCCAAATACTAAATCCAACATAAAAGGAGGCTGAGGCAGCTCCACAGCCCTGCTCTGGAGGCGTCCCTATGAGCAAAGAATGGGGGGAAAGAAAGTAAGTGACTGGGAACATTAGAGGAAAGGATGAAACAACAAAGATTTTCTTAAAGAAATAAAGACCATCTTAAATAACCAAAGGGATATTCAATGCTCATGGCTGGGCCATGCCAATATAATAAGAATGATAATACTATCAAAGTTAATTTTCAAATTTAGCATGACATCAGTCAAACTACCAAAGGAATACTTTACAGAGCTAGGTAAAATAATAAAAATCATTACAAGAAGACAAGATCTAGAACGTCAAGGGAAATAACGAAAAAGGGCGGTTAGCAGGATTTGAATGGCATTTTCAGATCTCCAACTATAGCATAAAACAGCACTCATCAAAACCATTTGTCACTAGTTAAAAAATAGAAAAGTAGATCAATGGAACAGACTAGACAAAAAAGAACCAGAAATAATTGAACTCAAAAACTCAGGGCTCAATTAACCTGAAAACCTAAATTACCTAGGAAACAACTCCCTATATGACAATTGCTGGAAGAACTGGAAAGCAGTCAAAGAGAAATTAGGACTTGACCAACATTATGCACTATAGTCCATAATAAATTCAAATAGATACATGAGCTGAATATTAAAGCTCATACCATTAAAAATTAGAAGCAAAATAGATAATGTACCTTCACTGATAGGAAATGGATGGATTCCAAACCAAACAAGCGAGAGAGGTCACTTACAAAAGATAAAAGAGATCATTTCGATTACAGAAAATTGAAAAATTCTCTCATGAACAAAATGAATAAATTTCTCCATCATTGCTATAAGATACCACCTGGACCCTGGCCACCATCCTCATCTATTTTTTGCTAGAAGACCCAACTCTTTATCATCTGGGGGATTACTAAACGAATTGTGGTACATCGATGGGATGTTCTATAAAGAATGAATATGATGAATACCAAGAAACACAGAAAGACCTTATATGGCCTGATATTAAATAAAATAAGCAAAACCAAGGAAACAATATACGTAACTCCAACAAAGTAAATAGAATGATCAGCAACAAGGGAAATCATCTTATTAGATTATAATGGACAAGGCCCAAAGTAGAGTTAGGAATAGACCCCTTCTCTTGCTTCTCTGCAGAGCTGCGTGACCATGGCTTTGGAATACTGACCTCAAACTTTTTCATTCTGACAATTAGTTTTGCTGATTTTTTTTTCCTTTTTTAACAAAATCTTTATTGAAAGGGCTGATCATTTGGAATGGGGTGAGAAAGGGATACAGTAAGAAATGAAGGTGATGTAAAAATAAAATACATCAATGAAATTTATTTTAAAAATAATAGTAATACTTAATGCTTTCAAATGCCACATTTTCGATATTTTTCAAGATGGCAAAATGTGGTTTGCATGAGTAGTCTGAATAGAAAAAAATCACCTACTAAGTTAGCTTCTGGTGATGAGGCTTGCATTAAGGATTGTCTTACAGGTCATAGATTTTTAGCTGAAAGAGCATTAGGGCAATCCCTCGCATCTTTGCAGTTACAGATGAGGAGGCTGAGGCCCAGAGAGCTAAAAATGACTTGCCCAAAGTCACAGCTAATAAGTGGCAGTGCCAGGACAGGAAATCTATCAGGTCCTCTGACTCAACAGGCAGAAAGAGCTCTTTGCACACCGCTTCTCTCCATGTGGCTAGGCTGGTCCTTGGAAATAGTCTGGTGCCAGGTCTCTTGGCAACTGGCCCAAGCTTGCCCCCTGCTAGCACAGCCTCCAAAGCCCCAGGATTGCCTCCATGCCACGAGTCCATTATAACACAGACAAATACATGATAAGCCTCCTTCAAAATTCCAGGACACCACTGGACTCAGCTATGTTTATGACTGCTACCATAAAAACTTTTATCAGTCAGTTAATAGCTAATAACTTGAAGTCCTTCTCCAGAAGGAAATGATACTGAGAATAATCCACGATGATCCAAATCACAATATAAGGAAGGAGAGAAAATTCTGTATTGCTCTCATTGACCCCTTGGGACTCCAGCTAGCCTCGGGTGACAATTATGCTGGCTGGCTCCCAGAGGCTCCTCCAAAGATCCACTGGCTCTGCAGCCACAAGATTGGCAGCCCTCTCTCTCTGGCCTACAAGAGGGAAAAGGACAGGCTAACTGCTATATTAGGCAAGAAGTGGATGAGAAAGTGTCAGGTGGCCAGATTATCACAGACAGCCTGGGCTTCTCCATTATGTGACAGTGACATCAAACAAAGAAGAAAAGTTAAAGGTCCACACTCCCCACACACACGCACAGACACACTGAATCCCAACACATCATATGAAGGAAACTACCAGCACCGTCTCGTCAGACCCTAGACCAAAAGGAAAAGCAGCAGGCAAGCTTTGCCCAGTGTAGCAGCTACGACCAGAATAGCTTCCCATACGCTCTGACCCATGAGATGGAGCCTTGGTCTTGGTATTGGATTTTAGAGGATGATGGAGTAGAAAGAATGCTAGTTAAAAACTAGAAAACCTAGGTCAGATCCTAGCTCTTCTTACTACCTGTGTGGCCTCTGGCAATTCAATTTAGGCCTCAGTTTCCACATTTGTATTTTGAGGGGTTGGATTAAAGGAAGAGCAGCTAGGTGGCACAGTGGATAGAGTACCGAGCCTGGAGTCAGGAAGACGAGTTCAAATTAGGCTTCAGATACTAGCTATATGACCCATAGCAAGTCACTTAACCCTCTATGCCTCAGTTTGCTTATCTGTAAAATGAGCCAGAGATGGAAATGACAAACCACTCCAGTATCTTTGCGAAGAAAATCTCAAATGGGATTAGGAAGAGTTAGACAGGACTGAAATGATTGAACAACAACAGAGACCAAATGATCTCTAAAATCCCTTCTAGCTTCAGCGCCAATGACTGCCCTTTCTGGGAAAGAAAAGACAAGTCAGTCATGATCTACCTAGACCCAAATCACAAGAGGAAGTCCTGTCAATTGCATTATTGATCATGAAGGACTCTGGATAGCCTCTGGATGCAATTATGTTGGCTGGTTCCCAAAGGATCTAGCAGGCATAAGCAAGCGTGCGCGCATGCGTGTATGCACACACACACACACACACACACACACACACACACACACATCACTTTTTACACTTTTAAGGATGAAACAACTTTCATAACTCCAGTAGAAAGAAAAACCTAACACTAATAGGGAAGAACAGAATGTTTAAGAGAATGAGACAAGTCTACTTTATCTCTCTGTACTTTCCCCTTCTTTCTTCCATATACACAAAGAACCAAGAGGGTGATAGCTCCCATTTCTAAAGCAGTTGAAGGTAGACAAAGCACCTTGCATATATTAATTCATTGGATCCTCACAACAAGCCTGTGAGGTAATTCCTGAAGTTATCACTATCCTCATATGACAGGTGAGGACACTAAGGCTGAAGAATGATAAATGATCTGTCCAGGTCATACAGGGAACAAAGCAGCAGCAGCTAGATTTGAACCCATCTTTATGAAGCCTGGTCCAGCACTCCAGCACATAATCCATACTGTCTCTCAGCTATTATTAATTAACGCTGACTACAGCCTCACAATCCCCCACCATAGGGATGACTTCCCCTTCTGGTCTCCCCCCGCTAGCTCAGACCACCATACAGCCAGAAGAACATAGAAGCATAAAGAATCCAATGTACTGAAATATTACCAGGATGCTTAACACCTACGTGTGTGAAAAAATCGTAAGCCTATTATTGAAAATAAATTTGTGGCTGTTTAAAAGGCCCATCCTTCTCAGGGCTGGGCAGGGGGGCATTTTGAACCCTCTGCTTTTTTCCGAACATGTTTCTTTTGCTTGGTGTCAGTTTTTCTGATTTAGCACAAACACATTAACTGGCTGGGTTATTACTATTACTACCGTAACATGCCCAATATTTTTGCAAGCATGATAAAGGGTAATAGAAAACCCTTTCTTGTTTATTTTAACAGTGGAGTGTTACTTGTGCTTAAATGAAGCCTGAAATTAGTGCTCAGCAATGGATTTTTTTCCCTCAACAGCAGACGATTACACTGGCTCTAACTCTGAGCAGAGTTAAGCTAGCCACATGCCCAAGACCCTGTTAAGAAGTTGTCATGGTCTGGTGGTCAGCATGTAATCATGTCTTCTCAGCATGGTGGCTTGCTATCACACACTACCAAGACATATAATAATAACCAGAGCTGACAGTTATTGGGCACTCTAAGATTTGAAAAGCCCTTTAAATACATTATCTCATTTGATTCTCACAACTGGGCAAGGTGGATGCTATTATTACTTCCATTTACATAAGAAAACTGAGGCTTGGCAAGGTTTAGAGACCACAGGGTCATAGATTTAGGGCTTGGAGAGACAAGAGAGGTCATCAAACCCACTCGCCTCACTCTACAGATGAGGAATCTGAGACCGAGAGAGGGGCTAAGTGAATTGTCAGGCCCAGGCTTCCTGACTTTTGGTAGATAAGCTTTTCTACCATATTGCACTGATTCCCACAAACCATATAATTCTCTGGAATTCTAATACAAGAATAAACATGGAAAAGCAGAATGTTACAAAGATTTTCATGGCACTACTTGAGACACTGGCAGCTAATGACAAAGGTGCCTTTGTACTAGAAGCCCAAATCTCTTCCCTGTTGCCATAAGAAGATATTTGAAAGCAAAGTTGCTGACAAACCAGAGTTTAAACTGGAGGAGTCACAGTTTGCTTTGCTAAGCGCTGGTTTGTTCCATGCTCTAGAGACACGTCTGGCACCATTCCCCTAAAGCATGGTCCTGAGCACATGAGAGATCACAGGTATAACTGGGGCCACATGGAGTAAGGGCACGTGGTCTAAGAGAAGGGGGAGAGGCATTTTGTCATTTTCATTCTAAGTCATCACTTCAAGGGTTTACGGGACTTAGAAAGAATTAAAAAGTCTGATGAAAATCCTAGCTTTTCAATGATAGCATTACTTTATTCCAAACATCTGAATAAATAAATGTGCTTGAATGTTTATAGCTTGAGAGAGCCAAATTTGGAGACCGAGCACCTGGGTTCAAACCCTGGCTTGGTCACTTATTAGAAAGCTGCACGGTAGAGCAAAAAGAGCACTGGTTCTGGAGACAGAGGGCACCTGGGTTCAATCCCCAACACCCTTCCCCTTCCCTTACTACCCTTGATACCTTGTATAAGTCTCTAAGCCTTTTTGGGTCCCAGTTGCTTCATCTGTAAAATGAGGGGGTTGGACTTCTCAGGCTCCATCTAGTGCCAAGTGCGTGACCTTCTTTTAGCTCCAGATTGATGAGTTTATGAACCTGTATGGTTCTGGATAATATCAATAATAATAATGGGGTAGCATTTATACATAGTACTTTCAGGTTTGCAAAGTGCTTTACAAATATCATCTCATTTTATCCTCATGACAACTCTAGAAGGTAAGTATTATATAGATGAGGAAACTGAGGCAGACAGAAATTATGTGACTTGCCCACAGTCACATAGCCAGTGCCTGACACCATATTTGAACTTGTCTTCCTGAGTCCAGGTCAAGTGCTCTAACCATTGTGACACCTAGCTGCCTCAGTAGGCACTTGACCACTCCAGGCTTCAGTTTCCACATCTGTCAAACTAGGTGGTTACTCCAGATGACCTCTAAAGTTCCTTCTAGCTCTAAATTCATGATCCTGTGAAATCTCTTGGAAGATGTCCATCAAAAGCATACTTTCTTATAGATGTACTGTTTAAAAATTTTAAAAATCTCTACCTCTAACATCTGTAGTGTTCTTAATACTTCTCATAGGAAAAATATAGTTTCTAGTGTATGGTGGTTTGTCCTGAGGCAGTGAAGTGCAGTGGAGAAAGTGACAGCTTTGGTGTCAGGGACTTTGGAATCAAATCCTGACTCTGCCACTCACTACCCGGGTGACCCTGGACAAGCCACCTCAATTCTCTCGGCCTCATTTCCCTCATCTGTATGTGATATCAGAGCTAGGTCCTCTCCAATTCCAAAGCTATGATCCAACTTGATCATGGATGTAAAAGCCCTTGGCCAATCTTAAAGCGCTCTATAGATGTGAGGGTGGAGGATGACTTAATCCACCAGCAGGAATCTATCGTGCTCCTTCTATGTCCCAGGCACTGTGCTTGGACCTGGAGAAACAAGGGCAGGAATGAAACAGCATCTGCCTTCTTGCAGCTGGGATTCTGTGATGATGTTGGTTACAGGTGAGGGATGCATGTTCAGATAATAAAATGTGCACTGACCTTGTGCATTTCAAAAGATTCCAAGACATCAGCATGCACATACCCCCATCTCTTTCATTTCCCACATGAGTTTTCTTGAGGTTTGTTGTTAACAGTACAAAATAGAGGAAACCAGGCTCCTGGAGAAAAAAATCTCTCTTTCTCAGAACTGGTGGGCCTCAAAGGCAAGCTTACTCATTCCTCTGATTTCAATGCATAGGAATGCAGAGGAAGGAAAAGATTCAAATGACGCTGGAAATGCTAGACTGGGTGTGTAGATGTGACCCCCTGCCCTCATAACAACACTGAGGCCTCTCCATCCTGCTTGGCCTGTGAGTTCATTTCTTGGACTTTTCTGATTCTAATTTGCCAGCTCCTTGCCTTTCTCCCATTCTCAATACCTTCTTAACCAGGCAGGTCCTCCCGCCTGCCGTGTAAATTACTCCTCCCAAGACACTTTGGGAGATGAATAAACTCTGTTCAGCATTAGGCTATCAGTGAGCTCACACACAGCAGCAGGGCCTTCAGACAGAGTTTCATATATTCATAAATAACTCACACCTATATGGCCCCCTTGGGGGACAGAGAAGCTTTCTTGCCAACATCCCTGTATGGGAGATAGGCCAAGAATACCAGCACCTTTTGACAGGAAGGGAAGGAACTCTCGGAGACGTTAAATGACTTGCTGGTGGTCACACAGTCAGAAAGTATCATGGCCAGGGCTTCAAGAATCCTATGCCTCCGGTCTCCAGATCCAATGTTCTTTCCACTATTCGAAGATTTTGATGATATATACAAATTTGGGTGAGAGTAGAATGCAAAGTGTCATTATTGTTTAATGATGATAGAAAGGAGACAAGAAGCAAGCTTAGAATAACTTCCAATTATAAGTTACAACACCCTTCTGAGTCTGTTTCCTCATATGTAAAAGGGGTATAATAATAGCACCCACCTATTGATACGTGATCAAAAGAGACAGCATATGTAAAGTGCTATATAAATGTTAGCTTCGGTTATTATTGCAAGAACGCACTTCTTTAAGGTCTACAGAATGCTTCATCTATGGAAACCCTGGGAGGGA
>CM053623.1:20152843-20176076 GCA_028646595.1 Phalanger gymnotis
GAGGGAGGGAGAGAGGGCGGGAGAGAGGGAGGGAGGAAGGGAGGGAGAGAGGGAGGGAGAAAAGGAGGGAGGGAGGAAAGGAGGGAGGGAGAAAGGGAGGGAAAAGTGATGATTTTATCCTTATTTACCATATGAGGAAGCTGAGCACCAGCAAGGTTAAGATGCCGTGTCCCAGCTCGGGCTGGACCACAAATCCAAGGCTTTCTCCACTACGTAAAGTCTGTGACAATACACACAATTGGTTTGGGAGGAAAACAATTGAACTTAACCAAAAAGCGGGGCTGGGAGGACATTCCCCATTCTCTAGATCCTTGACCTTTTTGTGTTCATACTCATTTAACCAGTCACAGCCTCCTGCTGTGTGAATTACTCACTGGAGCTATGAGGCCCGTTGGGATGTGGAGGAGGAAGACAAAGAAGAAGGGAAAATGAGTTGGAAGAGAAAGAAGAGGAAGAAGAACAGGAAGGAAAGAAAGAGGAGAGAAGGAAATGAGGGCAGGAAGAAGGACAGGAAATAGGAAAAGGAAAGAAAAGGAATAAGAGGAACAAAACTGAAAGAATGATAAGAGAGAGGAGATGTGGAGAAGGGAAAAGGATCAGGGACATAGGATGACTGGAAAGAAGAGGAAAAGGAAGAAGAGAGAAGGGAAGGCAAAGAGAATAAGCCTTTATATAGCACTTATTATGTGCCAGAGACTATGCTTAGTGCTTTACAAATATCTCATTTGATCATTAAACAACCCTGGGAGGCAGAGGCTACTATTATCCCCATTTTTACAATTGAGGAAACTGAGGCAAATAGATGTTAAGTGACTTACCAGGAGTCACATAGCTAGTAAGTGTCTGAGGACAGATCTGAACAAATGTGAAGAATCTTGGCTCCAGACCCAGTACTCTATATACAGTGCTACCTAATTGTCTCTAGAGGAAAAAAAGAAAAAGAGAGGAAGAAGAATAGGAGGAAGAGTTTGGGGAAGAGGCCAAAGAGAAGAAAAAAACAAAATCATCAATTCGGAAGAGGGTGCCCCAAGAAATAAGGGTGGACTAGTCCAAGGGTGGGGAACCTGCAGCCTTGAGGCCACATGTGGCTCTCCTAGGTCCTCAAGTGTAGCCCTTTGACTGAATCCAAACTTCACAGAACAAATCCCCTTAATAAAAGAATTTGTTCTGTAAAACTTGGACTTAGTCAAAAGGCCATATCCAAGGCCCCAATACCACAGGTTCCCCACCCCTGGGCTATTCCTTCAAAGGACAATGCACTGAGTTGTTACCTGGGAGGGGTAGCACACTTTCAAATCACTGACTACTGATCATCCCTGGAAACTACCCAATTAACTGGCCTTATGCATCTCAAGGTTCAGTCCACACTGTGAAGGAAATCTGACTAACCCTTCTTTTCTTGCACATAAAGGAGGGATTCTGGTAAGTGGCTTTCCTGAAGGCAATAGTGCCTAAAAATTCAATACACTAAGTGGTCACCCTAAAGACCTGGGAGACTCAATGTGTCTATGGATTGATCTAATTTACACATTCATTAATTCAGAAAATATTGACTGAACTCATACTGTGCTTAAAGCACTGTGCTAGGCACTAAAAAGACAAACTTAAAAGAGCCTTTCCAAAAAGGAGGTTATATTCTTCTACAGGAAAAAGACAACATAGAAGCAGATATTGTATATACACATATATATATACATATATATTCATATATATACACACATATATATTCTTATCTTTTTAAGTTTGTATACATATATGTACACACAGATACATATTGTATACATATATATGTGTGTATATGTGTATGTACAATTTATATATGCACACATATATGTATATATATGTGTATGTGTGTATTAACCTGAAGAAGAACAGGATTCAAATTCCAACTCTGCATTTTAACTATCTGTATGGCCTTAGACAAACAATTTATCTTCTCCACATCTCAGTTTCTTTTCTGTGAAATGAAGGCATTGGGTCACATGATCTCTAAAATCCTATGATTTTATGGCATCAGTAGCTCAATGGATGTGTGATTGCACTGATGTGAGTACTCTCTCCAGTGAGTAGATCATAACCTCTCTGTGCCTTCTTATCTTTTTCAATTCTTGTCCATATCTTCCCATAAACCCTCACAGAGGGGGTCAATCACTATGCTGGGTCTCTTCTTGAAGATCTCTTAAACCAAGCATGAGGACACACGCCTACAATCCCTTCTTCTAGGGAAGCTGAGGCTGGTAGAGATCTTGGGCTCAAGCCTTCTGAGGTACAATTAGACTAGGGTCAATTGGGTATCTGCACTAAATTCTGGTGTCAATGTGGTGAACACATTGGAGTGGGAGGCCAGTAGGGTAAGAAGAGGCAAACTGACTCAGGTTAGAAACAGAGATGGTCAAAGCTCCCATGCCAGTTAGCAGTGAGATCAGATCTGTGAGAAGCTGGCACACTTCCAGGCTAGGCAAGGTGGGGAGACATAGTCTTAAAACAAGATCTTTTGATATTTCAGAATTACAAATGGAGCTCACGAGCTGTCTATCAGTTATCTCTTGCTCTACGTGGCCAGCCTATCTCACCTGTTGCATGTGGACATCCTCAAGGATATTCTTTACCCTACTTTTGGTGCATAATATCAGGTTAGTAAGAGTCCTTTCCTCACCTACTGTGAATCTCTCAATTATCTTTCAAGTAAACAAAACTTTAATTATTCTAAGACTGTATTGCATGATTTATGTACATCTGGTGTCACTGAATGAATATTGGTGTTTCCGTGAAAAACTCTGAGTCAGTAACAGCATTAAGAAATTTCCCAAATGCCATTCAACTGACTTTTCTTCCTTTCCAAGTATAGATCCAGTTCATTGTCCATTTTCAAGGACTGACCGAGATATGTGTAGTTATAAACTAACTCAAAGGGTTTTCCATCCAACTTCATGTCATCTACTGGACAAGTGGCATCCTTTATCCACTTGTCTTTTCCTGTGGGGATATTTAGGCCAAATTCTTAACAGTACTGTAGCTTTCACTTAGGAGCCTCTGTGATGTTTTGGAGTTTGATGTATATATTGTCATCCACAAACAGACATATCTGGATAACATCATCACCATCTATTTAGAGAGAATGCCTCTTCTTTTGGATTCTCTCTTGGACATTTTCTGATACAATGGCAAGCATCTCAGGCAAACAGAGATCTCCTTGTATTGTGTCTCCACTTGGTGATAATCAGAAGTTTGAACAAAGTTTATCTTGTTGCTGCATTCTTCAAGGAATCTTATATAATTTTAACATATTCATGGTAGACATCTTGTTGAGAAAGCACCTTTAAGGTATCATTTTGCTCTACTAAATCCATTTGTTTAATCAATGAACAATACACAAAATGGAACTTGGTATTCTCTGCATCATTCAGTCAATTGTGTAACTATAAGGATATGGTCTGCTCTAGAATAGCATTTGTAACAGCCTGCCTTTTCCATTCTCATTCCTTCATCAAGAGCATCCCCAATATGTGTATATGTACAAAAATCACCAAGGTTGTTACAGAGGCGGGAAAGTAAGTGAATGGATAAGTAGTTACTGCTACTTTTCCCATTATATTTTTATTTGGTGGCAATAACAACAGAGATTGTTTTTCCCAGATATTTATTTGGCATTCTCCTCTGCATCAGATATTTTGCAAAAAAATCCCCCAGTACCATCAAAATCATTGTATCACCGACCTGAACTGCTTCTCTTACACTTGGACTGGTGTAGCTGTTCTTCCTGTCTTTTGCATCATTTGTATTTCTCAAAGAACACTCGATGTGAAAACCCTAATGTGGTGGCCAACACCATAACTAACTGATTTTGCTCCTGAAACAAGAATAGAAATCTGTGCCTCCCTATCCTGATGCCATGGTTTGCTTGAGCTAGGAGATGAATATTTTATATGTTTTCTTCACACCTCAGGCAAGATCCTCACTTGCCTTATGATGGCTCTGGTGGTGGCTCCCCTCCCTTCAATAAATAAAATAGTTGTCATAAAAGCCTCAGCAGATCTTTTTCATTTTTCATCTTTCTTTTGTCTTCCATACAGTTTCATCTTAAATACTCTGGTTTAACTGGATCTCTTGCCCACCTTTCTATAAATGTGTTTATCTCTCCTACCTGCTATTTTATAAGGTGATACTTTTAATACTGTGTCATCTTCCTCTGTTAGATTTTACAAGCAAGTTTATATTCTAAACCAGTATTGCTCTTAGCTGTGATCTCTCTTTTTGACAAAGGAATGAAGCATTTGCTAGGTAATGCAGTTTCTAGAATCGTTTGGCCTCCTCATTGTGGTAACTGAGTCACATCAGTTCAGATTTCCTAGGAAACATAAGTCTATTTCCAGTTCCTACCTTTTAGCATCAATGATTTGTTTAAATAGGTCAGGTTGTACCTGTTTTTTTTTTATTGCATGAAATATCTTCTTTATTCTTTTTTCTCTTTGGCACTGATTTTAATATTTGTTCTAATAAGCCCATGATTTGATTATACAGAGAAAACTGATTCAGAAATGATTCTCACAATGTTGGCCTTTTTTCTATATACTAAAATATAGTCAATTTCAATTTCTGTGTCATTATTCTATAGTCCCATATCAAGTACCTCCCAACTCTCTTCTTTAAAAAGTATGCAAAATACATGCATATTATTTCTTAGTATTAAGCTATATTTTCCAATATATTTTATCATACTCCTCTATGCTCACTGTTCCATTGAAGGCACTGAGTATTCATGGGTTTCCATAGACAGAGAATTCATCATGCAATGACCAGCTTACTAAATCTTCCTGGCTATGTCGCCCTGAGTAAATCATTTTACCTCTGTTTGCCTCAGTTTCCTCATCTTTCAAAATGAGGGAAATAATAGCACCTAACTCACAGGGTTGTTGTGAGGAACAAATGAGATAAAATATATAAAATGCTTTACAAATCTTACTATATACATATGCATATATATATATACGCTAATTATTATTCTTGTGGTTAGTAGGAGTAGCAGTAGTAGTAATAGTAGAAGGAGAAGGAGTCCATGATGAGTTACCAAAAAAAACCAGTAAAGACTGAGAATTGGAAATTGAGGGGATGTCCCTCAGTTAGGGAATGACTGAACAAGTTGTGGTATATGATTTTAATGGAATATTATTGTGCTATAAGAAATGACAAGCAGAATGATTTCAGAAAAAACCTGGAAAGACTTACATTACCTGATACAGAGTGAAGAAAGAAGAATCAAGAGAACACTGTACACAGTAACAGCAATTTGTATGATGGACAACTGTGAATGGCTTAGCTATTCTCAGCAATACAATAATCCAAGACAAGCCCGGAGGACTCATGATAAAAGATGCTTTCTGCCTCCAGAGAAAGAACTAATGACATCTGAATACAGGCCAAAGCATACTACTTTTCACTTTTTTCTTTCCTTTTTGGTTAACATAAAAATAAAAATGTTTTACATGATTGCACATATATAACTTTATCAGATTGCTTACCGTCTCAAGGAGTGGAAAAAAACAAAATATTATTGAAAAATATATGAATATATATATATTCACCCAAGTTGAGGAATGTTGTCACAAACTTGAGAATCTGCCAAACGTGTTCATGCTAATATCAATAGCAAACTGGAAACCAATGAAGTCCCCATCTATTGAAAAATCTAAGAAAGGAAATCAGCACTGTTATGTGGCAACTATCAGAAATTGACATAATCCTATCTGTGGAAATAGCATTAAAGAAGAGACCTGACCATCTGCTTTGTAGCTGCACCCTAAGGTTCATGGAATCTTCCTCTCTGACCTACACTGAAACCTTCCCTATGGGTTGTCTCCCCTGTTAGAATGGAAGCTACTAGAGATCAAAGACTAACTTTTCATTTTGTATCCCCAGCACTTGGCACAGGGCTTCACACATAGTGTTTAATAAATGCTTCATTCATTCATGCACCATATCCCATGCCTATCATTCATAACCAGTCATCGAACTACGTCCTTTACCAATACAATTAAAGAATGATTTTTTTAGGGGCAGCTAGGTAGTTCAGTGGGCTCTGACACTTGACACTTACTAGCTGTGTGATCTTGTGCAAATCACTTAACCCCAATTGTCTCACCTTCCCCTCCAAAAAATGATTATTTTTAAGTTCATTTGGATTTTTAGTCTACTACAATAATTTGAAAAGTTCTCTGAAAGAACATGATAAAACTACATCATCCCCCAAATGGGGGTGGCCTCTCTATGACAGATGTTAGAAGATCCCAAACCAAAGTAAGAACAGCGGCAAATATTTCCGGTATGACAGTAGTTCGCATTGTCACACAAGATCTGGGTGGGTGGAAGATGATCATTATCAGGTTAAATATGAGCCTTTAATGTGTGGGTGCACAAAGGCATGGGTCAGAGGCACTTAGCAGAAACTCCCCAGAGAATCACATGGCATGACAATACCTTGATGCCACATCAATGCTCCCAAGCAAGATAATACAAAATGAATGGTGAAGAAGTGAATTATGCTAAGCATCACCTTCAGAAGAACATTCAGTATAAAGTACTACTGTTAGAAAATACCATGAAGTGGAAAGACTAAGATCATAATATCTTGGAGCTAGAGGCTGAAGGGCCCATGGAGATCATCTAATCCAGGGCTTCTTAAACTTTGCCATACATGACGCTTTTTCACATTTTGACATAGGTGTTGTGTAGCCTGGGGGCACGAGCAGTGCAAAGCGCACATGCTTTGTGTTCAGAATCAAGGCTGCAGTGAAGTTGCATGATACAACATGGGCAAGCACTACCAGAAACACCTCGGATTCATTACATATTTGATTTTTAATTGATGTTTGATCATTGCACATTCAGAAACCTTTTATTGTTGCCAAATTTTTTGCAGCCACACATGGGGTAGCAACCCATGGTTTAAGAAGCACTGATCCTAGTCCAACCACTTATTTTGAAGGTAAGGGAGCTAAGGCCAAGAAGAATTAAGTCACTTGCCCAACATTACACAGGCAGTGACAGAAGAAAGGGTTGAATTTATATCACACAAATCCAAACCCAACCCTCTGAGCTTGCCACTGAAGGCAGTCATAAGAAATTTGAGTGCGATGAGGAAGAAAGGTTGACAATAACACTTAATGAAGTAAGAGAAGAACTAGTACAGCCTTCTACATTTCTTGAAAGGCAACACCTGTAGGAATACTTACTTAGGGCCAACATTATTACTTCTGGAGAACAAACCAGAGGCAGGCTTTTACACTAGTCCAGTCAATTGGCTAATGCCATTTTATTAAAATGGAATATTTGAGCCAGTTTGAATGGAGAGGAACCTTAGGCAAAGGAAAGAATCCAACTGCAGGAAGGCTGTCAAGAAGAGATATAGAGCACTGTTCAATGGATATGTACTAACAGAGATTACATGGGCTGTAAAGAAAGCTGATTCAGGGGATAGCCACTGTGAGTTATCTAAGAGGGTCTTCTTGTTTGTTAGAAAAAATAGTTTTAAATGACAACATCAGCCACAAAATCACAATATTTTAGCTCAAAAACAGCTGGTCAAACAGAGACAATATATCATTTTTGTTTTAAGTGCAATTTTACCAAAAAGATAAATTATCCATTTCACCAAAGCCATAGCTTTATTTATTAGTAAGCCAAACAAATCTCCATATAGTTAAATCAGACTCTGACCATGTGGTCTGTGTCAAGAGTAGCTGAATGACCTAATAGAGCAAGAAGAACTTTGCTGAAATAACAAATGATTTCTTAAACTTTGCCCCTAATCAGCAGCATGAAAGGACCCACATCAAGGAATTGACTTCTCTACTTGACCCATAGGTGTACACAATTATAACTTCCCTTGTCTCCCCCCTCCCTTCCATGAAACCTATTCCCCGTATGACAAAGGCCAAACACCAAGAGGAAGAGATTTTGTACCATTCCTCAACTCCAATCCTTATTGTGGAACATTAGTTGCATGTCTAAGAAGAAAGAAAATTGCATCATGAAAACAGAGGACCATGATCACATGCCTGCAGAATGCTATTTACAATAAAAATAGAATTTTCATTTATTGACCACCAAACCCAACACGGAGCAGACTGACAAAGGTGCCATCGCAAGCAACCAGAAAAGAACCTTACATGTTGTCACTCTGAAACACTGACACCTGATGCATTCCATTGTCTCCTTCATTTTTCATCCATGTGTAATATCCACTTAATTCTTGAGAAAGAGAAACTAGACAAGCTGGTAGTAACCCTAAAATTCTTTCAGCTGGCAGAACAAAATTAACACAGTGGACCCCATAGCAAAGATACTCCCAACTATAATTTCACTCCCAAAGCTTAGCCTTAAAAATGGCCTGCCTTATTACCTGATTGACCAAAGGAAGAGAAGATTAGGGAAAGCAGTGTTGCACCTAAGGCATTTTCTTTCCTTTCTAGCCCAGTAACCTCCCAATCAATCACTCTGGTTCTGCTTATTTCCCCTCCAATTCATCTGAAGTGCTATTTCAAGAAACTTCAAGGGCCAGACATGCCATTTCTCTGCCCAAAAACCTTTATGTTTTCAGACTGCCTACTGTATAAACTCTAAACTCTTTAGCCTGGCATTCAAGGTTTTCTACATTCTGGGTCCTTTCCAGCCCTAAAATTTCCTTCACCTCAGGAAAATGAGACTAACTCAGCACTCCCTAAAATTATTTTACTCTTTTTCATCTTGGTGCCTTTGGTTTCACTATATCTTGTGTTGGGTATTCCCAGTTCCCATTTTTTCCCTGATTATTGATGCAAAGGGAAATTAGGAGAACCAGAAGAACCAATATAGACAACTACCAGAATGTAAATGAAAAGTCCATTGAATTCTGATTAATTGAAATGGCCAACCTTGGCTTCAGAGAAGTAATGATGAAACACCTCATGTTCCTCCCATTAGAGAGCTGGGGAACTGGCAATGCAAAATATGATTAGCATGTCTACTAGTTTTATTTAAATATTATTCTTGATCTCAAGAGAGAGTTAAATCATATGGGGGTGAAAAAAAGTTACAACTGGACTGTAAAAATTAAACAATAAAATTACAAAGAAAAAGCCCTGCCTGTCCTTCCAACCCCAGCTCAGTTACTAACTCTTCCATGAAGTTTTCACTGATCTCCCCTCTCCTTTAACTTTAAATAAAAATAATTTTCACTCCCACAAATTCTCAGAACCTCCTCAAATATTATTACTTTTCCCATGTGATTATCATATTCTAGGTTACATTATCATTATTTACGTAGCTAGCTGTCATCTCCCCAATTAGATGGCAAATGACAAGTTCCTTGAAGGCAGAAACAATAAAACCCCTCCGTACTTTCTCTGCTTTGATTTATTCCCTCCATCTCCACTCTTGACCTAAGAGTTAGTGAACTGCACATTACACTGTCATCTTACATCCCTTTCTCTCTCATTCTAGAGCTGTTCATCCGTTGGCAAACCTCAGCTCCTGATTATTTCCACCATCCACCTCTTCTACTCCTACTAATGTGTTTCTGAATGGGCTGGAGGAAATGGGCTGAAAGCCAGAGGAAACCCAACCACACTAATTTGGTACATTATAAATTTATGTTATCCTGTTTTAAATAGGCTCTCACTACAACAAGGCAATCATTTTATTCCTCCATAACTGGTTTCCTATTTCATTTCCCACAAAGAAGTTTCCATGTCTTCTCTTCTCAAGCCTCTCACACCTCCCTGTTCTCAACCCTACCCCAACTAAGGACCTTCCCTCTTATTTTAGTAGTAATATTGAAGCCATTTGCTGTGATCTCCCTCTTCTCTCTCTTCATCTCCAAAACCCTTGAAGGCATCTTCATTTCTCCAAGTCTCTGACAAATAGGGCTATTTTCCATGCAAAGGCCAACTCCTGGACTACATGAGCCCTTGAACACATTGCCTGCTGTCTTCTCTGACTGCAACTTCAATCATCCAGACCCCTTTCTAATTTTCAGTATTTTCCTTTCTATTCCTGAGTCCTTCCCTATTGCCTTCAAACATGCCCAGTCACTCCTATCTTTAAAAAAAATACCCTTCACCAGACACTACCATCCCCTCAAGATATCGTCTTCTCTTTCCTGCTCTTCTTAGCTAAATTTCTGGATGGGGGAGGGTTGTCTATTCTCACTACTTACATTTCTTTTCCTTTCACTCCTTGATTCTTTGCAAAGTTTTTCAACTCCAACACTCAATGGAAATTCCTCCCTTCTACATTATTAATGATATCTTAATTGTCCAATTCCAATTTGGTCTTCTTTTTCAGCCTTCTCAACTTATCTGCTGCATTTGAGACTACTGAAAGCACTCTCCTCATGGATACTCTCTGTTCTCTGGGCTTTCATGACACTATATAACACTTGGACGTTATTCAGTCTGTTGAATGACTTTTCAGTCTCCTTTGCTGGTTTTTCATCCAAATCACATGCTCTAATGTGCATGTTTCTCCAAGACTCTGTACTAGGCCCCCTACTCTTCTCTTTCTATTCTCTCTCTCTCATGACTCTCTCTATACTCTGACCTCATCAGCTCCCATTGATTTAATTGCCACCTCTGAAGGTAAAGCACAGACCTATATACCCTATATACCCAGCACCACCTCTACCCTAGGCTTCAATCCTACATTAAAATTACCTATTGGGCATTTCAATCTGGATTCCTGAAGGGATCTTAAACTTAACATGTCCAAAACAAAATTCATTATCTTTACCCCCCTCCCAAATTGTCTCATCTTCCAATCTTCCTGATATCTTTGGAAGGCACCACCATTCTTACAGACTCCCAGATACATAACTGTACTGTGTTACCTTTAACTCCCACTCTCATCCCATATAAGCCAATCAATTGTGAAATTGTGCTACTTTCGCCATCCTAACACCTCTCCCATACATCCCCTTCTCTTTACTCATAAAGCTACCATCTTGTTTCAGGACCTCATCATCTCTCACTTAAATTATTTCAATAGCCTTTTAACCAATCTTCTTGTCCAAAATCTCTTCCCATTTCAGTACATCCTCCACTCTGCTACTAAAATAATTTTCCTTAATCATAGATCTGACCACATCACTCCCATTCTTATTCCAGTGGCTTTTTTTGTTTTTAGGATAAAAAAAAAGTCTCTGTTAAGCTTTTAGTGCCCTTCATAACTTCCACCTGACTGGTCTTACCAGACTCACTGTACATTCCCACCCATGGAACCCCCTACTCTTTGTTCCATCCAAAATGCTGCCTCTCTTCCCCACATACATTGCACACACCCCAAATCCAAATCCCATTTCCATGCCTATGTATTGGGCATTTGATATGCCTTGAATATACTCCCTCATCACCTGCACCTTAGAGGATAGCTCTCTTCTTTCAAGATACAGTTCAAACACTAACCTTCTACATGAAGCCTTTCTCCCCATGATTCTCCCCAACTGCTAGTGCTCCCTTTCCCAAACTATCTTGTATGCAGCTACTTTGTATTGATTTGTATTTATGTTCTTTATATTTATTCTGAATATTTAACTTTTTCATGAGTGAGTTTTGCTTTGTTCATTCAATTTGTATCCTCAGCACCCAGTGGAGTACCTGGCAAACAGTAGACACAGAATACTTGTGAATTTTAATTATTAGTCTTGAAGTTTTCTACAATACCTTGCACATGGTATGTATGGCATGTAGCATATGGTCAATAAATGTCCTTGGAATTGAACTGTGGAATTCAAGGAGACAACTATCTCTTTAAAAATAAAGGATTTCATTCTTCATGGCTTCATTTCAAAATAGCAAGTATCTACTAGCCATCTACTAAGGCCCTGGGCTAGATGAACTACTTTAGGAATTTAGAGTATGACATAGGAAATGGAAAAGTAAACAAATAGTGACAATGTAACAATAATAATAGCATTTATATAATGTTTAAGGTATGCAAAGAACTTTACAAATATTATCTCATTTGATTCTCACAACCCTGGAAGTAGGCACTATTATTATCCCAATTTTACAGATGGGGAAACTGAAGAAGAAGAGGTTAATAGACTTGCCCAAGGTCACAAAGCTAGTGATTGTCCAAGGTTGGAGTTGAGCTCAGGTCTTCCTGGTTCCAGGCCCAGTGCTTAATCCACTGCACTGTTCAGCTGCCTTTGGGGGTGAGTACTTAGTTTTCTTGTTCTTCAGTGGCTGTGGCTGCTGAAAGCAGGGAGTGTACCTGCACAGGTGATTGCCAAGACACATCTCTATAAGTCTGATGGCTGAAGCGGGCAGGCTGAATGTTGTAGGGGTGGAGGTGCTACTTTTCACAGGTTCCTCTGCTTACTTGTCCTTAGTTGACAGTCAGTCATCATTGGAAAGTAGCAATACCTCAGATAGCAGACCCCTTCTCCACAGAGATTGCTATTCTAAGTGACTCATGTGGGTGCCTAGGAACAAAGGGGAAAGAGGTGGAAAGAGGTGGAAACAGAGGAGGTCTGTTCTTTCAAGGTCTTTGGAGCATGTAAGTGGGGCTTTCTCCACCAGATACTCCATGGAGGTGGTAGTGGTGATGGTGGTGGTTTGTTCCCTCCAGCAGATGCCAATACATGTCTGCCCCTCAGGATACCTAGTTGATTCAACAGGGTGACAGTATGCTGACAATTAGTGAATGAAGAAGCCAAGAATACAAGACAATTTGCTGTATTCACAATCTTGTGGATGCATGTTTGTTTTTGTGCCTGGGTATGTGGGACTGGACCCATTTTCTAGCTTAACCTAATTGAGCTTAAGCTGGACAGCTCTCTGTCATATTACCTTGGAGGAACAGCTGCCTCTTAGCATCAGCAAGTATAAATGTAGCCTATAACTTATTAAAGTTGATTTTTAAAAACTCTTTCGGCCCTTTCTTTCATACATTACAGGTCAATACCCAGATATGTGTATCTAAAAGCAGAGTTTTTTTTCTCCATCTACTTATATAGCACTGGTATGGTTCTTAGCTTCAAGAGTGTGCTGAGCCGTCCAGATAAATACTGTCATTTGAGAAGCAGCCAATCTTAGTGACTCAGTGAAAACAAAAGAAAAGAAAATACACATAAACTGCATGTTTCCATCTTTTGTTTTTAATTGATTTTGAGGGGGAAAAATTAAAATTTAGCAGAATTTGAATCTATTGATAATAGAAATAAGAACATTTATGAATTTGATATAATTCAGCAGCCAATCCTTTTAGTGTCTGTGATGAGCAAGGAAATGGGAAAACGTTGCAAGCTATCAGGATGCAGCACTGACGTCAACATAATACCCATTACTCAAAGGCTTCAATCCATTTAACTTCATCATCTATCACAGTAACTTGGTAACAAACAAATATCATCTTCAGTTTAATATCACATGCGTGTTGATCTGTTCCACATTTAGGAAATAGCACTCATAGTTACTATATTGCAAACAAACAGGAATCCAGCAGCAATAGCTGAAGTTTGAAGATAAGCTACAGAAATAGCTATGTTTAGGTCTCTGTTCTTATTGCTAAAGAGTAAGTTGCTAGCCTGAATGTAGCTCATAAAAATCATAGAAACTCAGAATTGAGAGAAACCATCGGAGGTCTTCTACTTGAACCCATAATGTGCTATGTTTTTAAGGACAGATATTATCTGACAAATGCTCATCCATCTTCTGTTTCAAGACTTCCAGTAATGAGAAATTCACTATCTCTCAAAGCACCCCATTCTATTTTTGCTGTTGTTCATTCATTTCAGTCATGTCTCTATGACCCCTTTGGGGGTTTTCTTGGCTAAGATCCTGGAGTGGTTTGCCATTTCCTTCTCCAGCTCATTTTACAGATGAGGAACTGATACAAACAGGGTTAAGTGACCTGCCCAGGGTCAGATTTGAACTCACAAAGATGAGTCTTCTTGACTTAACACTTGGCACTATATATACTGTACAGCTGAGCTACCTTATCCATTCTACTTTGGAAAAATGTAAATAGTTGAGAAATTTTTCTTATATTGAGTCAAACCAAGTAATAATAACAACATTAATAATCATGATGAAGATAATAATAATAATTGACATTTACATAGGCTTTAAAGTTTGCAAATATCTATCTTTTACTTTTATTTAATTTGAACCTCACGACAATGTTATAAGGGATGCAATATAATAGTCATTAACCACATTTTCTAGATGAGGACATTGAGGTTCAAATGAGTGAATTGGTTTGGCTGTGATCACATAGCTGTGAAGTAAGAGGCAGAATTTAAACCCAGATCTTTCTGCCTCGTTGTTGGCCATTTTTATATGGCATTGCCTCCAAAATCTGTATCTCTCTGACTTCCACTAATCGTTCTTAGTTCTGCTCTTGAGGACTAGTGGAAAAGATCTTATCCTTCTTCCCAGTACTTCAAATACTTGTAAGCCACTAACACAGGCCCCCTAAATCTCTCCTCCAAAAGGGGCATGCCCAACTTCCTTCACCATTCTTTGGGAACTCTCCATTTTATCTCTGGCTTTCTTAAAATGAAGTGCCCAGAATAGAATACAATACTCTAGATGTGGTTTACTGAAGGCAGAGCACAGCCAGTTATAACTTCCTTCATTCTAGATACTAAGCTCTTCTAGACTACTCAAATCATGACTGGAGTACCATTGTTTCTGGAAAGGGTACATCCACGTTCCTCTGGTTCCCCCGCCAGCTCTGTGACTTCGTCCTTCCCCACTCTAATATGTGTTGCTTCCCTGTGAGAATATAAGCAGAGAACTCATCATGAATCGTGCTAGCCATTTCCAGATATAGAGGTGATGTACTTGTACAGATTGAAGTATTTTTTGGCATGGCCAATATAGGAATGTGTTTCACTCAACTGTACATGTTTATAATGGCTTTGGTTTTTCTTGCTTTCTTAATAGGGGAAAGCAGGAGGGAAGGAATATGGAAAGTAAAATAAAATATAATAAAAATAATCTTTTTTAAAAAAATGTAAGCACTTTGAGGTCAGGGACTGGCCCTTTTTGATCTTGGCGTCCCAAGTGCCTCAACACATAGTACTTAATAAATGCATTTTCATTCATTACTCTCCACAACTTTATACTAACCTCTCATTAACTTGATGGAGCAAGAGAAGAAGGAGGAGGACAGTGAAGGAGAAGAAGGAGGAGGAGGAGAGGAAGGAAGAGGAGGAGACAGAGAAGAAGGAGGAGAAGACAGAGAAGAAGGAGGAGGAGGAGGAGGAGAAGAGAAGGAGGAGGAGGAGGAGAAGGAAAAGAGAAGGAGGAGGAGGAGACAGAAGAAGGAGAAGGAGGAGGAGAAGAGAAGGAGGAGGAGGAGAAGAAGGAGCATGAGGAAACAGAGAAGAAGGAGGAGGAGGAGGAGGAGGAGGAGGAAAAGAGAAGGAGAAGGAGGAGAAGGAGGAGAAGAATCATCAAGTGCATAGTCTATCCCGGAACTAGAGAATCACATTCACTGGCAAAGACATCCCTTGAGGGCATGGAATTGGGCCTAATGTGTAGCATATAGTAGGTGCTTAATGAACACTTAGGGACTGAGTGATGTGCCTGGTCTTTCCAACTAGATTCCAAGCCAAACATCTCTGAGAAGACCTAGTATTGCGCTGATTACAAAGTTGCTACTCAATAGGGAACTGATTCTACTGGCCTGTGCCTTTGGGTGGTTCACTAGTCACAGAACCCTAGATTTAGAGCTAGAAGGGACCTTCTTCTCCTGTTACAGATGAGGAAACTGAGGCCCAGAGACATCACACAGAGAATAAGTGTCAGAGCTGGGACTCGAACTCAGGCCTTCAGACTATTTCCAGTATTCTTTCCACAGAACTATCTTGCTGGCACTAGCAGAGCCAAGAAGACATAAGCAGAGAAAGAGAAATCTCAAATGTTTTCCTAACTTAGGAGTTCTGATAAAAGATTCTTTAAAGTAGAAAGTCAGCTGAAATGGTATTTGGGGATTATCTGTGAATTTAAATGATACCAACTTCCCAATAGCAAAGAAAATCTACTGGGCAAAATCAGCTCTGCCCGTTATGCCTGATGTGTTATGCCTCTGATCCACCCTTGGGAGGGAATACTTTTGGAGATGTTATTTTTTTTCTCCAATAGTGGTTATTAGGTGGTATCAACACACCCAAACTCTCTTATTAGATTGTGAAACAATGGGAAACCACATCCCAATCACTAGACAATGTAGGTTTAATTAAGGAGGCAGCTGGTTGAATTTGCATTTTCAAATGTCTCCATTTTGCTTCTTTTAAAAGTAACACACTTAATGAAAAACGGTACAACTTCTTCCTTTATTCTGCTTACTTTTCATGGAAATGTACAGTAGAACCTACAGTGCCTGCTATTGGGAAAACTTTTTCTTCTTTTATACTAATAATATGGGCAGGGCCAAGAGGCAGGTTCAATGAATAAATAAAAATAAAGGGGTGGGGGCAGGGGGAGGGCAGTGCATGGTACTTACATGGTTGAGAAGTCAAAAAAGAATCTTTTACACTGAATGACCTCAGAAAAATACTTGTAAAGCTGTGTTATTAGAAAAATTTGGGGACTAGGTTCTTAGGAGTTTTCATTTCCTTTGTGCTTACATTGGTCCAATCAGGTTCTCTTTAATGCTACTTGGAAAACGTGAATTAAATTTGTGCTAGAGAATAGGGGGGACAGGCATCAACACATCCAATATGACAGTCAATGGCAGTGATAGTGACGATCATAGGGAGAAAATGCCAAATTCTGTCAACATGTAAAATCAATGAGCTTTTGCACAAGCAAAATCAGTGCAATTAGAGTCAGAAGGGGAACAGTGAGCAAATTTTTCTGACATAGGTTTTGGTACCTAATAGCATTCACACAGCAATTTAAAGTTTAGAAAGCACTTTGCATCCATTAACTCATTAGATCTTCCCAACAATCTTATGAGGCAGGTGCTAGTAGGATCTCCATTTTACAGAAAAGGCAAATGGAGGTTAAGTACCATGAACAGAATCGCACAAGTTGTCAGTACCCGAGGCAAGATTTGGACTCAGGTTTTTCCGACTCCGAGCCCAACACACTTCTCTGTAATGTGCCACAATTTCCAATTGAAAAAAATGGTCAAAGGATATGAACAGGAAGTTCTCAAAGGAAGACATTCAGCTATCAATATGGAAAAATGCTCCAAATCACCAATAGAGTTATTCAACTTAAAATAACTCTGAGGTCCCATTTCATACCAATGAGGTTGGTAAAGATGACAAAAAAATAAAAATAGCAGTTGTCAGAGATGATGCAGGATGTGAAGCACACTTATGTAATTCTGATGGAGCAATAATTTGTTCTATCCATTTTAGAAAGCAATTGGAAACTACACCCAAAGTTAATAAACTATATTTTAAACACTAAACAGTGCAACTGTCACTAAACTGTTACCTACTAATACTACTACCAGGCTTATAGCCCCAAGGAAGTCTGTAATAGAGAAAAAAGATTGACAGGCACAAAGCTATTCAAAACAGCACTTTCTTTGTTGTAGCAAAGAACCAGAAATAAAGTAAATGTCCATCGGTTGGGAAATGGTTGAACAAATTATAGTATGTGAACATAATAGAACCAACCATGTTGTTCCAAAAGAAATGATAAATAGGAAAGAGTCAGAAAAAACACGGGAAGAGCTCTTTGAACTGAAAACTGACTCAAGGTGAACTAAACAGAAGCAGAACAATTTGCAGTGACCTCCAAATTGCAAAGGAAAACCCATGGGGTTCAAAGTTAAATATAATGACAAGTCAGCATTTGAGTCTAGGTTATATGGACTTTTATTACAGTTGGTTTAAAAGGTATTCTTAGTAAGAAGAAATAAGCTACTTCTTTTTCTTATACAAAAGTCATCCAGGGAAAATCTATATTTTAATTCTAAGGCATGAACATGAAGATAGATTTTAAATAGGTTTTAGAGTTTTGTTCCTTCTGTGCAATTGCCCCCAACCTGGAGACTAGAGACATTGAAGGGGCCATGAGGTTACTGCAACAGATCTGAAAATCCAGATTTAACATCACACATGGAAATTTTGTACTTTGAATAATATATCTCATGCATTACTATTTGCAGTAACAATTTAGATTTGAAGATCTTTCCCACCCATTAATAGGCCATGTGACCTGCTTAGTCACAGGAAGTCTAAGTCACATGTGGTAGGAGGAGCTTCCTGACAGGAAAAGGAAATTATATCACATGAAATGCTTAGCTGTACTGTGAGTTTACCTTTGGGAAGACCCCAGCAGGGGGTCAGAGAGGTTTTAGGATGGTGAAGCTCTAGGCTATGAGGTGCTGTTTTAAGTTCTTTGCTGTATGATAAAGTGGGCTGACTGGCTGTGGGAGCTGAACATTTGGTTATGGGACATGATTCTCTGGGGTCTGAATAAATGTTATACTTCTACCTTCTTTATGGAGAGTCTCTCATACTTTGGAATACAGAACTACATAGGCATATTCATGATTGTCATTGATGTTGTGTTTATTGCCTTACTGTTACAAACATCACACAAGAAAATTTTGTACCTTGAATAATATATCTCATGCATTACTATTTTTCAAATATGTTTTAATTAATATAATACAAGTACATATAAAATGTTTCTGAATTCATAGTAGCTTTCTGCATAGGTATGTTCTTAATTAACAAATATTAATTGCAGCTATTAGCATGAGGCATGGAGTTTTGAAAATTTTTCAGATGTTAAAAAACTTCATACTTAAAAATAATGGGAACCAGAGCTTCAGGGAACGCATAACTCCCTGTTTTGGAAATTTTAACACCAAAAATCTGCTCCCAATGGCACTGGGAAAAGACAGGGCAAAAGAAATGCCCAAAGGAAGCTCCCTGAGGGCAAAGACAGGTTTATTCTCCTCTTTATACCTACAGTATCTAATCTTTAGTAGGCATTTAATATATGCTTTTTAAAACTAATTGAATTGAGATAGGAAGAAATGATACTGACCCTGAAATATTTTCATCAAGGGTCTTCGCAATTTGTCTGATTGTGACTAGTAAAGATTCAGGTATTCTGAATTAAGCCAACTAAGGTTAAATGCTTCCATAGTAAGCAGGGGTCTATCAAGAAATGAGAAGAAAGGATCAAAGTTGCAAAGATTACTAAACAAGGCCATAAATCCAACAGTGTGACTCTCATAGCTACCTAGAGGGAGGAACTGCATGTAAATCAACACAGGCCAATAGCCCTGCTTCTGATCCTGGAGGGGTTGAAACTAATGGAACAATTCCTGTGCCCTGTTAAATATGGATTTGTGTCTGTTTCTCTTCTCGCTTGAGGCACTCACCAATTACGTGTATATGTGTGTATCTTTGCACACATAGACATGTATACATTCATGTACACACATATATTTTATATATGTGTATACACATGTCTGTGTGTATTTGTGTATATATGTATATATATGTAAGCATGTATGTATGTATATAATGTCAACTGACCTCCCCATTTGAGAGGACCATGAGCACTTTTTTTCTCTGTATTCTGGATTTTTAGAGAAAATGAATCGTTACTATCTATATGATCATGGGCAAGTCATTTAACTTCTCAGATCTTCAATCTCCTCATCTGTAAAATGGATATAATAGTACGTGTATTTACCAACTTCACAGGCCTATTTGTGAGGAAGGTGGTTTGCTTGTAATTATAAGGCATAGCCACAGTGGGATCAGGAAAGTGGTTTGAACACACAACAGTACTATATGCACGTGAGTTCTTATGATTATCAGCATCATCATTATCAGACAGGATGGAAGATGTAATATATATGAACCTAGCACAATGAAAAGAGCCTTCGATTTGGCATCATAGGGCCTGTGGGCCCTGGACAAGTCAGTCAACATTTCTTGGCCTCATGTCACCATCTGTAAAATGAGATGGTTGGATGAGATCACCTCTGTTTCATACCAGCCCTTGAGGTTTAATCCAGAAATTAAGCCAGAATGAAAAAGATTCAAGGAAATGGAGGGAAATTGAAGTCAGTGTCAAGAGACTGGTAACTAGAAGGATATAATAATAAAGAAGAAAGGAAAGGAGGAGAAACTCTCACCCCATTTTGCTAGGCTAGAGGTCCCATCTTTTCAAAGCTCAATCTCCAGGAAATGGCAAGAGGCCCAGCTTGGAGGAGGGGGGTAAGGGGTGGGACCATGTAGGAGGGAGGAAGGTTCATAAGCATCAGCAGATGTGAAGATGCCTGTTATTAGTCCCAGGAGAAAAATATGCATCATTGTATTTAGTAAATACATCCCTACTAAAGGATAACCAGGTGGCCCTAACCCAGCTAACAGGAAGAGGATCCAAAAAGGTCTCACCAGGCAGAAATTAGAGGCCGAGATGAGCCAGATGAAACCTAGTTAAAGTCCTGCACCGAGGTTGAAAAAAATAATCATCTGGCCCAGAGCAGGAGAGTGGAAACCTGGCTTCACAGCAATTCATGTGAAAAGGATTGAAGGGTTTGAGTTTATTGCATGCTTCCAAATCATGGCTTCCAAAAAAGCTATTAGAAACTTCAGCTGCATTAATGGAAAAAAAGCGTCCAAAATAAAGGAGGCCGTTGTCTCGTACTATACATTGGTTGGGCTTCATCCGGAACACTGTGGTCACTGCAGGGCACCAAATTTTAAAAGGAACATTGATAAAATGGGACAACCAGGGCAGTGAGGAAACCCAGAATCACATCATGCAAGTAACAACTGAAGGAAACATGACTTCCAAAGAATTTATGCTAGAGAAGAGAAACTTAGGGCAGCTATGACAAATGTCTTCAAATATTTGAAGGGCTGTCATCTGGAAGAAAGATTAAACTTATTAGAGGCACTGCCAGAGGACGGAACTGGAATTAATGAGGGAAAGTTGTAGGGAGACAGATTTTGGCTGAATAGAAGGAAAATCTTTTAACAATTAGAGTAGTTTTGAACGGGAATGCTACTGTGTAAAGGAGTGATTTCCCCATCATGTCGAGTGTTCAAGCAACAGGATAGGTGAACACTTGTCAGGATTTCTGCAGAAGAGATACCAGTAGGTGGTAGGAGGTTAAAGCAGAGGATTTGTCATGTTCCTAATAACACTAAGATTTCTGAATTTATATTGCCTTGAAAAATCTTGAAGGCAACAAAAATCCTTACAGTAATTCATATCTGATGACAGTTTAGGGAATTCATTCAAGTGATCATGTGGGCCAGTATAATGAGAACCAGATTTTGGAGTAAATAGACCTGAGCTTGAATCAGGGCTCTGCCACTTCATTACCTGTGTGAGGTAGAGCAAGTCATTTTATTTGTTTGGTCCTTGGTATCTGTAAAATGAGAGGGCAAGAGAAGACAACTCTGAGGTCCTTTCCAAGCCTGAATTAATGATCCTAGGATCCAAAAAATACAAAAGGTGGAGAATTGGTGATTCCATTTGGAAAGAAGCAGGGGCTTTAGAGAAGCACTAATGACCCCCAGGGATTCAGGGGAGTGAGCCCTGGGATGTACACTCCCCGCCCCCCACAGCAGGCTGAAGCTAGAAGCAGCAGGTGACCACATTAGTGGGCTTCATTTGCAAAAACATGCTGGAACAGCATGGGGATAAACACATGGGACCCTAATAACATAATGGCTAACATGTAAATAGAATTTTAAGTCTTACAAAATGCTAGGCATACAATATCTCCTTTCACATTTTATAGATGGGAAAAATGAAGCTCAGTTACGTGGTTTGCTTCTGGTCACATAACTAATAAGTGTGCTGGAGGTGAGACAGGATCCCAGGTCTCTCTCAATTCCAAATGTACCACTCTCTCTTAAGTGTGGGTACCTGGCAGGGGCCCATTTAGGACAACACCCTCTCTGCCCACACCACACTGCCACCCAGACTACAGGAGTTCCCTGTGTCCCAGCCATTCAAAACAAGTACAGGATCCAACCCAGCAGCTGGCTGGAGGAGTGGAATTTTTAAAAGAAGGGGTTTCCACGCCAGCTCTTAGGGTGTGGGATGGAAATGAAAGGCTCACCCTAATCACAGGCTGAAAATAGAAAGCCAAAGGTTAACCACGGCATCCCGACCAAGCAGCGTGAGAGAATGAAGCAGAAAGGTAAAGGCCCAGTTAGCACAATCAAAACCAGTTAGTGCAATCAAAACACAATCAGAACCTGCTTATGCTAATGCCAGTGTGTGTGTGTGTATGTGTGTGTATGTGCACGTGCACACGCATGCCCACACATGGGCTCATGCAAATCACAGCCCATAGCAACAGGTCTCCTGCCTTTTGCCTTTGTCACTTGTGGAAATTTTCAAAAATCAAGTGCTTTTTTGAGCAAAGAAAGTAACTTTAATAAAAGATAAAGAATGGACACCAGGAAACTCATCCTTGAACCAAGGGTGTATAGAATAGGAGGAAGGGGAGAGGGTGGATGGAATTGCTGCTTTGGGCTTGGTTTTTATTGTTAGTTCTCATTCTTATCATTATTATTTCCAAGCACAACCAGGAGTTTGTCATATGCTGGGTAAATAATTGGTAAGAATAAATTCCAATTCTTTTTTTTTCTGCTGACACCTATTCCTCAACCAGAACATGAGTGTTACAGATTCACCAAATGACAAAGAAGGGAGGGGCAAAGGTGGAAAAGAAAAGAAGCAGAACACAAAAGACAGGCCATTCAATCAGAGGCAAAGGATGTCCTCAATGTCCCACTATGCTCTTCCTAGACTTCACTGCCCATGTCTGACCTGCCCAGAAAGTTATGAAGGAAAATTAATGCTCCCCAAATAGCAACTGACACTTCAAGTTGACTTTGGAAATTCAAGACAACAGCCTCAAAAACTCTTGCATTCTTTATGGTTCCTGCATGCTTCTGAAAAAAGACAAATGTGTAGTGTGTAGTTCCTTAATGGTCCCTTCAGAGTCCCTCCTTTCCACCATTGCCATAAATCTTCAGTTTCTATCCACTGGTCAAACAACTTAGAATTGTATGGAGATCTTGAATCTTTAGGAAATCACCTTCTCTGAAAACATTTTCTGTTTCAGCATTTGCTGCATAATCAAAGCACCATCTTCTTGGAATCTCCAACACCATTGGCAGAATCTGTCAGTCATTCAAACTAGCACTTATTAAGTGCCTACTATGTGCCAGGCAACGTGCTAAACACTCGATCTGTACATAATTTTCATACTGCCCATCACCAAAGCCCTAAAG
>CM053623.1:20176576-20200374 GCA_028646595.1 Phalanger gymnotis
TTTTGGCATCCCATCCATTTAGAATTTTGATAATTAATGCATAACACTATCACTATTATGTAATTTGATAGCTTGATATTTTATCAAGATAGTTTTGTTTCATTTTTAGATGTCACTTTTTCTAAAATTTACTTTTCTCTGGTTTCATATTTATCAGTTTATTCAATTTACAAACCACATAAATCTTATAATTTCTGAAACTAGCATTTTTCCTGCTTCATAACAAATTCTTGTTACTATGTTCTAAAAATAGAGCAAGCTTTGGTTTTAAAATAGGAACTAAAATCTTTAAAAATCCTTTCAATTACAATAAAAGAAGCAACCAAATTTCCATTTTATAATATTTTAAACTTTTTTCCAAAACACTCTATAGTTTTGTTTTCGAACTAGAATAACTTTCCACTCCTCCCAGAAAAGAAAGGGGCTTGATATCTCAGGGCTCTGGAGAGTCTTAATTGGACACTAGTTACTTGATAGCCCATAAATGAAAACTTTGATACACTTGAACAGGACATCTTAAACTAGTGTTCATGTTATTTTAAAAAAAATTGTTCTGGTAACTATTTCAATAGAATTGGTTTCCTTTGTAAACCTGTGTCTTCTATTTTAGACATTTAAAAACATTATTTTTAACGATCATATAATAATAGTTATTATTATGCTATAACAACAATCATTATTATAACAGTACCAGAGCTAGCTCAGGGTTTGGGAGGCTCTGAAGGAGAGTGTGGGAGAGAATAGGTATTAGACTGAGTACCAAACCAAAGGTCTACAGAACCTACTGACCTCATTGTTGTATGCCTATGAAACCTGGACAGTCTACTAGTGCCATGCCAGGAAACTAAATCACTTCCATTTGAATTGTCTTAGGAAGATTCTAGGCATCACCTGATAAGATAAGATACCAGACACTGAGGTCCTTTCTCAAACTAAACTCTCAAGCATTCAAGCTCTACTGCAGAGAGCATAACTACATTGGCTGGCCCAATTGTTTGAATGTCAAACATATGCTTGCCTAAAAGACTATTTTATGGAGAACTCACACAGGCCAAGCGCTCGTGTGGTGGTAAGAAGAAGCAATATAAGGACCCTCTCAAGGTCTCTCTGAAGAACTTTGGGATTGATTGTGTGATGTGGGAGACACTGGCACAGGACCACCCAGCATGGCATGCCCTCATTAGAGAAGGTGTTGTATTCTATGAGCAAAGCAGAAATGAAGCAGCTCAAAAGCAACACGAAATGTGCAAATTTAGAGAATCCACCCCAAATGTTCACACGGACTATTTGTGCCCAACTTGTGGTAAAGCATTCTGAGCTCATATTGATCTGGTCAGCCATAGTCAGATGCGTTGTAACTTGACTCTAATATGGTAATGCCATTTTGGTCCTCTTCGAGAGCAAAGGACAACAACCAACCAACCAGCAATTTTTTCTTAAAATATTAAATATTATCTTTTTTTATTCTAATGACAAACTATTGTCCCATTTTGTAGATGAGGAAACTGAGGCAAACAGATTAAAAGATTTGCCCATAGCCACACACCTAATAAGTATCTGAGGCCAGATTCCAACTCAAGCCTTCCTGATGCAGATCCAGTGCTCCATCCACTACATCATAGTAGAATGGGAGTAGCCAGTGGATTTAGAATCAGGAAGCCCCAAATCAAAATCCTGCTCCATACACTTAACCAGCTGTATGACCCCCAACAAGGCATCCAACCTCTACGCACCTTTCACAGCTTTCTTGCCTATAAAATGAGGTTGGAGGCATTGACACCCAAGGTCCCTCACATCTCCAAATCTGTGATCCTAAAATCTAAATGAGCCCGCTGTGAAGTACATAAGGAGATTCAAACAAATGTCCTGTATCGGTAAAAATATTAATTTAAAAAGAGTTCCACAGGTTTTACCACTTCACCAAGGAGGTCTAAGCCACAGAGAAAGTTAAAATCAGAGGAGTGACACACATTTGAAACAATCTTTTTGCAAGATAAAGAATTCTTAGAGAATAATCACTTCCCTCCTCCCCCACTTCAGCTTCACCCTCTGATGTTATCTATTTTAGAAGCGTAGGTTTTTCCCAATAAGATTTTCTTAACGTGAAGCAGGAATGACTATATTTCTCTATCACTTCAAATGTTCAGTTTTATTAGGATCATAGATTTATAGGATCTTAAAGGCCACTGAGTCCAAGCCCTTCATTTCACAGATGAGGAAGAGAGAACCAGTAGATGACTTGTTCAAGGTCACATAGGGAACAGGGACCCAGTCATTGACTGACTCTAAATCCCTTTACTCTGTTCCACACCATTTACTAACTTTATCTGTTCAACCACTTTTAATGCATTATTCCTCACAATTATATGTTCTCCTTCCCTTTTTACATATGAGGAAACAAAGGCAATAATAAATGAGCCAATCTAACTCACAAACTATTGACAAAGTTAAAGAGTTGGTATGTTTCCTCAAGTTGGGAAAAGACCTTGTAAAGAAAAAAGTTGTACAAAATATGAATCCTCCAAGTGATATTTATCCTTGGAAATGGTTACCAGCCAAAATGATTAACTTAAGTGGGACTCTGTGGAGCCAACATGGCTTACCTTGTCAACTCAGCAGCTCCTTAAATAGGGTTAGCCAAGAGAGAAATTGACATCAATGGATATTTGTTTGTCCTTTTTATATTTAGAATATAAAAACCCCCAACAAATCAGTGCAAACTATACTTTGTGCCAAACATCCTAATTCCAATTGTTTCTAAGGAAACATGTAAACAATATGAGATTTGGGCTCCTTCCTGAAGAAAATTTAAGCAAGCTAACAAGATGCCTCCTCTACCTTCATTCACCACTTGATCTATGATTTCCTTGATGTGGCTATTTATTCACTACAGTGATGTAGATTGCAATCTATCCATGACTCTATCCTGGGAAATTCTCATTCTTAGGCTATGCAGCATATTGGGGGCCTTCCTTGGGTTCTCTTGACAATATAGGTATATCAATAGAGCACACGAGCTGTCCACTGATTATCCCTCAGACCAGTCTATATTTTTTAAACATACATACCTTTGATGGCCTGAACAAATCCTTATTTTTTACAAGGTGCATCCTGCTAACTAACACCCACCATGATTCCTTTCCATTATCATTTGAGCAATCCATATCTTGAATGCTTTGAGCTAGAGGAGTCACATTCCCCAGCTGGGAGTGGAGAGAAAATATTCCTAACTTATCACCTCAACTACCTTGTGGCTAAAGGGAAAACTATCATGTTTTAGGCTCTTGGCTATGGACATAAGTAGCACACAGATGTCTCCTGCTACCTCCACCCTGCATCATCACCACCACTGTTTACATTAAGTACATGGCAGGACACTTCTATATAGGACTGCAAACATCCACAGAGCATTCTCAAGAAAAGTTCTGGATTCTGCCATGAAAATGACTTCTTTACTTGGAGTATTGAATGAAATATTCATAGAATTGCTAGTGAGAACTACTAAACCCCCACCCCCTATAGGTTACACAAAATGCCTTCTCAGAATCAAGCCAAAGAGTTTGCTAGGTAAATAAATCTAGGAACCTAGGAAGAACTCACAAAACTGAGGTCAGAGAAATAATACAAAGCTGGAAAGAAGACCAGCATGCAGCAAAGTAGATAACGCTGTGGGGGAAGCAGCACCAGGCAATGGCAAATGACAGTTCAGCTTTTCCAAGCTCTCCAGCTTTAACAGAATTCTTTTATGATGGAGCTATCCATGTCTTCTCCTCACTGGACAATATATGTGTCCTGTGGGCCCAGATAACAGAGTCAGGTTCCAATAGAATCTTGACAGGCTAGAACATTGGGCTAAAAATAATAAGTGAGATTTAATGGGGATAAATGTCAAGTCTTACACATAGGTTAAAAAAATCATTATCTCAAGTAGAGTATAAGGCAAGTCTAACTAGACAGCAGTTCATTTGAAAAAGATATGGGAGTTTCAGTGAACTACAAGCTCAGCATACACCCGCCATATGATGGAGCAACCAAAGAAAGCCAACGTAATCTTGGGTTACCTTATGAGAACCCAGTCAGTGTACCCTAAGGACCCCTGGGACTTGTCATCCATCCTGCTGCTGCATCCTAAAGGCTGCCAGGCCTTTCTATCCGCCCTGGAATTAAACTCCCATAGGTGCTCCTCCCATCCTCCCCCATTGAATGTGAGCTTCTTGAAAGCAGGGACTGTCTTTACTGTTCTATTTGTATCCCCATGGCACAGAGTGTTCAGGACCAGAGAGGCAAGTTTCACCATACTCTGCCCTTGGTCAGATCCTATCTGAACTACTGTGTTGAATTCTGGGCACCAGAGTTGAGGAAGACAATGGATAAGCTGCAAGGAATCCAGAGGTGGGTAAAAAGGATAGTGACAGACCTCAGATCCATGCCAATGGAGGGCTGACAGAAGGAGCTAGGGATGTTAGCCTGGAGAAGATAAGAATGAAGAGGACAGTTATCTGAAGGACTTCCACACAGAAAAGGGGATAGACATTTTTAGAACCAAGGGTAATGGATGAAGTAGAAGAGGACTGAATGCAGGCCTGACAGAAGTACAATTTTTCCAAACTATCAGTTATCCAAAAGTACAATGGGCTGCCTTCTGAGGTAAAGACCTCCCTCACTGGAGGTCTTCAAGCAGACTGCACAATCACTTGTCAGGTACATTGTAGGGGTGATTCTTGTCAGGCACCGGTATGGACTAGCTGGCCTCTGAGGTCCCTTCAAACTCTGAAATCCGGGGATAAGATCTATTTACTTCCAAGACAGAGCCGCCACCTGGGAGCACCACCACTGTGCCTAAGTCACGAATCTCATCATTCCACTAGAGGAAGAAAAAGGCCACCTTCTCTCTGAAAATGCTGATCCTCGGAGCCACATAGGCACTCGTATTAGCATGGGGGCAGGACAGGCTTTCCACGCAGACTTCTGCTTCTTAATGCAGAAAACATCATTCTCTGCCTGCGGGGCTTTCAGCACTTGGTAGGACACCACGGACAAGCACAAGTAGGACACTACAGACAAGCACAGGAAGATCGAGTCCATAGCTCCAATGCCAAAGCCTACATCCTATCAAGAGGAATGCCAGGCCTTTACACTAGGGCAAAAAGAAAAGGTCCTGAATTGAAAGGGGTTTCTTTTATGAATGGCTTCCTTCATCATCCAACACTATCAGAAGTATCTAGGACAGTGCCAGCCATCAGAGTGCTTGTGTTCCTTGAGGGATTCCTTCTAGTTCCTTGATTAGGTCATTAGGTTGATCTGTCCTATGTCATCACCAGGTATGGGAGGGGGGAGGAGGAGTGAGTTTAGAGAGGTCTCTGGTCCTCCCCTAGACCACAATTTGTGGCCAAAACTCCACTTCACCTTTCTCCAAGAAGGATGCTCAGCATCCCCCAAGATGATGGACTGTATCAACTTCTCCCAATGAATGCTGAGGTACTCAAACTAGGTGAGTAATAGTCAGATTTCTTTTTACACAAAATGAATTTAAAGGAGAGAACTGTCACCTTATTATTGTTTTCCCTAGATTTTATAATGGCATCTCAGAGACACAGTTCCTAGCTCTGAGGACCAGTTGACTCAGTTCAGTCCAACAAACATTGGCTAAACACCTGGGTAACAGTGAAAACAAAACAAAACAAAAAAACAGACGCTGCTCCTTAAGGGGATGAGAAGGGCTACAACATTTATTTACATAGATAAGTACCAAGGTAATTTGAGGAAGAAGTTGTTAACCTCCAGGAGGATCATATAAGGTTTCTCCTAGGAAGTGGTGCCCAAATTGACATTTCAAGTCAAAGATCTTCAAAGCTGAGCCAAGGAAGAACTCCAGGTATATGGTCTAACCTGTCCAAAGGTAGAAATGGAATGTCAAGTCCTGGGAACAACAAGTATGCAAGTTTGTGGAATTAAGGGTAGGTGAAAGGCAGTAATGTCATACAAGCCTGGAAAGGTATGCTGGAGTCAGACTATGAATGCTAAGGGCCATAGGATATCATCAAAATTACAATTCTTTGCAACCCTCAGCAGACTTTTTCAGTAGCATCTGCAACAAAGAAAGTAAAGACCTATTATTATCCCCATTTTGCAAATGGGGAAACTGAAACATACAAAAGAAAATGACTTGCCCAAAGTCACATAGATAACAAACATCCAAGGCTGGATTTGAACTCGGGCCTTCTTGACACTAGGTCCACTGTTCTATCCACTAAGCCATCTAGCTATCTCTAATTCTTGTGACTCCTAGGTCAGTTAACATGTCTCTCCCAGAGAAAAGATGGGTTCATCTTTCAGGTCCAGACTACATAAACACTGTGTTTAAATCATGGAGGCTGTGAGTAAAAAAAAAAATAGAAGCATCTCTCTTTTGCCTCTCCCTCTCTTCTCCCAAGGGCTGCCTTTGAGCTACCTATCCCACTACATTCCGGACTTCTTTAGAGAAAACATTATAGGGTGCTTCTTTCCCCCATGATATCCCTGAAGAGTAAACCAGAGAATTTAGAAACTTGAGATGAGCTCCACCTTCCCCTCCTTTGCTTAGTCAGGAGGAGAATGGCTGATGATGGGGTTGGTTGTCCTCTCTGATGCCCTGCCCTGCTCAGGAGCTCTGACTGAATCTTCCTCTCTCTTCTCCACCACTTTTTCTGCTATGAAACTAATAACACAATCTGATTCACTTTAAACAGTGGCATTTGGTTATTGTCAATAGCTCCAACATGGACTTGTCTTTCTTTCTGGTATATTTTACCACCAAATTTATTTTTCTTCCACTGGCTATGTGTCACTGGTGTAGGGAATTCTAAATAAGGAAACTTCCTCTATAGATAAGCCTTGGTCACTTGGGTACCCAACTGCTACACTGAGGAAAGGGCCAAGAAAGATGCCTTGAGTTTTTCTCCATCTCTCCTTTATGGTCCTTTCTGCAAAACAGGCTCCTAGGGGCTTCATATCAGGAATTTTGTGAGGGGAGAGGAGTTTATTTAGATCACTTTTTTAGATCACCTATTTAGATCACTTCAAGACAACAATGGAATTCCTACCAAATCTTATGTTGACTGGCCATTCTAACATATCCCAGGCTGCTGAGCTAGCTGCAGCTATCAGAATTAACCCCTTTACCTCCCACCAGGGAAAGGAAAAGGAGAGAGAAGAGGAACAGTATGATGAATTAAACAGCAGCGTGTCAACTATAAACTGGAACAAACAAGGCTAAACTATGAAAATAGCCCCTGTGGTCCATGGAAAAGAGAATGATACCTCAATGGATCTGTGACCTTATATATGAAGGTAACTCTCCTAATGTGCCATATGCAACCTGTCTACCCAGAGAGAGAGTTAGACGGTCAGGTGAGACCTGGGTACAACCCCTGCCTCTGACACTTACAAATATCTTTCATCCTCAGTTTCCTCATTTGTAAAACGAGATAATAATGGCACCAACTGGAATATTGTGAGAATGAAATGAGAACATATGAAAAGCACCTTGCAAATGTTAAAGTACTAAGTGCCTAAGGAAGGCACCTGGTCTGAGCTCTCCCTGGGGTGCCCTCCCACTGCTGCTCTCCCAGATATCTGGCTCTAGGTGAGAACACATGAAAGGTGGCCAGCCCTCTTTCCTCCACATCAGAGCCTAGAAGACTCCCCATGCCTTTAGACAGTCTTATATATCATTTTTCTCTTCTCATTCAAGGGGAAAAGAAAAATAAATAAAACGGACTGAAGAAACCACTTCCCTCTATTCACAGAATTTTCTCCAAGGCTCTCTTTTGTCCCTAACACCCACTGGGTACTCACCAATTTATTTTAATGCATGTAATGGGTAGGGGAAGGGGTAAGCTCGGGATGTGACTTAGTTTTTTATCCATTTGATAATTTCAAAATGATTTCCCAGCGACATTGTGGCAGCAGTCAGGGACTCTGTAATTACATTAGATTTTGGCTCTTAGAAGTATTTTTCCTGCCTGTGTGCTCTGACAATAAGCACCATCACAGTAATCCCTACAGTGGGAAGACAATCATTAGTAAACAGTGATGAGGACACGTCAATGATGCTTCAGACAGTGGTTTAACCAGATCCTACTAAAGGCTGTGAACCTCCAGAGGAGAAGAGTCAGCTCTTTGGAACTATCTAGAAGTGGCAGGGACCATTTTCTATGACGGTTAAGAAACTCCAAGTGACTGCAAAACACCTAGGACAAAGTGGCTCCCTCAGCCACCACTGGTGGCCATGGCCTTGCTCTGAGAAGTCTCTATCAAGAGCAACATGGACAATTCAAAACCAATCCACAGACGATTGACAAGCAATCCAAGACCCATGGAGAGAAGTATGGGAAGCTCCATCCCTGGAAAGTTCAAAAGCAATGGAGTTAGCCATGTGAAGGGACCTGGTTGTGGGCCTGGCAAGGAAGCAACAACCTGGTTTGGGTCCCTCTGAATCCTGGTTTGGGCTAATAAATCAACAAACCAAGGATCCTTCTTTCTATCCACAAGCACGTATTAAACATCTACTATACACCAAGCGTTGAGGATATACAACAAGAAACAAAAGTAGCCTCTTCCCTTAGAGGAGGAGGCAAGGTTTCCTGTAGAAGGGCTGCTTTAGCTGAACCCTGAGCCTGAACCTCAGAAGGCATGCATTCCAGGCCCTGGGGATGGTCAGGGCAAGGACACCAAGGCGGGGCAAGGGACCATGAGCAAGAACAATGACACCTTGTTTTACTCAGGCCTTTTCTAAACTACCAATTATTACTCTGTGTCCATGCCACTGTTCTCCAAGAATAGTGGTTATACGTTCATAAAATATCATTTGCACCTTCTTAGCTGCATACAGAATCCCCTAGGCACCAGGCTACACAGCATGCATAGTGAACATGGATTCAGGAAGACCTAGGTTCAAATCCTTCCTCTGACACTTACTAGTTATGTCACCAGGGGTCAGTCACTTGGGCCTCAACTTCCTCATCTGTAAAATGGCCGCAGTAATCCCTATAACACTAGCCTTACAGTGTTGCTGGGAGGCACTAAAGGGGCTCTTTGAAAACTTGAAATCACTATTTTATTGTCAACTCTGATGTCTGTCTTTTAATTTTTATGGAGAGGTTTTGTTTTTACCTTGCCTTCATTTCCAAATGTCTGTGTCTCCCCAGATAGTCATCACTTACAACAACAAGTACAAAAGAGAGGAAAAGCGATTTCAGCAGACCCCCTAAACAGAACCACAATGCAGGTGGGTGGTATAGGCAGTTTTCCATACCTGACGTCAGTCTACTGAGGCACAGAACCGTTTTAGCCCTGTCAGTTATTATTATTATCCTAGCACAGTGTGCTATAGTAAAGGCAGCACAGGGTTTGGAATTGCGGGGTCTGAATTTAAATGCTGGCTTAGCCATGCTTATTACATGGATGGCCTTACGTCAGTCATTGACCTTGGCTGCCACATCTGTAAGCATCCGTGCTGGACTAGATCATCTTGAAGGTCCCTAAGCCGATGCCCTTTTGCACAAGGTTTCACTGAATCACTTTTACACTGGCCCAAAGATGTCCTAAAAAGAACATGTGAAATCATTCTCCAACATAACATTTCAAAATGACTGGAATAATTTTCATCTGAATCATTTCTTACTGGTTGATTTCCTTTGCCAGGATATTCCCAATGGAGATGGCACCCTGGAAATAGTACTAGAGTCCTCGGGACCAAGCTAGCCTTCCTTAGAACACTCTACTCCCACAGTGACACCTAAAATTCAACTCAAGCTCCATTTTCTTGTTAATTGATTAGACACCAACTATGTGCTATGTGCTAAGGATACAGAGACAATGAAAACAGCCTCTGCCTTCAAGGAGTTTACAGTCTAGTGGAGGAACAGGCGAGGGCTGTGTTACTCATCAACATTCACGCTCATTTTGCTGTCTAGATAATTGGGACAAGCATACAACTTCTAAGAACCCACAGTCTGGTAGGAATCTGGCACGTGGGAAAGAGAGGGTTGTGATTTTTCTGATTAGAATCAGACTATTCTAACTCATGACTCAGTCACTCCAGTTTCAACAATCCTCTTGTGTAGGAAAGTACTTGGAAAATACCTTCTATTTTAAAAATGGACCAAACGTGGGCTGCTGACTGCTACAGCACTAATTCAGTCCCAAGTATAATTGTCCCTCATTCACGTCAGGTTGTTGATCCACATTTTTCTTCTGTCCCCTGAAGGTCAAGGCAAAGGAAATATAGCCCTTCATTCCCCAGAAACCAGAACACAGTGTCCCAGGCTTCAGAGCCCCTGCTACAGACCCTCTTGTGGCAGACACTTGGGAGAGCACCATATCTGAAAATATGTTTGGCCCAGCTACAGAAGCTAGAACAGAGGCAGGGGGGAGGTTTGGAAAGATGAGTTGAATTCAGAAGTCTGGAAACACCTTGAATATCTACTAGCTGCATGGACATTGCCAAGGCACATCAATGCTCTGTGCCTCAGTTTCTCTCATTTGCAAAACTATCCCCTGCCTCACAGAGTTGCCAAGAAAAGTCACATGAGATGATAGACACAAAATGCTTTAAAAGCCTCAAAGTAATATGTGTCAGCTCCCATTACTTCTAGCTCCACTGTGACATTTAACAGCTGTGTCTTAAGGTGGGACACAGAAAATCATGTGTCTCGGGAAGAAAGGGAGAGGAAAGGAAACAATCAGAGTCTTCTGCCACATAATACAAATCCCAGACATCATAAATAAAGATAAAGATCAAACATATGCCAACACAGAGGCTTCCAGTCCATTACCTAATAAAGAAGCCTTGAAGAGTTGCCAGAAGTGAAGGCTCTTTCTTAAAGAGCTAATGAGTGTCCAAGGCTAATGAGTGTCCAAGGCAGTATTTGAACCCTCATCTCCTGAATCTAAATTTGGCACCGTCTCTCAATTGTGTATTTATTTTCTATTACATTGCCAGTTGTGTGCTGAGAAGGATGAGAGCACCTCATTGCTCCAATGGAACCCCTGAAATATCACCAGACTTCCAGTATATTGGGGGAAGCTACTATGGAGGGAAATGGGCAGGATGGTAAGATGAGGAGAAGTCATGGCCTGCAGTGATAAAAGTGATATTCACATGAATAAATCCACGAGATTGTATTGAAGCCAGATGTCAATCTATTGGAGCACAGAGTCCAGCCCCCAAACATTTGCTTCTCCCAAGTCTCTTCTCTGGGTTCACTGGTGTTGTCGCTACTGTTCTCATCTCTGACATCATTGCCATAAAGAACTCCCAGTGTGAAACCTCCTTTATCCAATGCAGATCTCTACGTGCTCTGCAGCTCATGGTCCTAGACAGTTGTCCAATGCTCTAAGAGTGCAGTCGGTAGGTGGCAGAGGCCCATCTCCTACCCAGGTCCCCCTGAATGCACCACACTGTGCTGACTCTTCTGTCTGGATTTTTTTAAAAAGTAATTCACCATCTTGGGGGTATAGAGCTGATGAAACCTTTGTGCCATATACCCAAAAGTAAGCTCAATGGCCTAGTAGACAGAAATACCCAAATTAGACTCACAGAAGACAAGAGCTTCAATCCTGACTCAGACACTTACTAGCTGCACGACCCCAGGCAAATAAGTCACTGAAACACTCGGTGCTTCAGTTTCCTTATCTATAAAACTGAAGTACTAATAGCACCTACCTCATAGAGTTATTTTGAGGATTAAATGAAATAATATACACAAGGTGCTCTATAAAGCCTTAAAATGCTATATAAATGTTAGTTATTATTAATTTATATAAGGCGAATTAATGTTACTTACTAAGTTCTCGAGCCTTGACTAGAAGCCCGCCTTTCCAAAAAAATTAAAAGTCAGCATGAAGAATCTGGAACCTTTCCAAGAAACCATCTTTTCTAAAGCTCTATGTGTGCCTTTCAATCTCAGGTACCTGGTACCCACCAGAATCTTCCCTTAAGGCCTCAAACTCAGAAGGCCCAGATCATAGCTAGGAGGGGCACGGCCCTCTGGGGACTGATGTTCAAATGAATATTTGCTGAATTCTACTCTGCTCAAGCAGCCTTACCTGCAGGTCACAGCACTGTTCAGTCTTTTCTGGTGGGGAGGGTTTACTCAGGACCTAAATACAACCGTGAACAGCTTTTTTTGCCTTAAGCAGAGTGTCCTGATTTGTATGTCAATCCCCAGAATTCTTTTTCTACCTCAGGGCTGTTTTTAAAAACACCCCAAGCCAGTTAGCCTAGGAAGCAGACCAAAGGATTGTAGTCACAAAGTTTGTTTCAGTACATTTTGCAAAATAGAAATATGGAAGACTCCCTCCCACCAACCCCTGGGATCTCCCAAATCTTCTGCATGTTCGTTCAAAAACATTTTAAAGTGGGCCTAAGACAAGAGGACAGAGAACACAGCAGAGGCCAAGAACTGCATCTCTACCTCCCTCCCCTTCCCCATCAATCAAGTGCTTTAACAAATAAGACACAACTGATAAGACATAAGTTCTAATCGCTAGTAACTGTCTACACTGTCAAGTCCAGGAGGGATAAATGCTCTTCTTGTAACGCAGTACGACACAGTGGTTAGAGCTGGTCTCAAAGCTGGGAAGGCCTACACTCAAGGCCCAACTCTGTCACGTACCTACTATGTGACCCTGGACAAATCGCTTAATCTCTCAATGATCCGGGCAACTCTTGAAGATTCTAAAGATGCAGAGAAGGCACCAACCAACATTGGTAGAGGGAGCTTCCTCAGCTAGGAGCCACCCTCTCTTCCGATGAAATCACAAGACTAAGCTCTATCCCATCCCCTAGCACACAAGTAAAAACATGGCCCAGCCTTGTCATGGAGCCACTAGGTAGGGTTAGGAAAAAAACACCAGCTAGCAGTGATGGGAGAAGCAAATTCTACCCAACGTGCCAGCTGAACTGTGATACTCATGTTTTGGTGTAGATCCTTCCCTCAGCCTACCTTGCTCCCAGATGAGCTGCCACAGAATGAACCCCAAAAGAACTTAGCTTGTGACCTTCAGAAATGAGAGAAAGGGGGTTTAGGAATTTGAAAAGGGAATCAATTTAAATGTCCTTTCCTAAATTAGGGACTATGGTTACTCAGGGTACAGGAGGCCTCCTGAATCTCATGACATCACCATTTCCCAGTCTCTCATCAACAAACTCTCCCCTTGATTTTCTGGTGAATATTTCAGACTTCTGGTTGCTGCTGCTACTCCTCTATAGAAAAAGAATTCTGTAATGTGGGGATTAGGAGGAATCCCAAAGAGTTTTTTACCACTCTCCATTTCATGTTTCCCAATAATAACATGCCAGCTTCTTAAGGGATTTACCATAAAATATTCAATGGTGGAGGTGGAGAAAGGCAAATACAACCACAGATAAGAAGGTCAACTGTTTCAAAAGTTACAATGGCTCTTATGCCTAATTCTGCTCCTCACTAACCGCTACAAGGACATCAGGGTCCAGTCTTCAAAGATCATGGATTTAGACATGGAAGGATCTTCGAGGCCACCTAGTTCAAGCCCATCATTTTACAGACGACTGACGTGAGGCCCAGACAGTGTCACAAAGAAGTGACAAATAAGAGATTTGAACCCAGGACTCTTTCTGTATGCCTTGTGGCTTCTCTGTAGCTTTATCTTTTGACTAACTCAACTAAACCCAGTCCCACAGTCAGTCTTGGCACCAGCTTTCCTCTCTTCCTAGAATGCATTTCCTGCTCCCTTGGACCTCTAAGAACCCCCTCACTATCTTCAAGATTCAATGCAAGCTTCACCTCTACAAGATGTCCTTCCTGATCTCTATCCCCAAATACTAGTAGTCTCCATGTGGTATTTACTTTGTATTTACTCTGATAGATATATTCTGTCTCCCTTGACAGAATGTAAGCTATTTGAAGGCAAGAACTGTTTCGTTATTGTCTTTGAATGCCCATCACCTTGCACATAGAAGATATTTAATATATATTTGTTGGTTCACTGACTTATTACCCTGCCTATCTCTGTCTTTTTTCTTGATATTCCCTAATGGCTACATATTCCAACCACTTCTTCACCTCATCCCACTTTTAATTAGTTGCCTTTTTCACCCACATTATGTAGATGCCAGAAGTTCACTCTTGAATCTGGGCACCACAATCTGATATTTTATATTTCAACTGGATAAACTAATTCTTTTCCCTCAGATTTCAACAGATTGATGAAGCAGTTTCTTCCCAACTACTCTATGAGATAGGTAGTTGAGAAGTTAGTTCCATTTGACAGATGTGGAAAATGAATGTCGAAGAGGTCAAAGGACTTGCTTGATCTTCTTTCCTCTCTAGGTTTTGGGGATATTGTTCTTCCTTGTTCTGCTCCTTCCACTCTGACTGCTCCTTCTCTGTCTTCTTTGCTGGATCCTCCTTCATGCCATGGCTCCTACACATGGGCACACCCTACAGTTTGGTCTTTAGCACCCTCCTCTTCTCATCTTTTATCAGCTCCCATGGGAGCTCTCTATATAGAGAGGTGACAATACTCTATGCAGATGATTCCAAGGTCAGTTATCTTGCCCTAAACTCCCCGGAGCTCAGTCCGGCATCATCCTCATCTTCATCACAACAGCTGGCATTTAAACAGCACCTATGGCTTGGCAAAGTGCTTTATAGGGTGACCTCATTTGACCCTCATAACAACCCTGGGGTGGGGAATGGGGGGTGGATGTATTATTATTCCCATATTACAGATAAGGAAACTGATCACCAAAGAGAGTTGAAGTGATCTGCCCAGGATCACACATTTAGGAAGTTCAAACTCAGGTCTTACTGCCTTATAAGTCTTGTGCTCTTGACACACTGAACTGCCTGATTATTGCCAATTAACTGCTTCTTGGATATCTAAAGCACTGTGTGCCTAGAGTAGAACTCATCACGTTTCCCCCAAATACTTCCCTCTACCACATTTTCCTATTATTGTCTAGGACATCACCAACCTCCCAGTCACCCAGGTTCTCAACCTCAGTGTCATCCTTGGCCCTTCACTTGCACTCACCCCATGTATCCAATCCATTGCCAAATCCTAACATTTCTCTCATTTCAACATCCCTCATATCTCATACCTCTGCTCCCACCTTGTTTGTACTGGCTGCCCCCCTTACTTGAAATGCCCCTTTTCCTCATCTCCATCTCCTGGCTTCCCCAAGACTCAGTTCAAATCTCTTTTTCTTCAGGAGGCCTTTCCCATAAACCCTCAGCAGGGCTTTCCCCTCTGAGGTTACCTTCCATGACTCTGTATATATATCTTGTATGTATCTCATTAGTTACACGTTGTCTCCGCCATTTATATGTTAATTCCTTGGAGGCAGGGTATGTGTTTTTCACCTTCCCTTGAATTTTTAGCACTCAGCACACGCCTGGCACATACTAAGCACTTAAGACATGATTGTTGGCTTACTGCATATGATTCAACACTGGCCCCAAGTCTTCCTACGTGGAGTTCAGTGCTCTTCCAGGGTCTTCTCCTGCTCTGAATTCGACCCTCTAATGAACCTACAGCCTCATTCCACTGAGGAGATCATAGGACCACAGGACTGAGAGCTAGAAAGGACCTTAGAAGTCATTCAGGAACTCTGAAGGTTAATATGTCCTAATAGTACAAATGGAGGAACTAATGATTTTGTATCTTCTGCTCCTCCATATGGGAATTGGTGCCTTGGCAGATTAACATAATTACTTTCGTTTGTTTCCTCTTAAAAGTTTAGTGAAAGTCATACCACTAAGAAAGACCTACTTCACAGAACTGGGGAAAGAAGTCTGCCAATTTCTTTTGAGAGGAAAGATCCCAATGCCTTCTCCTCTGGCCTTTTTCATGTTTAATTACTATACCCTCAAAAAACAAATGGGGTAAGTGAACAGCATGGGCTTCCCCTTAATCTGCCAGTTTCATCTCAAAACATTGAGGTTAGGGTAGGAAAACTGAAATATATTATAGCATACGTGGATCCCCAGACAATTCTACCTCAGGTTCAATGTACTACGTGGGTCAGCATTCACTCAAACTCATAGCCCTAGAACCCCTGCTGATTTGTTTATTTTTCCTGGTCAACCATAGAACATAATTAGTTCAGAGCAAAGGCATTTAATGAAAAGGTAAAATCAGAAAAGTAACAATAAAATATTTATCCACAACTCTAGCGCACACTCTCCCACAAGTACATATAGGCTCAGTGGGAAGAGGGAAAACACATAGGAAACATGTGGAGAGAAATAAACATAAGAAGTCCCTGGCGAGGGCACACACATAGAGAACATACGTAACCAAAGCTCATATAGAAAAGCAACTTACCCCCCTGACAGAGAAGGCCCACTGTAGTTTTCTGATGATGTAATCCCACTGAACTTGTTCTCTTCTGCACTTGCATCCCAAATAACCTCTGGTAGGCATGTAATTTCTTCTGGGCACTGATTCCTGCTGATCTTATTGGCTACAACTAGACAGTGTACCACTAGTCCTGTGGTTGCTGTTGGTCACTGTCCAAAGCAGCTCCACTGGACAAAAGGTTTTCAACCTTTTCTCTTCTGTCAGCTTCTTGCTACAAATGTATTCTCAGCTGAGGTTCCCCTTCTTATCTCTTGAAACCCATAACAATCTCAACTAATTGGCACCTGCAAGCTTAAATCAATTTTGTAACTTCCAATTCCTACTCACTAGGGACAAGGTCTCTATTAGAAACTGTTCTCTGATTTAGGATTAGAAATCTCTTGCCGCTCTCTACTCAGGTTCCATTGTTAAACTGTATCAACTATATCAATAAACCGTATCAACCTTGGTTTAGAGTCTGCCCTTCCAACAAATTATCTAGGGCTTTCTTGATCCAAGGCCAATCAACTTCTCAGCTTCAAAATTCTCACATGCAAATCAGTGGCGGGAGAAAGGCACAAGAATAAATGCTAAGTCCACAGGCAAGATCATTGTTTTGTTCCTACTTATCTTCAGAATATGTGATCAAAAGCAAGATGCACAGCAACATTATATATAATTACGACACTAGTATGGTCTTAGAGATCATCTGATCCAATCCTCCTCCTTCCATGTTACAGAAAAACTGACTGAGGCCTAAGGAGGAAGGGCAGCTTGGCCAAAATGACACAGTGAGTGGAAAGATCCAGGACTGTAAACCAAGCCTAGAAGCTAGGTGCACAGTAGAGCACAGGACTTGGAGTCAGGAAGACCTGAGTTCAGATCCTGATTCATATACTTACTAGCTGTGTGACCCTGAGCAAGTCACAACCTCTCTGTGCCTCTTCTGTAAAAAGGGGATATATATGACACCCACTTTGAAGTTATGAGGATCATATGAGTTAATATATGAAAGAGCTTTGCAAAAGAAAGCGTCATATAAATGCTATTTCCTACTATTACTGTTATTCTTACACCTTGTGATTTCCAGAAATGGGCATTTCCCTCTATGGCATGCCTCCTGTTCTATCAAATATTAGGCTTCCAGCTGGGAAATCATCATCTTAAGCTGCTAGCATACATGACAACTCAATTAGGAATTCCTAGGCACCAGGAAAAGAACAGGGAGCATCTCTAGGCTTCAGAGGCCGTAGGGTGAATACAAAGCCAACCTGGCTGAATTATACAAGACGTATACATGAGATTTTCAAAACTTCTATATGTTAAGCTCAAAATTGCTGAATAGTTTCACACACGCCAGTCACATGGCTCAGGAAACACGGCTTCCCCCTTCACCAAAATCCAAACTCATCTCTTCTGTCAGAAATGCGAACCTAATCTTCAATAGGAAAAAGTTAGGACCAAGTATCTATTTCCCTTCTTCAATTCATTTATTAAAGACATAAAAAGCCCTTACCCTTAATGAGTTTATGTTCAATACAATATGTGAACAAAGAAGTCAGGGTTGGGGGTGGGGGTATGAACCTGTGATTTCATCAATATGTGAAACTCCTAGAGAACAAACATTTCACCAATGCAGTGTGAGTTCATAATATTTTATAAGCACCTACTGTGTGCCAGGTGCTGTGCCAGGTACTATGAATACAAAGAAAGGCCAAAGACAGTACCTGCCCTCAAGGAGCTCACAGTTTAATGGGGAAAACAATGGGCAGACAATTATCGACAAATAAGATATATATAGGACAAAATGAAGATAATAAACAGAGGGAGGCATTAACAGTAGTAAGGATCAACACTTGTTCTTCAACAGCCTTAGAGGATCACCCAGGGCACTGAGATGTCAAGTGACTTAGCCAGGCTAACAAAGCCCATAAAGATCAGAGATGGGGCTGACTCTTCTCCCAGTTCATGATGCTACTCCCTCCTTCTATAGAGAATGAGAAGGAGGAGGAGGAGCAGGAGGAGGAGGAGGACAAGGATAAAATTTTTCTTTGCTGTGTAATTCTATGAACTGCCCTTTCAGGACAAAAATAAGAAACCAAAACATGAGAACAACAACCTTTCCCAAGGTTCTGATTCCTACCAGCTGCCAATACCCTTCAAACCTTTCACAGAGTTCAGATTCTGCCCAGGTTTCCAGCAGGTGCATGCTGCAGTGATGAGACACTTAACCTCCAGGCTTGGCCACTGCTGAAGAATAAGAGAAAAATGTGGTCTTTCCCCAAATGTTAAATTTAGCCCTCAAATTATCTCTAAGGGGGAAACTCACCAGGGAGAGAAAAGGTCCTGAAACTTTGTAAGATGGCATAGGATAAGCTAAGGCCCTGGAAACTCTGCACCAATCAAGAGTGGCTGATTACATTAGAGAATGGCTCTCTCATCACACACAACCCACAGCATAGGAAGTGTGAACCAGGAAAACTGTCAGAATTGCCCAAGGCAGGAGCCCCAGTGGACTTTCTGTACCCTCAAGTCAACAAAACAATAAGCAGATCTGATAAAGTGAATCAGCAGTATATTACTTTATACTGGGGAAAAAAAAACAAAAAACTGTGTATGATCCTTAAACTGGTACATTCCTTCCACAGTTCATGAATCCTAGCTATATTTCAGTCTTAATTTCATATTACTTCCCTTTCACACACCCTCTATTTTAGAGAATCTGACCTACTAGTGTTCCTTATACATGATTTTTCATCTCCTACATGTGTCTTTGCACAAGCAGTAACCTCCCCAGCCCTGCCCCCATCACAGTCCAGAATATACTCTCTCCTCACTTCTGCCTCTTAGAATCCCCATCTTCCAAGACCATATGGTTCACATGAACCCTTTCTTGACCTCTGGTTCTGAGTACTTTCTATGCCTTGGAGTGACTTTATATATACTTTACTTCTATGTATATATGTAGTTAACCTCCCTATTAATGAAACTCCCCCCACCAAGAGAATGTGAGTGCCTTCAGAATAGGGCCTGTTTTGTTTTCTCTGTGGATCCCCAGCATTTAGGCCACAAGATCTGTTGAATTAAATCACTCTATACCACTTGTTGGCCATGAAGCGCACCTGTTAACCAAGAGCCATAGTGACAGAAAATCAAATTAATGGGCCAAACAAGAAAAAGAAACCTTTTTTTTCAAGGATCAAGGGATCTAACTGGATCCTAATACAAACAAGGAATTTGGTAACACACCCACAAGTGTAGTAAGAGCTGGCATTTTGTTATTGCCTTAAATTACTTTACAAATGGTATCTCGTATCCCCACAATAACCCTGGAAGGCAGGTGCTGTCATTATCCCCATTTTGCAGATGAAGAAGCTGAGGCAGACAGAAGTTGAGTGAGCTGGTAAGTATCTAAGGCTAGGTTTGCACTCAGGTCTTCCTGATTCCAGGTCCAACGCTCTGTCCACTGTATCCCCAACTGGTATCTATGTCTATCATGAAGCTTAAGTGCATATAAAATGTGCACTGCAACCCTTAAAGTACAACCCAAGTGATAACTTTTTTTAAGTTTTATTTTATGATTTCATTGGTTTGGGGCACTCCTAGTATGGAAATTCCCTCCATCAACTGAGTCTGCAGCTCCAAGCTCTAGGTAGTCGTGAGGAGCAAGAAGTTAACCGACTTGAGCAGGATCACATGGCCAGGAAGAGTCAGAGAACCTCAGCCTTCCCAACTCCAAGGCTGGTTCTATCTCTATTCTGCTTTTTCTTGTGATTCTCCATGATTATCATTAAAAATGAGTCAGGAAACTTTTTAATTAGAAATTTAGGAGGTGTAAGTTTCAGAAATACTTCCTGAGCATAACTGAATGGTAGAAGACAATCAAAGGGTTAATGAAAGAGGGAAGAAGACAGTTAAAACATCTAAGATTATTAAACCTAGACAAAAGAATGCTGACAAAAGAATGGTGCTCTGTAACCTTCTTCAGACACCTGTGGCCTCTAACTCGAAAGATGATGACCAGTCACTATTCTTTATCTAGAGTTTAGAGAGAACTGAGGGAAAGCAACCGCACTCTGAAGTTTGCAAAGAGTTTCACATAGATAATCTCAGCTGAGGCCTCAGGAGTGTCCTCGAGGTAGTCACTGAAGAGATAAGACATTGAGGCTAAGAAAGGTCACCTGTCTGGCCCAGGGACACTGTCAGTAAATGTCAGAGGCAGCATTTGACCACAAGGAAGCGGAAGCATGACTCCGAGTCTAGATGTGCTGTAATACTCTGCTGCCTCTTCAAAAGAAAAGGAGACTTTACTGGTGACACATGCAGGGTGAGGAGAGGATGGCAACAGTTTGTGCCAAAGAAGGAATTTTGCCTATTCTTCCCAAGGGGTCTGGGATTAAAGACAGTGCTGCTTTAAATCACAGAGATCAACCAGATGACCTGTCAAAGTTCCTTTTGGTTCTTGATCCAATGAATCTACAAATTGTGAGTGCTTTGATATTGTATTTAAGAGCCATTTACTTAGTTGGACACAGATACTTGAGACCTTAGGAGGGAGCATGTGAGAGGTTAAAGTCAGTAAGGCTGGTACTATGTAAATTGTTTTGGGCCCAGACATCCCCAAATGGGGCACTGCCTCAACCGTTCCTGTGCAGCTACTGTCCTGGTAGGGCATAAGCTGATTTTGGAAAGTTTTTAAAATATCCCACTTCAATCGTTTGTTTTTCTATACCCTCCCAACCCCCAACAACATTGAAACAGTGTAGGACAGTGGAAAAATGCTGTATTTAGAGTCACCTGATGACAGCACCTGTGGGACCCTGAGAAAGTCACTTCGATTCTCAAAGACTTAGTTTCCTCATCTGTAAGATGAGGTTGAACTAGACAATGTCTGGGGTTCCTTCCAGCTATGACCCTATGAAGAACTGCAATGGACCCTAAAAGTTTGCAGATTAGTGTATCTCTGCCAGGCTAGATGCTGCTGCTATGGTTACCAAAGACTTGCTGAGAACTTCGGACAGCGCCCTGGCTAATTTTTGTCACTAGAGAAGCTCATAACTAAGTCTACTCTTCTTATTACAACTGGACAATTAAGGAAATCCATGAAAGAGAATAGGAACAATGGCCTCAAAACTCAACCTGAGAAAATGCTATCGCTCTCATAAGGCTTCTTTTCCCCCAAGGAGCTGTGTTAGGATCAAAGGCAGCTACAAGATAAAGATTCTTTTTAGAGGGCTTGTGCTTAGGGGTGTAGACTCTCATATTTCCAGTCTGAATTTCTCTAACTACTGAGAAAACACAAAGATTCAACCAAGAATATATTTTCCAATTTTCATAATTTTAAGAAAACCCTCCCCATTGTGTGTGTGTGTGTATGTGTATGTGTTTTTTCACCAAGTCACACAAGTCTATTACAGTTTGGATTTGGTTTTCATCACAGTGAAATAATCCGATTCAACCCCCTGAAGTCCTGATCACTAATGAAACCAGAATTCACTCAAAAAAAAAAATCAAATGCATAACTTGCCTTGGCAGTCACAAGACAAAACAGCTGTGAAAGTCCCATTGGCCCAGGCCCCATTTCTCCAACTCTTCTATAAGGCAGGACAGAGAGTCTCTTGGAGGAATGGAGTGGCCACTAAAGAGTTAACCCAGCTGATTTCTGGGAGAAGATGAGGATGGAGTCTATTTTTTTTTTTAAGGCAAACACCTGGAGGGGAAAAAAGTAGTATTTTGTTTCTACCTCAAGAAATTGCCGACAAACATAAAGCAAATCACATCAGTGGAATACTCAATTATCTGCACATGCTAATTAACTAAATGTAATCAGCCCCCTTTCAGGCCTCTTTTCACCTGCAGTAATATAGGGACTGGATTTGCTTCCCTGATCCCCACCATGGGTAAAAAACATTAGACAGTCTGCATGGTGCATCCAAGAGTAACTAGTAAGCACAGATTTCTGCTGATGACAGGAATTTTCTCTGCTCAAGGCACCAAGAGAACCCACAACATGGAGATGGTAAGACCGGCTGTAGACTCCAATTATTTCCCAAAGATATTTTAAGCATCGACTTCAAGTTCAGCTAGATAAAACTATGCTCTGAGAGTGTTGTTTCATAAAATCGAACCCAGAGAGTCATCTGAAGTCGTAAATATGCAGTCATGACCATTAAATATTCATGAAATCAAGAGTTACTGAAAAGCTGAGTATATTAGAATATTAAAATCCATTTCCTTTTTCCCTCTTCTTTCTTATTGGCTTTTTTTCTGTATCTGCAGAGCAACACAAACCCAATCTAAATGTCTTCCAATCCCAATGCTTTAGTGAGTTGCTTTTCACATGAAAACCATATCACTGATTCCCCCCACCCCCTCCATTGACACATAGCCCTGATGCTCATCTTGATTCCTGCATGCAGCACACATTCTGACCACTGGTGATTTCAGGGAAGACACACATTTTTCCCCGGTAAGACTTGTCAAGTGAACCCAACTCTAAATTCAGTGTGGCTAGAGCATACTCAGTGTGATCCAGCCATAGTTTAAGTATTTATTCGATCCACCTGCATATAATAAGCATTCACAGAAAACAGGGCACTCTCCAACTCAAAGGTTTCAAGTATTCCTGAGATACTATTGTCTCTTAAGACAGTGGAACTCATCATACTACCCACATCTTTCCCATTCAACTTACATTGATCAGACCAAGCGTGATACGGTAAATGGCCTGAGCGCAGTTCTACAGCTTCCAAACACAAACCATAACTTTTTTTTTGGGGGGGGGGAAGGGTAGGAATTCCCATTCAATTTCCTCAAGTTTAATATCATCAATGCAGGTGCCCCCCATGTTCCACAGAACACTTAGCCTTCAGTTTCACCAAAAACACTTGAAGATGCAGAAAATGCCCAGAGACAGATTCACTTTCTGATTAGTACACTGGGCTGGCGTTTTTATAATAGCAATTTTTAAAATTCCATTTCTTCTTCTTTGTGATTTATTTAAGAGGGATGGCAGGGACAGAATGAAATTGGAACCATCTTTCCTTGAACTCTATTACCTAAAAGGCTGTCTGTCCCTTCCTACAGTAAGAAGGAGCTGTCCCTTGGTCTGCAATGACACAGCAGGGCTGAGCTAGATTTGAGGGGCTGCTCTTCCGGAGGGGGGGGAGTGACAGGTGAGGCCACAGGGCTCCCCGCAGCATTAATCGAGCCTTAGCTCGATTCTGCCAAAGAGAGAAACTTTGCTCCCCACTGCTGGACATCTATCTGCATTGGGGCTTCTCTCCTCCTGCTCCCCGCCCCCGGCCCCCAAGGCTTCCCCAGAGCCCCTTCAGAACTAGTGGCTCCGGAGGAAGGAGCCTGCAAAGCCTCCTCCCTTGAATTTGGGAGGGCAAGCAGAGGTCTGCCTGCCCGCCCTGCTGGGCTGCTGG
>CM053623.1:20200874-20220083 GCA_028646595.1 Phalanger gymnotis
GAAGGGAGGGCAGATAGAGGGAGGAGGTAATCAAAAACAAACACTTTTGAAAAGGGACAGGGTCAAGGGAGAAAATTCAATAAAGGGGGATAGGATAGGAAGGAGCAAAACATAGTTAGTCTTTCACAACATGAGTATTGTGGAAGGGTTTTACATAATGATACACATGTGGCCTATGTTGAGTTGCTTGCCTTCTTAGGGAAGGTGGGCGGGGAGGGAAGAGGGGAGAGAATTTGGAACTCAAAGTTTTAAAAACAGATGTTCAAAAACAAAAAAAAAAGGTTTTGCATGCAACCAGAAAATAAGATACACAGGCAATGGGGTGTAGAAATTTATCTTGCCCTACAAGAAAGGAAGGGAAAAGGGGGTGACAGAAGGGAGGGCTGACTGGTGAACAGGCAACCAGAATATACGCCATCTTGGAGTGGGTGGGAGGGGAGAAATGGGGAGAAAATTCATAACTCAGCCTCTTGTAAAAATCAATGCTGAAAAATAAATATATTAAATAAATTAAATAAAAAAGAATGTTAAAAAAGAAATAAATTCAGAGAAGAATGGGAGAAAAAAAGAAATCACCAATTTTTTATATCAAAAAAAATTGGGGAGGGTTCTACATGCCAAACAAAGAAGTTTGTATTTTATCCTAGAGGCCAGAGGAAGTCACTGAAGTTTCTTGAGTGAGGGAGTAATGTGGCCAGACCTGTACTTTTGGAATATCAGTTTGACAGTTGTGTAGACCATGGAAACTATACACAGGGAGTACACTTAAAAGATTATTTAAATACTTCAAGCCAAAACTGCTGAAGTCCTAAATTCGAATGGTGATTGTATGAGCAGAAAGGAGACACATGGGAGACATGTTGTGGAGGCAGAATTGAAATGATGTAGCAATGGATTGGGTACAGTTTAGGGGATTGTGAAGGGTTAGGCATGGCAGCTGAAGAGTTGAGGATGACCTCAAGGTTGTGAAGTTGGGTTACCGGAAGTATGGTGGGATCCTCCACAGAAATAGGGGAATTATTTCTTAGCATCTCTCATAGACATCTCCTTATTTCTATTCATATAGCCCCACAGGCCTTCATTGCTTCTCCTCTGGACTCTTCCAACAGCCTTCTGACTGATCTCCTTCCCTCACTCCTCCCCATTCTCATCTACTCTTCATTAAGCTGCCAAAGCATTTTCCCCCCTAAAACACAGGTTTTGTGTCTCTCAATAAGATTCAATAATTCTCTGTCATCTCCAGGATCAAACATACAATTCTCTCCTTCACGTTCAAGGCCCTTCACATTCTAGCCCAGTCTTTTACATTCTGCTCCCCTCTACATAGCCTACAATCCAGCTACTGTGGCCACCCTGTGGCTCCTCACGTAAGATACTCTGCCTCTCTCTCTGCCTTCTCAGTAGCTGTCCCTGGCCCAGGATGCTCTCCCCACTCCTCACCCAGCCTCTTGTCTTCTTTGGCTTCTGTCAAGATTTAGCTTAAATCTCCCTTTTGCAAGAAGATCACTGCCACTGCTAGCACTATGATTACCTTCCATTACATATTTGTGTGTGTGTATATGTGTGTGTGTATACATATACACACACCAGTATATATAGATAAATATGCATAGATAGATAGATATAGATATAGATAGCATTTACATAGAGATTTGAAAGTTGTGTCCCCATTTAGAATGTGAGCTCCTTGAGGCCCTGGACAATGTTCTTGCCTTCCTTTGTATCTGAGGCTCTTAGCACAATGCCCGGCACACATTACTGCTGTGTAGTCATTCTGGTTGTGTCTGACTCCTCGTGACCCCATTTGGGGTTTTCTTGGCAAAGATATTAGAGTGGTTTGCCATTTCATTCTCCAGTGGTTCCAGTGGATCCATTTTGTCAGGCAATTAGAGGTGAAGTGACTTGACCAGGATTAAAGAGCCAGGAAGTCTCTGAGGCTGGATTTGAACTCAGGTCTTCCTAATTCCAGGCCCAGTGCTCTGTCCACTGAGCCACCAGCCGCCTCCCTGGCAGACAGTGAGCACTAATAAATTCTTGCTGACTGACTGAGGAAGAGAGGACGGTTTGGAGAGAACAAAAAATGAGTGATGCCAAGATGCCTGTGGGACACTAACAGTTTTTAAAGACTCAAAGTCCTGTGTGACCCAAAAAGCAACAAAGATAGATGATAGGCACAAATACATGTTGCATTTTTTCAACAATGACCTACCACAAGTGATTCAAGGGATGTCATTTAGGAAATGTATGGTTGGAAAAGGAGGTGGGCTGGTCATGGAGAGAGCATAAAGGAGACTAGCTGGGTATCCTGAATGCTGCACTGGAACCCTCTAGGAAACAGTTATGAGAGATCAAAGGCAAGAGCTCTAGAAGTTGATAAGGCATGAGTGGGTTATGATCTATACCAATGAGGGAATACTCACCTGGACAAGATCACAGATTCATTGAAATATTAAAGATGCATATATTCAGGGACACATGCTTACAAAGAGCTGTTTTATAGATGTCCTTAGGGAGCCTATTTTAATAAATGGAAATGAATGGTCTGTGTTCATAATATCAAATGTTTGTACATAAATATTTTCAAAAATACATGCCTAAAAACAATTTATTGTTTTTAATAATTTAAATATTTCCCTGCATTTTATGCTATTAGTTAGAAAATCTTTTTATTGATAATGCACTTGCCCCCAAATATATACAATTAAATAAGTTAAATCCAAATCAATAAGGTTTTATTATCTACCTATTTTTCTCCCAAGTTATCATGTATGTCTATTAGACTAAGCATCCTGCAATAGGGAGAAGAAACAGGAGCAATCTTAGCTGGAACAACTCAGATAAGCAGCAATAGTCTGGCCCTGATGGCACGGCTTTATCATCTTGTACTTCTCATTACATACTTGGAGGATTTGCAACTGGAAGGTACCACTGAGATCAGTCAGTCAAGGATGTTTGTGGATCTTCCAACACATTAAGCAAGAATGATAATAAATGACACAAGCACACATGATGGTGATACAAAGGGACATTGGAAAAAGCACTACAAAGGAGAATTGGGTTGGCGGTAGTCCAAGGACCCAAGTTCAAATCCTGGCTCTCCCACTTATCATCTGTGTAATTTGGGCAAGTCATCTAACCCCTTTCTTTGGGCTTTCAGTTTTCTCAACTGTACAATAAAGGAGATGAAGAGAATAGCTTATATCAGTGGCACAGTGAGTATGCAGCTTGCTGGATTTGTAGTCCTGAAGACTCGAATTTGAATCCTACCCAGCATATTTACTAGCCGTGTGACTCTACACAAATCACTTAACTTCTCTCTGGCTCAAGTTTCCTCAACTATAAAATGGAAATAATAATAATAGTAGCACTTACTTCTCAGGGTATGAGGATCAAATAAGATAACGTAGGTAAAGCACTCTGCAAACTGTGAAGTGCAAGATGAAAACAGGTTTTTATTATATGCTATGTGCTAGCTGGGCAGCTAGGTGGTGCTCTCATGCATAGAGCACCAGGCCTGGAGTCAGGAAGATTCTTCCTCTTGAGTTCAAATCCAGTCTCAGACACTCACCAGCTGTATAACCCTGGACAAATCACTTAACTCTGTTTGCCTCAGTTTCCTTATCTGTAAAATGACATGGAGAAGGAAATGGCAAACCACTCCAGTATCTCTGTCCAGAAAACTCTAAATGGGGTCATGAAGAGTCAGACACGACTAAACAACAAATATGCAAGCTATTTAAAATAATTGTATGAATAACCACCAGTGGGCACAGCTGGGCCATGTCACACTTGCCATCCTTCCTCAGCATTTATCTCTCAATAACATATTTTCTATGCTGCTATACCACCAAATAACAACTAGTTTTTGCAGCCACTGAATCACTTATAGGTTTCCCCTCTTTATGTTACCCCAAACTCTCAGATACTCTAATGGAAATGTCAGCTCAATCGGTCCCTCTCTTCATCAGCTATTTTCATAGTACTTAGGAATTCTCCTTCCATGCTACAAAAAGTCAGAATAGCCTTCAATAGCTACCTCCCAATCCTATTATGTTCCACTCTTCTGATGGGAAAACAACTATTGTTTTCTTTATCAAAGACCAGGTAGGATTTGGCTATGAAATAACAGGTGGCTTTGGTCTCTACTCATCCACCACCTCCTATAGACTGTTTTTCAAGTGAGTTTACTACTCTTATCTGTGGTATAATGTGGTATATCTGTGGTATAAAACAGGGAGCTGATAGGAGAGGTGACTGCTACGTCAGCAGCTCATGGCTCACAGGTTTTCATGCGTCTCTGGCTTGCCATTGTTTGGGAGACATGGCAAGTAAAGGAGGATTATGGAAGAGAAAAGTCCAATGTAAAAAGAGTTGTGAAACTCAGCCAGCCCTTGAACTTGACAACCAAGTCCTTAGACCTTTATCATAAGGAAAAACTTCCTAACAATTAGAACTATTAAAGAGTAGAAGGGGTGTCTTTGAAGACAATGGGCTCTCATTTGGCAATTCTTTGAGCAAAAGCCAGATGACCACTTGTTGTTTATGCTGTACATAGGGATCTTTTGGGGCTAGGGTTTGACTTAATGGCCACTACAATCCTTGAAAGCTGTGAAATTCTGTGATTGTGCAGCCTTCTCCCTTTGGATCCATCTATAATCAGCAAAGCTTCAGAAAACTGTCTGATGCCCTTCTGGAGAAGGCCCTTATTAACTGACAAGATCTTGATAAGATTTCTTACTTCATCATGAGTTTTCATGGCAGCTGAAAAGCCATCATTCTGCACTGTTGCTAACCCGGGTTGCTTGCCCAGCTTCTCCTGCTCAGCATATGTACGTATTAATCCCCAGTGAATGCACCAGTATGAAAACATCTGCCTCACCACCTCATTTACATAATAAGTAACATTATGCTTATTATTCTGAATGAACAGAGTGTAACTAGAATTAAATGCAACAAAAAGTTGTCAAAACCTTTTTTCATCATATTCGTAATTACGTATTTCTAATTTTACCACCTTTACAAACTTTGCACACAGCAGGCACACGTTTAGAAAGCTGCCTTAAGAAAGAGACAAAGGGTTGCAAATAGATTCAGAGTAGACGACACACACAGATTCTCTTCCCCACCCCCCAGGATTTAAGTGGAGCATAACAGCAACCTGTGTGCATTGAGAGTTTACATAATGAAAATGAATCTCCAGATTTGCAGACTGCCCTCCAAGTGAAAGCCAATTATGAGGCACAATGCCACCCAAGACAAAGAAAGAAGGGATCCTAACAGTAAAGGAGCCAGGAGATAGCAAATGCAATTCAAAATAGAAATGTAGCCAATAATTAAGCCCGAGTGTAAATATCTAATCTGTGGGACAAACAGAATGGGATGGAATAGAATGGAACAGTTACCAGAGGAAAAGAACCATGCCATGCACTGATCGGGAAAGGCTTAAGGGATTATAGGAGAGACATCATTGGAACCAGCATTCCAGTGTGTAACCAGTAAAGAAAGGTGAGCAAATGACTCAGAAAGGATATAAGCAAATCCAAACTTGAGAAACAAAGCACTTTTGTCATGATTAATGTTTTTGTACAATAATGATCTGTATGTAATAAGAACTCAAAGTTATTGGGGACATTGAGGTTTACACAGTGCCTTCCTCATGACAACTCATGTTGTAAGTATTGTATTGTGAGTAGTCTTAACTCCAAGTTACAGAAAAAGAAACTGAGGCTTAGAGAGGTTACATAACTTGCCCATGGTTGCACAACTAGTCAGTAGCGAAACTGGGATGTGAATTCAGGCCCTCTGATCTCAAACCCTTTCCACTACAACCAGTTGAACCATGGGATTTTATTAAGCACCCATTGTGTTCACAGCATAGCTAAGTACAAAGAAGGTCAAGGAGAATGTAAATTCCTTGAAAGCAAAAACTGTCTCATTTTTGAATTTTTGTCCACAGAACCTAGCTCAGTGTCTGGCACGCTCTAAAGGCTTTAAAGAGGGATATGAGACATACACAAATAACTGCACCACAAAAAGCTTGCATGAAAAGCACATGATGGAGATTCAAAAGATATGCAATATGAGATCTATACCAAGAGGTAAAGGTCCTTACCTACTAGTTGGAACCGACGTTTCCTAGAGGAGGTGGTATCTGAATTAAGCTTTCAAGGTCAGAAATTCAACAGACAGGGTTTGAGTATTCCAGGAGATGGCAGTGTCACAAGCAAAGAAATGGTGGATGGGCAAATGAAAGATCTATGGGGGGTGGGAAATAGCCTAGTTTGGCTGAACTACATAGTAGGAGGTGAGTAGGCTGACAATTCTGGATAGATCTTGGAAAGTCTTGAGTTCCAAGCTAAATCATTCACACTTCATTTGATTGTCAACAAAGAATCATTGAAGAATTCTGATCAGACATGTGACCTGACCTGATTCATGCATAAAAATTAGCCTGGCATCCATTGGGATGGATTGAGAAGTGCAGAACAGAGAGAAAACGACCTGTTAGGAGACTATTGCAATAGTCCAAAGGGTAGAGATGCAGGATCAGGGGACCAAAAGTAATAATCTATGGTAAAGTGTTGTACTAACCTTAAAGCACTCTGTAAACATGACCTATCAGTATTATTTATTTTTCTGATAGTATTTATGATTTCACTAGGCTAGGGAGCTCCCCTTGAGGAACTTCATCTACTGATGGAGATCAGCACCTGCTCTGCAATTAATGTTGCTAGAGATCTGCAAGAGACAATGAGAAATTAAAAGACTTACCCAAGATCACTGTATTGGCGATCAAGATGGGCTCTTAGCACTTATTTAACCAAGTGCCCTTGAAGAGTGTGGCCTTTGTTTCCTCGATTAAATTAGAGGTCTTTGATGACCTCCTTGCCTCAAGGGAAAGCCTAGTTTACATGTTTGTGACATCAGAGACTTTTAGACCATGTGGGTTTAAGTCACATTTTGTGACGCTTTTAGGTGAGTTGCATGTGTGACTCACCTTTGACCCTGAACAAGATATATAAAACCAGAGGCTGGCTTTCTTTTTACAGAGCTCTGAGCTGCAGATGGAGTGGCACGTGACTCTGAGCCAATCTTGTCGAGCTCCCGGCTAAACTCAGATGTTGATGGTTCCTTGGTAACTATGAATTGTGTTTGGTGTGTTCATAAAGGTATGTTTGTGACTTCTTTGTATTTGCTCTGAAGTACAGGGTGCTGGCTTTTCCCCCTGAGCTGACTGAATGATATCTGTATGTTGGACTAAAGTAAGATTGTAACCCCCTTAACATTGCTTTCCTTAGTAAAGCAGATCAAAAGAACTTGTCTTTGCAGCATTCTGTGTGCTGGTTGTTGTTGGTTTTACACAGCCACAGTAGCTGCTAGCCGAATTTTTGAAACAATCACACAGTTAGTATACCAGAAGTGGGACGTGAACCCATGTCATCTTGATGCCCAAGGCCAGCTTTGAGCCCCTTCACCATATTGCTTCTCATTATTATAAAGAGTATTGTAATTTTGTCTTCTTATCCCCAGAGCCTAGTAGGTACCTTACACACAGTAGGTATAAATAACCATTGAGTTGAACTATTAAATTGGGATGGTGATAGAGCGAGGTAAAGTTGGGAGGAGGGGAGATGAATGGGAGGCACAGGGTGGATGGAGAATTGAGATCACTTGTTAATCAATTAGATACGCAGTGTGAGAGAAGGGAAAAAGGTCAAGATAACACCCAGGGCCTGACTATGTGTAGGCCAGGTGAAGGCTGGTACCATTGATAGAAATAGTATTGTGAAAAGGGAGAGCAAGGTTAGGGCCAAAGATCCTAAGCTTGAATTGAGATACACACTGAAGGTGTTAGATAGAGGAACCCATGGGAATGTCCTGGAGACAGCTAAAAAGGTATAAAGGGCTGAAGAGGGAGGCCAAGTCCTATGGCTGACACTGAAAATGGGCAGGCATCTTTTATTTTTTAACTGAATGTGCAGATTTAATTTCTCAGATTATTTAGCTATAACACAATCTGGTGTGGTCTGAATCATGCCCTAATTTATAGGCAAAGGAGAAGACTAAAGAAACATGCCAACTACAGAAACTGGCCCCATTTCACTGCTGATTTGGTAGAAAGATTAATGTCAGATTTTGTTCAATAAAAAAACTATGGCTAAGAGTGAGAGTCCTGCCCCGGCATGATGGCAAATAAAACCCACCAGAAGATGACAGGCCTCCAAGAGACGAGGAAGAAGAAGAAAGCCCAGAGGATGAAAGGCAGGGTAGATGCAGTTGACTAAAAGGGAGAAAGAAGAGCAAATGGGACGTTAATAATCTACAGGGAGCCCAGAGAAAGACAACCAAGATGGTGAAGGCCTTTGAGGTCACACCAGTGAGGACCAATTGAGAAACATGGATGTGTTGGGGAAGCATGGCTGAGTGGAAAATATAGTGGTTTGAGCCTAGTAAAAACTCAATGTTGTTGTACAGTTATTTTTTTCAGTCATGTCCAACCTTTCACAACTCCATTTGGGGTTTTCTTGGCAAAGATGTTGGAATGGTTTTGCCATTTCCTTCTCCAGATCATTTTACAAGTGAGAAAACTGAGGCAAACAATATTAAGTGACTTGCCTAGGTCACACAGATAGAAAGTGTCCAAGGCCAGATTTTAATTCTGGAAGATGAGACATCCTGACTCTAGGCCCAGCGCTCTATCCACAGCAACACCTAACTGCCCCAAATCCTTAATAAGCATGTTGAATTGATTTGCTTTCATAGGATTATAGAGTCAGAGAACATTAGAACCTATCTGATCCAACATGATCCCTTTGCAGAAATAGGCAATAAGTCTCAGAGAGGTGAAGTGACTTCCTTGAGACACAGATAGTGAGCCAGTCAGGACAGGACTCCCAGTACATTTCTATTTCAAATGTGATTTCCATCGCGCTCTTGCTATTTGTCCCTCATCATTCCCAAAGGACCCTGCTCCTTAGCAGCAAAGACATCTGAGAAACTAATTCAAGTTAAACCACTAATGACTAATACTGGCTAAATATGTTAGCCTCCTAGTTGATTCGCATTTTAACAGGAGATTCCACAGGACCCAATGCCTGAACATAAATGATTTGAATCTCTCCTGGAGTTTTGGGCTCTGCCATAGGCTGGGTAGAGGTCAGAAAGGGAAAGAGACATTTTGGCACAGAAGGAATTTACCCAGCCCTTCAAAGCACATCTTATAGGTGGCTACCTGTCCTGTCTATGCTCAATACCAGAGCTACCACTGTAATTTTTAATGAAAGTAACATGCCTGGAATAGAACATTAAACCAGAGTAGAGCCTCTCATAACGGCTTTTGTCTTTGCCCAGATCAGGATGCAGGATGAGTCACCATGTCCGTACCAATATCATAATCACATAAGGTTTGAGCCTGAGAGCACATAGTAAGCTACTAAGCAGCTGAATCTTTAATTCTGCTCTCCAATAGAACCATTATAAAAGGATTTTAAACCATACATTTCAAATCTCTATAGGTTTTTAATTCTGGGTCCAGTAATCTATCCACTGTTCTACCTAGTTGGGACACAGCCTCTGCTCTCATGGAATTTATAGACTGACTAGTAGAGGGATTTGACACATACACAAATAAGCAAAATACAATGTGATACATAAATATATTGGAAAGGTGTGAGCAAACTGTTCTGTGAGGTCCAAAGGAAGAGACCTATGTATGGCAGGAAATGAGGGAAAGCTTTATGGAGTAGATACTCTTTGAACTAGAATTTAAGGATATTTAAAAATTAGACAAAGATAAAAATAGGTCTTTAAGAAGGTATCAGGAAAAGGGAACAGTAAGAGCATGAGTAAAGGCATGGACAGGAGGGAAATCTTGGTGCAGACCATGGATAATCTAGTTTGTTTATGGCATAGAGTACATGGAAGGCAACATGTGTGTATATGTACATACATATGTATATTATATGTGTATATGTGTGTGTGTGGGGGTGGTGCCAGATTGTAGAGGGCCTTGATAGCAAGTCCTTGCATATTTTGAACCCTACACAGTAAGCAATTGGGAACCAAGTAAGAGTTTTGAATAGATAAGTAATATGAGCAAAGATGAATAAGGAATATAGGTATCTTATACAAATAATGGCTAAGTTATCCTTTGGCATGTTAGGGATTTTGTGAGTATTTAATAATCCTTGGCCTCCAAAATGTATCCTCATTACTTCATTCTTCCCATTTATATTTCCTGGTAGAGCAGTCATGCATCTGTAGCGTTGCCGTTCTGTTCCTCACTCCCTTCCCCACCCCACCTGCACATCCTGAATTTTATGTGATCTTTCTTTAAGAGTGGTACTATTAGTATTGTTCTTTTTTCCCATAAAAGGGGGAGGATGGTATAATTAAATCAACACTTCTCACACACTTTTATGTGATAAATATTGGATTTTTTTCTATTTCAAATGTTTCCCACTTAATTTTCTTTTTCAGATTCTCTTGGAGTGCTCACTAATACAAAACATTCCCTTAAGTGACTGTTTAAGCGCCACTCCCTTCACTATACATAGCAAACCATTTTCACCCCCCTTGACCTTGATTTCTGTAGAGCAATAATAACCATTTATACAGTACTTGTGCTACAATAACAATCTGCAACTTCTTTGGTATAAGTATTCCCTCCATTCACGCATGTGGCAATCCTTTTACAACTTGGGAGAGAGTCTTTGAAAAGAGCCCATGGTTCAAAAAATTCACACTACCATGGTCAATCTGGTGACAAGCCTATCTGAACTCAGCTTCACTGTCCTCCAATGACAGGTAATAATTATAATACTAATGACCAGAAAACGCTTTCAGCACTTACCCCAAAGAAGCATGTAGTGTTTATTTTTTTTTGTTTGTACTTAATCAAATTAATTCTTACATCCACTTTGGTGAGGTAGAAGATAAGTGCTCTTATTCCTATGAGACAATGAGAGGTCAAGTGACTCAACAATGTTCACTCCATAAATTACAGATGAATCCAGAAACCAAAATCTCAAACATCCCTAGGTAGTCCCTGGAAAAACCTGAGTCAGCAGCCTCCGGCCTAGGGCCACCTAGAGCAGATGGTGACTAAGCCCTGACACTAGCCATGATTTGGACCCCTTTCTTACTTCCTCTTTGGATGGAAATGATAAACATCTTTTTAACCTAACAAATCCATATAAGACCCTAAAAGTGTCTTAAAAAGAACCTTGTTAAACTCTTTTTCTAGAAACCCTTTACCTGAGCCATTCCTAAATTTGAAAAGATTTTCCTCACAGTTCTACTCTGAGATGGTAGTGTACTGTATTTGAGAATCTGAGAAGAGCTTGATCTCTCTTTTAGAGGTCAGATTGCTCCAGGATATGTATTTGTTCCACAGGAACCCAGAGCTCTGGTCCTCTTGTGGCTTTTGCCCCTCCAATCACAATCACGTAACTGAAAACATTAATAGTTAGTAGAAGATGTCTTGGTACCAGAAAACTGATGATGGGACCAGAGGGGGGGACAACGTAAATAGGATATGGTAGATGTTCTCTACAATGGAACTGGGTCTTTGGGTTTTGCCTAAGTGGTTTTCTGTTTCTTGGGAAGAGCTGTTAGGAGGAAATGGTTTAGGTATTAAAAACAAATAACATTAATAAAACTGAAATAAAACCTACATTTCTACAACTGAGTGAAGGATCTTTGAGAGTTGTCATAGCCACACAATTTATCACTGCATTCAGACTTGTGATGAGTCTTTATGAACCAAGCTAGGCTGGTCCTTAGTCAAGAAAGGACCCATAATTGAAGCCATTTTAGCTTGGAAGAATCTTATGGAAAAATCCTCCCATGCTAATATGGAACCGAGGGTCTCCTCCACCTCTGAGGAATCAGAGGACTTTAGTGACAAATTTTCATCAATAGTAACATTAATAGCCAGAAACTCATAAGTTCCTTGAGATCAGGGACTGTTTCATTATTGTCTTTGTATCCCTAGCACCTAGAAATGTCTAGCACATAGCAGGGGTTTAATAAGTGCTTGTTATTTAATTTATTAGTTCCAAATTAAATATATTCATTATTTTTGGTGCCTTTTCTGAAGAATGTAAGACAAGAAACAGAGTCACAAAGAGAATATGTTCAAATTCTTATTGTATTCCAACAGGTAACAAATCTTCCCTTTATTTGTTAATAAGGAAAACTTCCCTAAAATGATTTAGACAGAAGCAGATGACAGATTCATTTATGTTAATAGGTTCATTTTAAAAATAGCTCATAGCAATAATAACTGAGGTTTGCAAAACACCTTTGGAGATGTTCTCTTCACTTAAGCCTCCTCACAACCAGCTTAGGATACAAGTCTTCAGGTGTTACTATACCTACTTGATAGATGAGAAAACTGAGGCTCAGAGAATGAATTGCCCAAAGTTACACACCAACTAAGCATCAGAGGTGGGATCCAAACACAGGTGTCTCTTGAATCAAAGTCTAAAATATTCTCTTTCTCCAAAGTACCAAGGAGAAACAGAACACCTAACCACAACAGTGATATAGTTGCTATGGAGTATTAATTTCTAACTACAGATTCCTGGGGAGTTAGCACTATAAATAATCATTTAAATAAATATATATGAATATATATATTTTTCCAGATCCTCTCACAATTTGACCCCCTAGGAAAAAAATTCATATATCTTGACATAAAAATAGCACATCCTTTGTAAATGACCATCATCCAATGAATGACATGGAAGCATTGAAATGAAAATTAAATTTAAATATGAAGTGGCTCCTGGTAAAATGTGACTATGCCCCTATGATTGGCTCACAAGTCTTACAGGGCACAGCATATTACATGAAAGGCACATGGGCATGGCTGGCCTGGCCAAAACACTAGCATTTACCAGTCAAAATTCACATTAAGGTGGCAGCTCATAGGAACCAGAGGGGGGAGCTGGTATCTGGAATGGAAAATAAATATATAGATGAGGATCCAGAAAACCATTTTGGTCAGATGGACACTCAGGTCTAAAATCATCCATTCTCACATGATTTTGACCAGCCATGTAGGAAAAGCAGAGTATATGAAAAACACTTATTGTCCAGACTATGTTCTGCCACTGGGCAGTCCGTCATATTAATAACAATAACAATATCCTTTCTTTTGGTCCAGATTTCAGATTTAATTGGTATAGGACACTTCCAATATGGAAATTCCCTTCACTCATACAGATTAACAATTTGTCTGCAATTTATAGTCTTAGAGAGTTGCTTATGGCATTTTGAGAATGAGTGACTTGCCCAGGATGACTAGCCAATATTCATCAGAAGCAGAACTTGAACCCAGGCCTTCCTAACTCTAAGACCAACTCTTTATCCTCTAGACTTCAGTGCCCCTAAAACAGGGACACCAATAGACAATTATATAAGACTTTAAGATTTGCAGAATGCTTACCTTTACCATTATACATTAGGCCCTGGAGCTGGACAATGAATTTGGGCCAAAACTTTGAAGGAAGAGACTGAGCTATATTAAATTTGGGAAACTGACAACTCTTTCAATGATTCCACACTGCTTGATTTTTTAAAAAAAAGTCTACCTCTTCAACAATTTTTGTTGTTGCTGTTCGGTCATTTCAGTTGTGTCCAACACTTTGTGACCCCACTTAGAGTTTTCTTGGCAGATACAGGAGTAGTTTGCCTTTTCCTTCTCCAGCTCATTTTAAAGATAAAGAATTGAGCCAAACAGGGTCAAGTGACTTGCCTAGGGCAACACAGCTAGTAAGTGTCTGCAGCCTGATTTAGACTCAGAAAGTTGAGTTTTCCTGAATCCAGGCCCAGCACTCTATCCACTGTGCCACCTAACAACAAGTGAATGATGGAATATTAATTTTATATTAGAGGTAGGCTGACCATATAATAAGAACCAATAGACAGGGCAAGTGCTATATCAGCATCTTTAATATATCAGAAAAGCAAAATGAACTCTAAGGCATGGAGTCCATACTCTATCCTACACTTTAAACTGGATGTCCCAGAAACATCCCAAACATTATATTCAAAATGGAACTCATTATCTTTTCCCTCAAATACAGCCCTCTCCCAACTTTCTTCTGACTGTTGATGGCACCACAATGCTGCCAGTCTAGTTTTGTAACCTCAGAATCATCCTCAACTTTTCCCCCACTCCTGTCACCCATTTCCAGTCCTCCAGGCACCAAGTCTTGATTCTGCTTTCACGACCTCTCTGATATCTATCCCCTTTTCTCAACTCCTGCAGTCATTGCCCCAGGTTAGGCCCCCGTCACCTCTGCAATCATCTCCTTTGGCTCCCTTCCTAAGCTTTTGTTCTCCCTAGAGCTGCCAAAGTGATTTTATGTGCACATATCTCACTATATCATCCTTTTGTTCAATGAACTCCAGGGGCTCCTTGTTACCTCTATGATCAAGTACCAATTCTCCTGCTGGGAATTTGAAGCTCTTCAGAACTCGACGCCAACCTACCTGTCCAGCCTTATTCTACATTATCTCACTTCACACATTCTGGTTCATCCAAAGTTCTCTTTCTGCTGTTTCTCACAAATGACATTCCACCTCCCATTAACTTATCATCATCCTATCTACCCAAGTGGAGATGCTGACCCTGCCTTTGTTCTTTCTTTACCCGAATGTAATTTTTAAAAGATTTTTGCTGTCTTTATCTTCCCTTGCCATCAGATTATTTGAGTTTGCAACCAGTAGAATAGAAACTCTTTGTCAACACAGATTATTTGATTTTTTTGTTTATATCTTTGGCACCATGCATACTGCTAGGCCCATGGTAAGTATTTAACAAAAACATGTTAATTTACTGCATTCCTGCCACTATTTTTAAAGGACTTTGTGCTCTTTCATATTTTCCTCTGTTACCTGTTCTGACTTCCACCTTCTGCCCATGACTTTGAAATCCAAGTGGGTCAATGAGTTTCCTGTTTGTGCACATAGACAATTCCCCCTTTTCCCTTCTCATTGGGATTGTTTGCCTTGTGGCTTTAGAATTTTATACTTTAGAACTTCCCATCTGTCCTAAACTATGACTACCTCCTGTAGAATTTTAGTCCCTGGGAGTTAATCTATTCTCTCTCTCTTAACTCTTTGAAATCAACTCTCACAAAATATAGTGTGTATATAAAGTTGTTCCTGTCTTTCCTCTCCTTCTAGATAATGTGGGCATAGATCTCTGGACCTGAAGTCAGGAAGACCTGAGTTCAAATCCACTCTCAGATATTTACTAGCTGTGTGATCCTGAACAGGTAAGATAAAACAACTATCTCAGTTTCCTCATCTGTAAAATGGGGATAATAATAGCACCAATATGAGATTTATGAAGCAATTTTTAAACTTTAAAAGACTTATATAAGTGCTAACAATTATTAGCATTATATATCAGGGTGTGGCTGCTGTGCGTGCTACAGCTTTTTGGTGCCACAGGTCAGAGTTGGGTGAAACATTAGACACCAAAGATGAATGAGCAGCCTTGAAAATAGCAAGCCCTCACACCAGAGGTGCTAGTCCTCCCTGAACACCCCATATCCCCCATCACGGCATATGGGCTAAACCAGTTTGAGAGTGATCAACAGGTGAATTAGGGGGATGTCTGCCCCAAGCATGTGAAGACTTCTCCTAGCAGAATGGGCGGATGAAAACAATTTGTTTCAATGGCCATGAAGGCAGCTGAAGCAGGTAATGTGCAGCATTTAGTGCTTGGTCAGACATCAAAAATGCCAAAGCATCCACTGCATTTTAGGCCATTGTCAGTGATCCTCATTTTTATCTTGCCACTGGACTTTTATGATTCAGGAAGAGAGAGTGAGGCTGACAGCGACTTTGTATAACTCTACCTCACTTAAATCCAATTCACACATAAGTCAAGATGTTACCCCATGATGTCAATGGTCCTCTTCAAAAATGATGGACAACTACCAATTGTTTATCACAAAATTCCAAGACTTTGTCATTTCCATAGCAATATTGCCATCTCTTCTGTACCATCAACAAGTGCTCCTTTTTTAGTGAGACTCAGAATCACAATAGAAACTTCTCCTACTGGTTCTTCTACCTTTCAAAAGAAAAAAAAACTATCATTAGGGCAAGTTACGACATGATTAGTTACTTTGCCTCTGACAGATAGAGAACTCTAAGAGATGTCTGGAAAACTGGGGTCCCCAATCACTACCATTCTATATCTTCCTTTTCAATATCTTTTTCATCTATTTTTCAAATTCTTTGTGTATTTCCTCTTTGTCTTGGGGTCTGCAGTATACTCTGATGATAATGATGTTTTTTTCCTACCTCCATTATTCTCCATACAAATGCCCTCTACCATGCTGCCCCTTCTCCTGGATTTACTCATGTGATCATATCTTCTTAAGTTAAACCACTAATCTTGTTGCTTCCCGCAGATATCATCCAGGAGGAAATATGATCCACCATCCCCACTAACACAAACATTAACTACTAACAAAACCACTGTCAAATTGTCAGGCCAATAGCCCTGGGAATTGTAGCCTCCTCATACCTACCACCTGCTTTCCCCACCTGAGTCCCCACCACCATCCAGGGCAACAACACTTATGAAGATGCAACATAGCAATTGCCTCTGCAGGTAGGTCCTATAGACCCTGACTCCTCAGCTGCATAGCTTCTGAAAAACTGAGAAAAGAAAGTTCTTGCCAACAAAATTCTTGGCATTGTCAAAAGGTTCCACATCAGAAATGGATCTAGTCCTATCAATGTCAACGGCACTAAAGAAGATAGATTACCACCTGCCTTTCTGTACTCCTCTTATATAACCCAGCCTTGCCACGTGCACTGCAGTCGATCTCTCCTTTATGTGTTCGTTCCCATTAGAATGAGAGCTCCTTGAGGACAAGCACTGTCTTACTTTTTCATTTGTATTCCTGGTGCTTGGATGGTTGCATTGCACATACTAAGTACTTATAAATAAATACTTTTTTCATTCATTCATTCCTACAATGCTGTACCTGCCCCACCATACCCCATCCTTTATTCTTTTAAACATTTACCACTTCATACAAATTTTCTTTCACAAGTGTACTCTCTTAAGTAATTCCCATGGCTCCCTGGAGTCCTATAACATGAATCAGAACAATACTTTTTCCACAAGTTTTTATAGAATGATAACCCCGGAAAAGCCCGTGAGAAGTCAAATGCTCCATTCTTTTGCCTTCAGGTGAAACTTCTCTTGAACCATGGCAGGCTGAAAAGTTGCTAAACAATTTGGAATCATATACAAGAAGTTACTAAAAAGAGCATGCCCTTTGACCAAGCTATATACCACTTGCCAAGTCTCTCCAAAATCAGAGAAATAGGAAAGGGTCATATTTGTACAAAAAAATATAGTAGCTCTTTTGGGGTGACAAAAAACTGGAAACTAAAGGGATATCCATTAATTGAGGAATGGCTGAATAAGTGTCTGCATATGAATGTGATGAAATACTACTGCATTGTAAGAAGTGAAGAAATTACAGAGACATGGATTTATATGAAGTGATATAGGGTGAAGTAAGCAGAACCAAGAGTACAGTTTATACTATAACATCAACATTATTTTTTAAAAATTCTGAAAAATCTTATAAACTGATGAAAGCAGAAAAGAGGGGAAGAATTTATGCAATAGTAACAACCATGTTAAGACACAAAAAATCTTTGAAGGCTCTAAGAATTATGATCAACATATGGACATCTATGATGCAGTGGTGAAACATGGCTATCCACCTCTTGATAGATTTAGGGTAAAGAAATATACCCACACATACACATGCATGCATGAATGAATTTGTTTTTCTCCACTCTTCATATTTATTACAAAAAATTTGTTTTCCTTTTCACTTTTTTCCTAATGGGGAGGGAGATGAGGGGGAGAGAAAATATATTTATGTTAATTTTTCTTTGATAGAGAAATGGGGAGGGATGCTACAGCTGTGGCAAACTGCATGCCACATGATGAGGTCACTATATTGTTAATTTTACTTAATTGCTTTTCTTTGTTACAAGATATCTCTTGTAAAGTAGGGGGTATTTATACATGTTTGTAATGCAAAAAGAAAACAACAACAACTCATTTTAGAATTCAAACAATTAATCGTCTTCATCATAAAATCCTCATCTTATATCTCATATAAATTTCTTCCCTTAATTTGTAAAACTACACTTCCTCAGTCAGTTGTGAGTAGTAAAGAGCTGGTCATTGTTTTCTATTCAATATTAAAGATCCTACTCACACCTATAAGATAAGCAAATAGTCCATATGAACATCCAAAAATATAATGAATGTTTTGGTAAAAAGAGGCACAAAAATACTGAAGAAAATAACACCTCAAAAAACAGAATCAGCCAAATGTTAAAAGAAGTACAAAAGTGGGGGGCGGAGCCAAGATGGCAGTTGGAAAGCAGGGACTAGCATGAGCTCCCCGCCAAGTTCCTCCAAAAACCTATAAAAATGTCTCTGAACCAATTCTAGAACTGCAGAGGGAAGCACAGCTCCAGCCCAGGACAGCCTGGATGGTTGCTGGGTGAGGTCGATCGCACTGGGAGCGGAGCGGAGCAGAACCCAGCCTGGGCAGTGGCAGGACTAACTAGACCAGGAGCCAGGTGGAGCGGGCCCTAGTGCCCTAAATCAGTGAGCTGTGGCAGTTACCACACTTCTCAACCCACAAACACCAAAGACAACAGAGAAGGTTAGTGGGAAAAGCTGCTGGGGACAGGGTGATAGAGTTTGCCATTCAGTCAATGCCTCAGGGGCAGCAGAGGTGGGGCAGCTACAGAACTACAGCTGCAGTTGGTTCTGGCCCCAGGCCCACCTGGTGGGAGGAATTAAGTGGCAGATCAGAGCAGGAGTGCAAAGCCTGCTGAAGATCTGAGTCTAGTCTGGGTTGGGGTTCTTGGGGAAGGAGGACTGCTGGTGTGGCAGAGCTGGCTGTATAGAAATAGCTCTGAAAACAAAGGCAGATCCCCTCAAGCTTGGAACAAAGTACTCTTTACTCTACAAGCAGTCATACCCTGACAAAAAACTCAAGGGTCAAGTAAGTTGGTTGGGAACATAGTCAGGCAGCAAAAACGCATGCAGATTCAGTCTCAGACCTTGGAATCTTTCCTTGGTGACAAAGAAGACCAAAACATACAGCCAGAAGAAGTCAACAAAGCCAAAGA
>CM053623.1:20238439-20256108 GCA_028646595.1 Phalanger gymnotis
AGTAGATTCTTGAGCAGCAGTTTGTTCTCCTGCTATCTGAGATTCCCCTTCTTGCCGTGGGGTAGGAGTGCCCCCATCTCTTTCACTTAATCTCAATCTTTCATATACTAGCCGGTAGGCTGATAACAGTATCCAGCTTTGCCTAGATAGTGATGCCCCTGACTGAATTCCAACCTCTTGTAAACACTTTTCCAAATCCTTAGATCTCCTCTCTGTAGCCTTGGTTCCCAGTTTTCACAGGGTCCAGCTCTTTTAGACAGTTCCTTTGCTAGGGAGGAATAAAATGGGTCCTCCCACCCTGGGACATTCATCTCTTCCTCTGAAGTTCTTCTGCCTCTAAATAGAGATCTTATACCTAGCGATCCCATCAACCTAGTCACCAAATGTAGTAGGAAGGCCAAATTTATAATCTCAAATATAATCATGTATATGTTTGAATGGTTTGAAATTGCAAGGTATGAGAGATTCTCTAAGTAGAAAACAACAAGAAATTTATTTAAGCCTGGGGCTTAGAACTTAACAGCTGAAAGTACTTCCACTCAAAAGAAACAAAAGCCATGCTAAAGAGACAATTTTGCTTAACAACACGCTAGAATATGTATATATATCTCTTACAAATTTAATTACTTGTTAGAAATACTAAAATTTATCTTCTTGTTAGAATAATATTTAAATTACAAAAAGTTGATCATTAAGACCAGAAAGAAAATTACACACAAAAATTCTAGACAATAATCATTTCAGCATCTGTACCCTATTTTAAAAAGTGTTGAAAAATAATTTCCTAGGTGGCAACTCCTTCTTCCTTTTATTTACACTTGCCAGATGTTCAGGTTATATAATAACAATGATTCAAGATGTTGCATATAACTGGGATTCTTTTTACTTCCTCAAAATACCTTACAGAAGGGAATAAGGTTATTGGCTTTTCCTTCTTTACTATCACTTTTGACAAGAGGCTTGTGTGAATTATTCAAGGCCAATAAATTTACTCTGGGCAATTCTGTCAAAAATAGGCACCTCTTTAGTGATTATTGGCTGACAATTCATCTCAAGATAAGAGATTGTAGTATACATTTATATCTTCCATGAGCATAAAATGCTAAATCAAAGCTCTGCACTGAAGAAATAAGGAGACAACAAGCTGATGTGTTTTTTAAAAAGTAATTTTGGTTAGATCTGCACTGACTTAGGTAGTTAGGGATAAAGGAACTTGGCTTGGGGACATAGTTCTGAAGTCCAGAGGAAGTCAAGAGCAAAGTTGGGAGGAAATAAAAGCAGGGAAGCTGCCACCATTCAAAAAAAATGGTTGCTTCAGGAGGAACTCCCCAGTGAGAAAAGGGGAATGGGCCCTGCAGAAGGGTATTCCATGGTGAGTAGGCCTCAGGGGAAATAGTCTGTTCTAAGGTGAGGAGGCTCCAGGGACTGAAAAAACTTCTGGAGTGAGCTACCAATTAGAGGGGGCATAATTCTGAGGTTGAGAGGATGTCAGCAATAGGACTGGGAGGACAATATTCATGGAGGCAGGTGCTCTACAGCTCCTCAGAAAGAAAGGTTTCCTGCTCTTGTTGCTTGGGTCTATATAAGATGTCCATTTTCACACTTGCTCAAATTCTTTTTAGGAAGCTGATTGATTTCCTTGGGTAAGAATAAAGTGGTTGCCTGTGTGTCATTTCCACTTAATCAAAGAGAGCTTCAAGGAGGAAGTGGATTTAAACAAGGTTTTGAAGAAGAGGATTCACTCCTTATCACATCTCTTGGAAGACTATTTCTAATGTTAAAAGAAGTTTTAAAATTGGATCAAGCAGGACTTCTTGACAAGATAACTATTTCAACAGTAGACAGACTTCCCAGCTTCCACATACCTACCCCTGCTAAGCCCTGCAGGTCATACCAGATAAATAATGATCTGCAAATCCAGAGAGAAACTATGTTAAATTCTTAAATTATGTTGGATCCTTCCAACCCAGAATTGTACAAAAATTCAGGTAGAAGTGCATGGGTAATAGGGAAGGGGGGCACTTCCAGCATGGACAGTGACAGCATGATCAGAGAAATCCCCAGAGGAAGCTCATAAGACCTGAGGAGTAGCAGCTGAGACTGTGGCCAGTGTGGCACTACTGCAGTTGTACCTGAAAAGCCCAGCCCAGGGGCTCTGACGTCTATGACAATCTGTCTTGAGATACCAGAGAGGATCCAGAGACATTATAGCAAGTAACACATATAATTTTCAAAATACTGCCTTTAAAAAATTGAAGACTCCAAAAATAAATTAGAGCAACAATTACTCTTAATAGAAATGGGTAGAAGAAAAATGACTTTGAAAGACTTAAGAACTCTGATCAATATAATGACCAACCATATCAAAGTTATGATGACATATATTACCCACCTCCTGACAGGTGATGGACATTGGGTACAGTTACATCCATTTTTGGACTTCAAAAATGCGTAGATGGATTTTCTGTCCTTTTTAAATCAAAGTTCAAATATAAAATCCTCTAGTTGTCCTTTATAACCCCTGCTGGCTCCTCTGTACTTTTTTCAGTCTTCTTACACCTTATTTTCTTCTCTATGCTATCCAATGACACTGGTCTTGTCACTCTTCCTGAAACAAGATACTCCATCTCTTGACTCCATGAGTTTTTACTGACTCTTGCCCATACTTGGAATTCTCTGCCTTGTCTCCACCTCCTGACTTCCCTGGATTCCTTTAAATCTCAGCTAAAATCTCACTTTCTCCAAGAAGGCTCTCCTTTCTCGCTCAATGCTGGTGCCTTTCCTCTGCTCATAATCTCTATTTTATACTGTCTATATCTTGTTTGTAAATAGTTATTGTATCTTGTCTCCCTCATTAGATTGCTAACTCCTTGGACAAAGGAACTGACATTACCTTGCTTTGTATCCTTAGTACTTAACATAGGCTCGGCACATATTAGGTGTTTAATAAATGCTTGTCAATTTGACTAGTCAAGAAGAAAATATGTTATTTTAATTTTTAGATATGCTTTATGATTTAGGCTAATATGAGGAGTGGTGTCAAATCCTTGGACAATTCAAATGAAGCAGTCTGGTGCTAGAACAGTCTTACTGTTGCCACTTACTATTTGAGTGACTTTAGACACGTCACTAACTTCTCTGAGTCTCAGTTTCCCCATCTATAGATCGAAGGAGTTAGAATCTAAATCTGTGATTATATTATTTTTTTCATAAAACTTGTATTATTTTATATTTTCTAATGGTAATGTGATGTTATTTTCCATTTAAAAATGGTTTGCTATATTGTGATATACTAATAGAATACTGAGGTTAGAATCAGGACATCTGGTTTCACATCTGCTGCTCAGTATGTATGTAACCTTGGACAAACTCATTCTATTCTTTGGGACACAGCTTACTTGTCTGTAAAATAAAGGGATTGAATTAGAGGATTTCTAAGGGCTCTTGGCCCTTGCGCTTCAAAATAAATCTGCCTTATGTAATTTAACCATGCAATACTTTTACATACATATCTAGAAAAAATTTGAAAAATTCTAGAAATACACTAGGATTGTTTTGGCATGGACTTATGGGGCCTTGGTGAAAACATAGATCTTTTAGGTTATAATATAGCCATATAAAAATTCACAAAAGACTTTAAAGCAACTTTAAATATTCATACATCTAATGAAAATATGATTAAAGTAAAATTTTCAAAGTGAACTTCATTATTTCTCTTCGTTTTGAATTGGGTGGGGGGGAGGTTTTGGAAGGAAGGAGTTAGCAATATGGATTTTTTAAAAGGGCCATTGTAATGTTTTTAAATGCACAGAAGACAGAAAGAAATTTGAAAGGAAACACAGATAAGTAGGACAGTTTTGAATCTAATGTGTAGAATTTATTAGATACTTTTAAAAAAGTACCTGGCATAGAATGGAGATTCATGGTTTCATACATGATTTCCTTTTTGTGTTCTATTTTGTTTATAGAAACATTCTTTGAATTGGGTAAAGAAGGGTAAAGAATAGCTGGCCAAGTGAGGTTGGAGAGAATAGAAAGGGAAGGGAAACTGAAGCTCATTGTCTGGAAGGAACTGATGTACTGTCTAGATGCCAAGGATGAAGACTGAAAAACTTTCTGTTGGTGTTAACTGTTCAAGCCATCCGCCCTTCACATGGGAATATGACAACTTATTGTCTGTTGAACATGGACTCTGAATTACTTTTCTGTGAATCTGTGCAGGGGCAGGCACCTTCTTCATCCATACAACAAATAATTGAGTAATTTTTATGCTCAAAGTATAGTCCGCTGACTTCTAAGAGCTTACTGTGTTGTAAGGGAGATGAGAAATATACATAATAGCTATAATACAATGTAATGTAATAAATATTTATTAAGTGTTTACTGTATGTCAGGAGATGTGCAAAGTGTCACGTGATACAGTTTAGAAAAAGGAAGATAACCTTTATTATCTAATAGAGAAAGATAGAACACAAAAAGAGGACCAAAATAAGGGGCAGAGGATGGTGGAAGGAGGGATGAGAAGGCAGAGAGTAACCAGCATGGAGGGCATGATGTGGTAGACTCAAAACCAAGTAGAGCAGCTGGAGAGATATGAAGAATTGCTGAAATGAGCTTCTGGGTCCTCTTTAAAGGGAGGCTTTGGGATGATTTTTTTTTGCTTCACTCTCGAGTCCTTCAGTCAGAGGGACAGAGGCAACTGAGGGCTCTGACAAGGTGTTAGTACTACAGCTGAAGCAGTCTCTGTGATGATATGTTTCCTGGCGATAAGCTTATCCTGGTTTGGGGGTTGGGAGGCAGAAGAGATGCAGAAGTGGGGAGGAGATTAAATTATTATTGGGGTAATCAGGAAAGACTTTATGAAGGAGGCAAGATTTTTAGCTGTCTTGATAGATTAGTGATATTTTTATAGGGTGAGATCTGGGGAGTACGAAAGACATTCTAGGAACAAGAAGTATCATAAGCATAAGTTTTGAGGCAGAAAAATAGAAGGTTTTGTATTCAGAGAAAGGTAAGACAACCCATTTTACCGCTTAAATGTATCTGTAAGAGAGCTTTCCAGGGTTTGAAGTACAGTCCAAGGTTGTGATCAATAATGAAAGAGAAAGAGGAGGAAATTGTCTAAAGAAACTAATACATATGCACAAGAAACTCACTAAACAAGTAAGATTTTTTAAAGCTATGTACAGAAGATAGAAGGAAGGACAAAAAAAACAGAAAATGATTAAAAAATTCTGACACGGCTCTAAAAGGACTTCTAAGAATGTTAAAGCTCAAGCTAAGCTAAGGTTGTTGATGAACATTCAGATTAACACAGAGCTGTTCATAGTAGGGGAAGAGGGAGGATCCAGCAGAGCTGGGAGAAGACTTCTGCCTCAAGTAGATGGCATAATAATGATCAGCTATTGAGAGAAAAGGAGCACTGCTTCATGATGATTGTGTTTGTTTTCTCTGCTGAGGAGAGGGATCTTTGGATGGGAAAGAACAAAAGAGAAATGGCTTCTTGGGAGCTGATGCCAAGGGAGATGGCAAGAGAGTCCTTATGCACCCTTGAGGAATTTGAGTCATCTGATCAGATAAACCACATGGGATCCAGTGGCTCCCCGGTTGTCTGAGCAGCCTTTTAAGGACTGTACTGCTCACCTCCTGTATGAGGAAGAAGCTAGAAAAAGTGTCCCAAAACTGTCTTTTTCAACCAACAGTGGTCTGCTTATGCTTATAATGTGAGAGTAACAAAGGCAATGTGTCCAGAGTGTTGGACTGACCGTGGACTTAGCCTCTGCAAGTTAAATATCCACATTCAACAATGGTGGCCCCAAGGAAGACTTAGTGTCAACAGATTAGAGAGCTTCTCTGAGGGGGAACAGTTTGTTGCTAACGGACAGAAAGCTGAGCCCACACGTGGTTGGCAACAGTGGAGCAGAAAAGGAGTGGGCAGCTTTCAGAGATTTGGTGTATAGTACTGCATTTACTCACCTGGGCCAGGACACTCAAAAACATCAAGATTGGTTTGATAAAAATGATGGGGAAATTCAGAAGCTGCTAAATGAAAAACGAGAACTACACAGGGTTTACTAGCAAGATAGTTCATCAGAATCTAAGAAGGCAGCATTTAACTCCATCAAAGGTAAAGTGCAAGTGAAGCTTAGAGATGTGCAGGATTCTTGACTCAGTAAGAAGGCAGATAGAATTCAGTTTTATGCTGATAGTAACAATCCAAAGCACTTTTATGATGACTTGAAGACTATGGGCCAAAGACCTATGGTGCCTCTCAGCTACTCAGTGCTGATGGAGCCACATTGATTAGTGATAAGGACATGATCCTGGAAAGATGGGCTGAACAGTTTCATAGTGTTCTTAATAGACCATCATCAATCAATGCTGAAGCCATTGATGATATACCTTAGATAGAAGTCATCCCCTTTTTAGCTGAATTTCCAACTGAAGAAGAGGTTTTAAATGCCATTAGGCTCCTCTCATGTGGCAAAGCACCTGGTGCCGACTCTATTCCAGCTGAGATTTACAAGGCAGGGGGTCCACAAAAACTGCCTGAAATTTTCCAGGTTACGTGGCAATAGGAGGTTATCCCCTAGGAGTTCAAGGATGCCTCCATTGTCCATCTCTATAAAGGGTAAAGTAAATAGAATGTCCTATGACAATCATGGGGATTAGGGGCAGGGGCAGTGTCTCTCTCTTGGTCTTTGCTGGCAAGATTCTTGCCAGAGTCCTTCACTTGGAAGATCCTTATCTATCTGAGAGCCAGTGTGGCTTCAGAAAGGGCTGAGGAACAGTCAGCGTGGTACTTGCTGCCTGACAATTCCAGAAGAAATGCAAGAAACAGAACAGAGGCATATACACAACATTCATTGATCTTCCTTTGCTATGGTCAGTTGTGAGGGCTTGTGGAAAATTAGGTCAAAATTTGGTTGCCCAGAGAAGCTTGTTAGTATTGTACATCACTTTCATGACAGCATGCTTCTCTGGGTTCTGGATAATGGACAATGCTCGAGTTTTGCACTTTCCCGGTCACCAATGGAGTAAAGCAAGGCTCTGTGCTTGCTCTCAGGCTTTTTAGCATGATGTTTTTAGCAGTGCTGTCAAATACCTTCAACAAGGATGAAAGCAGCATCAAGGTGAGCTACTGCACCGATGGTAAATTATTTAACTTGAAAAGGCTACAAGCCAAGACTAAAGTGATGAGAGAGTTGGTACGTGATTTTTTTTGGGGTTTCAGATGATCGCGCACTCAGTGCTGCCTCAGAGTCTGAGATGCAACAAAATATGGATTGATTCTCTACTGCTTGTGCTAATTTTGACCTAACAGTTAACACCAAGAAAACACAGGATCTCTACCAGCCAGCACCAAACTATCAGTATATGCAATCAATGATTACAGCAAATGGATCTCAGCAGTATATTTGCCTGGAACGTCCACATAGGCAGTGAGATTGACACAAGCATTGCTGGAACTAACTCTGTGTTCAAGGGGCTCCAAAGGAAAGTATGGGAGAGAAGAGTTATTAGGCTGCCTAACAAACTGAAGGTCCATACAGCCACTGTGCTAACCTCATTGTTGTAAGTCTGAGGAACCTAGACAGTCTAACAGTGCCATGCCAGGAAACGGAATTACTTCCTTTTGAATTGTCTTAGGAAGATTCTGAAGATTGCCTGGCAATGTAAGGTACTGGATACTGAGGTCCCCTCTTGAGCTAAACTGCCAAGCATTCAAACTCTACTGCAGAGGGCATACCTTCAATGGGCTGTCCGTGTTGTTAGAAAACCAAACATATGCTTGCATAAAAGACTATTTTATGGAGAACTCACACAAAGTAGGCACTCAGCTGTTGGTCAAAAGAAGTGATATAAAGACGCTCTTAAGGCCGCTTTGAAGAACTTTGGAATCAGTTGTGTGACTTGGGAGACACTGACAAGGAAATGCCCCTCATGATGTGCTGAAATCGAAGGTGGTGTGCTGCATGAATGAAGCAGAATTGCAGTATCTGAAGGACTGTCAGCTAAAGAGGAATTAAATTTGTTCTGCTTGGCCCCGTGGAACTGAACCAGAAGCAATGGGTAGAAGTTGCAAACAGTTTAGGATTTTCTAAGTAAAAATTTCCTGACAGAGCTATCTAGTAGTGGAATGGGCCATCTTGGTAGGTAGTGAGATTCCTCTTCTCGTGGGTCTTCAAGCAAAAGCTGAAAAATCTCCTTGAAGGTTGTGATGTAGAAGGGATTCTTGTTTAGGCAGAAGTTGAGTCAGGATGATCCATGTGCTCCTTCAAACTCTGATATTTTATAAATCTAAAATTTATCTAAATCAATTTATATTTTTTTTTCTGTACTAAGATACTCTATTGGTCTAGTCAGAGGACAAGGCTTATTCTTATTCTTTTGTTTTAGCAATTAGAATCATTAGCTGCTTTAAAGAAATTAATCTAAAATTTGTTGATTTTGTCTTACAGATGAAAAGCTCCAAAAATTATAATAAAAATAAAAAGTACAGTTTTAGAAAAAATAAAAGGTATGTATTAAAAATATAAAGATATTATAAAGAATTTGAAAAACACATGCACAAAACTACATGTTTTATATTTTTCATTCTGTTTGCTATTGTAGTGAAACTTGTTTATAATATTTTCTAAATAGAAAATAAATGAAATAATGACAAACAGATTAATAACAGTCTTAGAAATTTACAGGAAGTATGGGCAGCTCTCTGTTTGTATACATATATTACAGCAGGATTTAAAAAAATAAATGTCAAGTGTGGGAAAATGCAAATCACATGGCTCAGAGCAGGTTGCATTCTACAAACAGGGAATACAACCTTGAAACAGGCCTTGAAGAATTAATGAGCTCTCCTGCTTCTGCCAAGGCCGGTCTCCAGGTACCAGACTTGGAGGAGAGAGCTGAGGACTTGGGTTGTGTCTTTGTTCAGGTGCTGGTCACATTCTACCTGTAGTTGCAGCCCCAGCTGGGGCTTATCTGCCAGATCCTGATTTTTCAGGCAGCAGAAGCAATACTAGCAGCAGTAATAGTAGCAGCAGCAGCAGCAGCAATAGTAGTAGTAGTAGTAGCAGGAGCAGCAATAGCAGCCTCAGCAGTGGCAATAGTAGCAGCAGTGAAAGCCATAGCAGCAGCCATAGCAGCATTAATAGCAATAGTAGTAGCCTCAGCAGTAATAGCAGTGAAAGAAGTAGCAGTGAAAGCAGCAGCAGCAACAGTAGCAACAGCAGCAATAGTAGCAACAGTGAAAGCAATAATAGTAGCAGCAGCAGCACATTCTCTCTTCTATTATGCCTCAGGCCCCCAGAATCCCTAAGAATTATTCTGGGAAGCCTCTAGTATGTAGAGCAGAGCCACTCCAAGCTTTTTGAGGAAGCCTCCAGAAATCTTCGCAAGCTCCAGACTGTCCGGAAGGAGAGCCAGTAGGGTTAGAACTGAAACCCTTTGTCATTTCTTGTTTGTGCTGGTCCAAAAGGGAAAACATTATCATTATCTACTCTACCAAGACAGAGTTTTGTCCAGATAAGTACAAACAGATAAGAACAGGGCCTTCTAAACAAATTGTATCTTCAAGATATTCCTAATGAAACAATTCAAAAAGGTATGGGGGGGTGGACAATTTTCATAATGTATAATTATAATTAAATATACATGAATCTTAATTGTTTGATTATTGCTTAATATGCTTGATTATTTGAGAGAAATATGTCATTCTTTTTACAGGAAAGGATTCTTCAAATATCCTTTTGAAATAGTCTGTTCAGATGATGCTTTATTAAAGGAGAACATAGGTATGTAAAAATTTATAATGGCCTTAGTTATGTTACTTAAATTTCATTTCACAAGATCAGTATCCATATCTTTGGAGGAAAAAATAACTTTTCCACAAGCAATATTTTACATACCCATTTGATCCCCCCCTTACCGCCTAGGCACAATGGTAATGTCTACTAGGTCTTATAGGTCTAGTCATTAATAGACTATTGATTATTTTGACCACTGGCTTTGGAAAAGGTCCTGGGCTGTAATCATATTTTAACCTTCACTCTCTTTTTTATCTTGGAATTACGTATCAGTGCTTTTGTTTTTAGGTTTCTTAACTTGTGAATTATATTTTTCTTGTATTGACAAATATTGGAATGGGTGGTTTGGGTTTGTTTGTTTTGCCTTAGAATTAATAACCAGTTTATAAGAACTTGACAAGAGCATCCCAAGAAGGGAATTCCAGCCAAAGTTAGAGATTGTGAGATTGCAGGATTTAGAGCTGAAAGGGCTTTTAGCAGTCATCAAGTCCAAACCCTTGAATTTAGAGATGAAGAAGCTGAGGCCCAGAGGGGTGGAGGTTAGACAGGGTGCAGACCCAAACTTGGGACTCTGACCGAGGACCTTCAGAATAGCTAACCTTGGGTCAACACAGCCCTTTTTGCCAAACCAAAAGGGGCAAAATTGGGCTAAGAGTAAAAGACACCTGAAACAACAACAACAGCTGATATTTATACAGTTGTTGAAGTTTATGCAAAGGGTGTAAACTCATGTGGTCATCATCCTAAGTCTGTGAGGAAGCACAAGTCTTATTTCCCATTGGATAAATAAAGAGAGGAGTCTGGCCACATGGCCAGGAAGGAGAGAGCCAAAGAGGAATGTAACACAGTTGGCTGGATTAATTGATAAAAGCTGGAGTGCTATGACATCAGTGCTGTTGGTTAAGAGCAAAATGGAGCACTGGAACCCTTCAGAAGCCATTCCCCTCCCCCACACTTAGGCAGTCTGAGAAGGCAAACAAGTGGGACTTACGGCTTTTGAGCTATGAAAGCCTTAAAAGTTGTTAGTTTTTTGGAACAGTTAATTTATGTACTTGTCCTCAATTAATTTTCAATTCAGCTGTCATCTATTAAGTGCTTAGTATCTGCAAGGAACATTGTGAAGTGATGGGATGCAAAGACAGACTGAAATGGCCCCTGCCTTCAAGGAGCTTCTATTATAGTGGGAGCTAAGGAGTAAAATGCCAGCGTGTGTTTACACAGATAAGGAAATCAAAGTATAAATAAAGGAGACACAATATAATTTGAGGGCGAGGAAAACATTAACACATGGGGAAATCAGGAAAGGCCTGAAGAAAGGGACCTTGAAAAAAGCAGGAATTCCAAGAGGCAGAGAAGGGGAGGGGTAGGAATGGAAACGGGAAGGGGAGGAAGAGAATGAAGAGAAGTTTTTGGTGTCAGTGCCCCAAGGAGATGTCACCAGGAGCAGCCAGGAGACCAGCTTGGATGAAAGGCAGAAGGGATGAAGGAAAGTATTGTGAAGTAAGTCTGCCGAGGTAGGCTGGATCCAGAAGGATCTTAAATATCAAACAAAGAATTTCACATTTTATTCTGGAGACAGTAGGGAACTACTGAACTCAATCTGGAGAATGCCATGTTTAGACTTGTGCTTTAGGGAAATTATTTTGGCAATTTTGAAGCTGTTTGGGGTTTTGAAAGTGAGAATGACAGGGTACGAGGTAGAGTTGCCTGGAATGAATTCACACACTCAAGCCTGCTTTCAGGCAAGTGGCAAGTTTTATTGTAACACCAGTAGTAGTGAGTGAAGTTCCTTTGGGGAACTTGCAACTAAATGGGGGTGAATTTAAAGCTTATATAGAAAAGGGGCAGGGAAAGGAATGTTAAGGATGCCAGTTGGGTAATGCAAAGTGTCCACGTGTCTTTGGGACCAGGTGTCAGTGATGTGACGAATGGGAAAATTCAGGGGATCTGTAGAGACACCTTTGTTGACATCAGACACTGAAGGAAAAAAGACAGTTTTTGTTTAACTGCCAAAGGCATGGACCTTGGGGATCTGGCACCAAAAAGGGAGTCCTTGGGTCAGTATCCCTGTGTCTTGTTCTGATAAAGAAATTACAGAGTTAGGCCTGCAAGTGTTCTGCAACAAGGGAAAACTTTCTCACAGGGCAGGGGCCTAGTGAGAGATTAGGAGGCATCTGGAGACATCATGATCTTAGGGCTGTGGTCCCAGCACAAGCACCCCATAACTGTCATGGCTACTTTACTACTCTAGGGAAGGAGTTATGAGAGTTTGACCCAGGGAGGAAGTCACTGGGAGGAGAGAGAGGAGGAGAGATGCTTGATGACATCTATGTGATAAAAGAAAGGGAAGGATTGATGGTTACTCTGAAGTTGTGAACCTGAGTAAATGAAAGGATGGGAGAACCTTAAAAAGAAAGCTAGGAGATGGAAGGGCAGGTACAGAGGGAAGATAACAAATTCCATTTTGGACATGCTGAATTTGAGGTGTGGGACACCCAGGCAAAGATATGCAGAAAGAAGGTGGTGATACAGGAGCTACAGATAAGTCAGGTATGTACATGATAGGAGGCATCTGTGTAGAGATGATAATTGAATGCATGGGAGTCAGCCTGCCAGTCAACAAGGATTTATTAAGCATTTACTATGTGCCATTAAAATGTAAGTTCCTTGAGGGCAGAAACTGTTTTTCTTTCTGTTTGTATTTGTATTCCCAATGGTGCATAGTAAGTTTATTGATAAATAAATGTTTGTCAACTTGCTGAAGACTTTTTTTAGAAAGTTCTTTAGGTCATCTTTTTATTAACACAACCAAATAGCCTCTTTGCATTGGGAGGAAATTGTGCCTTTAATCATTTAAAGAAAATTGAATTTAAAAAATTTTTTATAGCTATGCATTGAAAAAGTTCAGAAGACTGATTTATGAGAGAAATAGTGAGTTATTTCTTTTCAAAAATGAAGTAGAAATACCGCTACCACCAACAGAGTATCCTGATTTATTTTACTTAGGTTGATTTCAAAAGGCCAGATATGGATTTTCACTATGAGATCCTTTTTACCTTCAGAGAGCAATAGAGCTACTATAATGCTACCATTTTATACTTCACAATAAATTGAAACAAGTCAGTGAAACTACAGGATAATCAGTATTGATGGAAGATGATTGGGCACACAATCAACAAAGACATTCATTCTTTTTCTATGCCCAGAGGCTATCATTGACCAATTTTGATAGCCCAGCCTGTGGATCGTTGGCAATAATAACATATATTCTTTGGGGATTATTCTGAGCTCTATCAACTGAGGGAGTATTGCAGGAAGTCAGAGAAGAAATGGTCCCATTGCTGTGGAAGCAGTATCTTGTGTCTGTTGATTTGGTGTTACCAATATTGATTCATCATTTAATTCATGACGTGGTATGTTTTTGTATGACCAAAAGAAATATATATGTTTTCGTTGTTTATATCTAAAAGAAGTAATCCAAAATGCATTTATCAATGCAGTTGAATTCACTATCATTACTAATTTGACTGTTGCTTTTCTAATCTTGGAAATGTGAAAATGTATGTATCAGCATCTTTTTTTCTTTCTTCAGCATTTCAAGGACTTACAGTTTCATTGGTATGGGAACTCTCCCAACACAGCTTACAAAATTCTATGATTAATCCATGATCCTCAAGAATTATTATTTTGGACACACCTTATGGCCAACCTAGTGATGAGCTTCTCCAGATTCAGCTGGGCTGGCCTTCCAATAGTAGACAGTTTACACACTATAAGAACATAGAGTTCTTTCAATTATTGTATTCAGGCTTGAAGCTTTATAGGATCTTCCTCAGCTAGTGATCTATACTACAGCCTTTTGTAATGTTAATTAAGTTGGGACTTTTTTTTCTGTTTTAGAATGCTAAATTAACTAAGTGTCTTTGATTGAGCCTTCCTAGGTGCAAAGCCCCAGTCCCAAACCCCTAATTACTAGGTGCTAAGCCAACGGGCATGAAGCCTCCAGGGTCCTAAGGGGAGTTGCTAAGGCAAGAACCAATGGTATGCGCCTAAGTTCTGGTTATTCAGATGACATTTGATGATGTCCAAGGACTGTATAAAAAGAGAAAACAGAAGTGTTTGCTTGAGGCTCTCACTCCTGGAGGAGTGTTGGCATGGGACTCTGGGCAGCCACTCTAAGAGCCTCCCAGCTTGTCAACCCAGATGTTGATGGCTTGTTGGTAACTATGAATTATGACTTGGTCTCTTTATATTGTGTATGTTTGTAACTTGTTTGTATTTGCTCTGAAGTTCAGGTTGCTGGCTTTTCCTCTTGAACTAAGTGAGTTTATATGTATGTGTGGGATCAAAGTAAGATTGTTAACCCCTTAATGTTACTTTCTTTAGTAAAGCAGATCAAAGGAACCTGTGCTGGCAGTGTCTTCTTGTTGGGCTTGTGTTGGTCCACCTCCACAACAGCTGCTAGCTGAATTGTTGCAACACCTTTGAGAGCAAACCAATCAAAAAACATTCATTAAGAACCTGCTATGTGCTAGGCACTGTGCTAAGCACTGGGATATAAAAAAGAGGCAAAAGACAGTCCCTGCCCTCAGGGAGCCTACAGTCTAATGAGGGAGATGGCATGCAAACAAATATATACAAAGCGAGCTATATATAACATAAATAGGAAATGATAACAGAGGGAAGGCACAAGAATTTAGAGGCTTTGGGAAAGGCTTCTAGTAAAATATGATATTTTTGTTGGGACTTAAAGCCAAGGAAATCACTAAGTGGAATTGAAGAGCAAGATGCTTGGGTGGGTGGGGGGCAGCCAGAGAAAATGCCTGGAGTGAAGGGATGGAGTATCTTGTTTATGGAACAGCCAGGAGGCCGGAAATGTGTGTGTGTTGGGGAGGAGGGCAGCGTATGAGGGGCTTTGAATTCCAAGCAGCATTTTGCATTTGATTGTGGTGGCAATAGGGAGCCATTAGAGTTTATTGGGTAGGGAGTGACATGATTGGACCTGTGTTTTAGGAAAATCACTTTAGTGGCTGAATGCGGGATGGATTGGAACCAAATGTCCCTTCCATACCACAGTGAGGTGTCATCAATACAGGTGTCTGAATACTGTAGTGAAGGTCTTGTCTGCAGTAGTCCCCAATCTGCCTTATGAACACCGCATTAGGAGATCTTATCATCAAGTCCTACAAACTAGGAACACAAAGTATGAAGATAAGTAGATTTTATGTATAAACGCATGTTCAGACTTTCCCTTGAGGGCTGAAGAAAAAGTCTGAAAACTTATTGTGACTTAGAGAAATTGTAGTCTTAGTCAGACATAATTTTCTTGTCACCCTGGAATGGAATGAGACTACCACTAACTCTGAGACAGGAGCAGAACTCCGCCCACTGGGACTTTTTGAACTAGACTACAGCCAGAGATGTGCCTTTGCTTTCAGTATTTTCAAGAGCTCTGCGAGGTTGGAGATGGGATGGAGGAGCAAGCAGATGGGAAGAACACACCTGTTCTGAATGGGGATTGAGACTAGGGTGTTAAAGTGGCAGCCTGAGAAATCAGGCTGCATCTACCTATCCAGACCCTTGAAGTGTAGTGTGGCTGACCTGTTCTTTCCAAGAGTATGGGGAAAAATGTTTCAATTCTTTGCCCCTTCCCTTGCCTCCACTTCTACCTATTGACAGCAGGCATTCGCTCCAAAGGTTTTCTGTAAGTTTGTTCTTTTAACTCCTGTCTTAATTTGCATCTTTGAAAGAGTCTTACCCTTGACACAAAACTATGAGAGCTCCTAACTTCTTTGTGACATATATATATCTCTGTGTTAATTGCATGCAAGGGTGAGAGCAATGGAAGATGCCAATGACTAGGTAGAAAGATGCAGAATTAAGCCAGGATAAGGATTTGAACATAGGCCTAAAATAACCAGGATACTTGGAGGCAATATGCAAAGTAGAGAGAATTCTAAGGATTTTTATTAATAATATTTTATAGGCTTCTCAAAAAGTAGAATTAAAATTGTATCCAGGGTTTTCCATCTACTCTCCAGGCTAAAAATCGTAAGTGAAATGGACAGGGCAGGGCAATGATATTTCTGGAAATAACCTGTTCATTGTTTTCCTTTTTTTAAAAAATGGGAACTGGTTTTATGAAATATTTCACCGAAACCTTTATTTCAAACTGATACATTCAAAATTTGAGGAAGTTTTCTGCATAGAACCTTTTGTTAGCTATCATTAGAACATATCCAGGAAAATTCAGATTTTGAGCTATTTCTTTTCACTCCCTATAATGCCTTATATATAGTTGCCACATAAGAAACATATGGTGATTAATAATGTAAGCTTTTAGTGAAAATAGAATAATCTTATTTGAAAAATTTTCCTTGATAGATATAATCAGAATTTAGATGTCATATTTTAGAAAAAAATTATTTTTCAGAGTAGGCAACCAGGAAAGAAAAGTTTCGTGCCTTCTAATCACTATATGTATACACACACAATACACAGATACACACACAAACGTAACATCTTCAAGTAACTAGATATAATAAAACAAAAAACTTCTGTGAAGACAAAGATAAAGAAAACCACAGAGAAAAACTTGGAACACTAAACCAGATACATTATAATTAGCATCACATAAATAGCCATACCCTGTAATTCATATATTCTGTCTCACCTATGTGCAGTTCCCTAGGCCATCCCCAATGCCTAGAAAACATACCCCACTCATTTATAATTTACTTTTCTTTTTTTAAACTTATTTTCTTTTGCTTTTACAGTAATTAATTATTTTCTGTCTTGCCTACCTTGCCTCCAAAAAAATTTAAGAAAACAAAAACTCGTAACAATATACATAGTTAGGCAAAACAAATTACTACATTGATCACGTCCAAAAATATATACTGCATTATGGTCTTGGGTCTTTCCCCTTTCTGTCAGGGAACAATGGCAGGCTTCATCATCAGTCTTCCAGACTATATTTGCTCACTTCATTTATAACAGGTTCTAAGTCTTTCAAAATTGTTTATCATGTTTACACAGTTATTGTGTGTTATTTCCACAACTTTCACCTCATTTTAAATTAATTGACACAAGTCTTCCCAGCTTTGTCTGAAACCAACTTTCTGCTCATTTCTTACAGAGTAGTTATATATGTTTAGCCATTCCCCAATTGATCAAAATCTTCTTACTTTCCAGTGCGTTGCCACTACATGGAACTGCTGTAATTATTTTTGTACATATGGGTTGTTTTTGGCTTTCTCTAACCTTTTTGGTATCTAAGTCTAGTGGTGGTGTTTGTGAATCAAATGGTATGCACAATTTAGACTTTTGAGGCACAGATTGCTTTCCAGAATAGCTGGACTAAAGCTCCATCAACAGGGACCAGTTTCACTAAGCCCTTCCAACAGTTCTCATGCATTTTCAGTGGCTGTCTACCATTCTTTGAATTCTCTCTCTCCTCGTCTCTGTCTCCTGGCTTCTTTGCTTTCCTACAAGTCTCAGTTAAATTTAAAAGAATTTTAAAAGAAGACTTTTCTATCCCTCTTAATGATAGTAATTTTCTTCTGTTAATGATCTCCATTTTATTTTATTTATTTATTTATTTTTTTTGTTGGTTGGACTATTTCTTTTTTTTTTTTATTTTTGACATGTTTGGTTTTCAGCATTGATTTTCACAGGCATTTGAATTACAAATTTTCTCCCCATTTCCTCCCCTACCCCACTCCAAGATGGCGTACATTCTGGTTGCCCTGTTCCCCAGTCTGCCCTCCCCTCCGTCGCCCCATTCCCTTCCCATCCCCCTTTCCCTTCCTCTCTCCCCTGTTCCCTTCCCATCCACCCTCCCTAAGAAGTCAAGCAATT
>CM053623.1:20256608-20275004 GCA_028646595.1 Phalanger gymnotis
AAAAAAACGAGCAAGACCCGGATATAAATTTTGATGTGGATTTATTCAAGCATGCGACTGTTTGGAGTAAAGACTCAAATCGAAGAGCCCTTAGCAGGGGTAGGGTCAGGTTATTTAAAGGGAAAAAACACAAACTGATTTCCATGGAGATGGGAACACAAAAAGTGGGACAAGCTGGAGCAGGATTATTTCCATGGAGATGGGAACACAAACAGTGGGGTGAGCTGGGGCAAGATGGAGGGTAAACTGGGAGGGGGCAGGGCACAACAGTGGCACAGTGGATAGAGTGCTAGGCCTGGAGTCAGGTAGACTCTTCTTCAGCTCAAATCTGCCTTCAGACACTTACTAGCTGTGTGACCCTAGGCAAGTCACTTAACCTTGTTTTCCTCAGTTCCTCAACTGTAAAATGAACTGAAGAAGTAAATGGCAGACCACTCTAGCATTTTTTTTCCAAGAAAACTCAAAATGGGGAGACAAAGAGTCACACATAACTATAAATGACTGAACACATGTACAGTATTCATAACTTGAAAAAATTTTTACTGCAAGTTTCTCTGATAAAAGCCTCCTTTCTCAAATATATAGAAAACTGATAAGAACACAAGTCATTCCCCAACTGATAAATGGTCAAGGGATATGAACAGATAGTTTCCAGATGAAATAAAGCTATCTATAATCATATGAAAAACGCTAAAAATAACTACTGATTAGAAAAATGCAAATTAAAACAACTCTGAGGTAAGACCTCTTACCTATCAGGCCAATATAACAGAAAAGGAAAAATGACAAATGTTGGAGAGGTTATGGGAAAATTGAGACACTAATGCACTATTGGTGGAGAACCATTCTGGAGAACAATTTGGAACTGTACCCAAAGGGTTATAAAATTATGCATGTCCTTTGACCCAGCAATTCCACTACTAGGTCTGTATTCCAAAGAGATATTAAAAAAGGAAAAGGACATAAATGTACAAAAAATATTTATAGCAACTTTTTTTTTGTGGTGGCAAAGAATTAGAAATAGAGGGGATGCCCATCAACTGGGGAATGGCTGAACAAGTTGTGGTATATAATTGTGATTGGAATACTATTGTGCTGTAAAAAAAATGACCAGCAGGATGCTTTCAGATAAACCAGCAAAGACTTGCATGAATTGATGCAAAATGAAATGAGCAGAACCATAAGAACATTAAATACATTAACGGGAATATTGTATGATGAGCAACTGTGAATGGCTTCGTTATTGTCAGCAATACAGTGATCTAAAACAATTCCAAAGGACTTATGATGAAAAATGTTAACCAACCCTAGAAAAAGAACTGATGGAGTTTGAATACAGATCAAAGCATACTTTTTTAAACTTTCCTCCTCCTCCTCTTTCTCTTCCTCCTCCTCTTCCTTCTCCTTGTCCTCCTCTTGCTCCTTCTTCTTCCTTCTCCTCTCTTCTTCTTTCTTCTTCTTGTTTTTCTTCATCATTTTATTGTCTCTATTGCCTTTCACAACAGGACTAATATGGACATGTTTTGCATGACTGTACATGTATAACCTATATCACATTGCTTGCCTTCTCAAGGAGGAATAGGGGAGGAAAGAAGGGAGGGAGAGAAAGAATGTGGAACTCAAAATTTTAAAAATGAATGTTAAAAACTGTTTTTACATGTGTTTTGGGAAAATAAAATTTAAAAAAAAAAACTTTCTTTAGTGAAGATTCATTCCAAAGGAAAAAATTATCATTTATTCCTTTAGGCTGCTCATGGCTAAGCATTACTTCCCATATTTCCAGAGACAAACATCTAAGAAATTATGCCAAATGCACTTAAAACAATAGCTAGCCAGTTGTCAAAGCCCTTTATATAAACTTTTACTTCTTGGTTCTAGTTTTCCAGATTTCTAATAGACTTGATTTTGATTTTGAAACTGAAATTTCTTGATTTCAATTGTACTTATCTTAGCATTGATTATAATATCCTCCTGTTAAAATTTGAGTTACTAGCCAGATACCTTTAGTGAAACTAAAAGCTAAAGTTGTAATAATCTATAGTCTCCAAAGGGGTAATTTTAGGGGGCATTGGCTTGACTTCTTTTATTATTGAGTTTAGAATAGGCATATGTGATTTTATTGAAATTGCTGTTCACATGATTTCCAGTTTTATAAATTACATAAAGTTTAAGTTGCCTATACTAGAAAGTCTTTTTACAAAGGCAAAAATCCTGACAAATTTTTATATGAATCTGTAATGTACAAAGAAATCTCACATATCGTAATTTTCCAAAGTGTTTAAAAATTAACCTTATCATTTCCAAGAAGCAATATTATTGTATTTCCTGATACAGAGTACTGGAAATTACTGAATTTACAGGGTAAAAATGCTTTTATAGAGACCATTTACTTTAAGATTTAATTATTTTAACTAGGAATAATAGCTAAAATCTATATAGTTCTTTTAAGATTTGCAAAGTGCTTTGTCTTATTTGATCCTCATAACAACCCTGTAAGGGTTCTAGCCCTTGACTTTTAGATTGTGTCCCAAACCCTTTGGGGCAGTAGAGTATCTATTTGATTCTTTAAAATATACCAGGGAAATATGCTCATTCACTGCTATTTTTATTTTAAAATCTTATAAAACTCATGGTTAGGAAATTCTTCCTGCACTATTATTTAAAGTAATTTCTTCTTTGATGCTGGTGTGGCAGTATAGTCTTTAGAAAAGCTGCCCCACAAGTAATGAGGAAAAAAAAGTCAAACAGGAATGAAAGGAGAGTAGCACTTCTAGACCTCCAACCTGTAAAGCTGTAATCATCCCAATTATCTGGTCCTAGTGAAACACAGATAAGCGGATCAGTGGCACGGAGTAGGTAAGCTAGCATTACGAACAATTGAACTCGGGAGTCCAGAGTTTGCTAAGTTCAAGATCATAAACTACTTAGGAAAGAACTTTTGACAAGAACTGCTGGGAAACCTTAAAAATTGTTGGGGATAATAAGAGATGGGGAATGCAAAGTAAAACAGCGCTGAGGCTTCACCTCCCACTTAGCAAACTGGCAAATATGCTATAAGATAGAAAGTCTAGCTTGTAGGGATTGAAGGAAGATATTAATGATGCTACATTGTTGTTAAAATTGAAGTAGTTCAACTATTTTTAAAAAAATATTTTGTTTTTATATGAGAAAAGTAAATAAACTGTTCATATTTTTTGATGTAAAGATCCTAGGAGTCAAAGATAGAAAGAAAGATCCTGTATCAAAATATCCATAGCAGCATTTTGGTGGGGCGGGTAGCAAAGAAATGGAAACAACATGGGTGCCCATTTATTGGGGCATAGCTAGGCAATTTGAATGTAATTGGATATAATTGTCTCATAAGAAATAAAGAATGTGAGGAATTCAGAGAAACACATATAAACTGATAAAACCTGGTGAGAGTAGAATTAGGAAAACAGCAAACAAAATTATTACAACAATGCCAACAAAAATATTACCCAACTGAATTGTGGGCAATAATTGAAATAACTCTTCTTTGCTCTAGAGGGAAGGCGAAGAAATATGTTGCAAAAGTACAGTTATCCCTTCTACGTCGCAGAGGCTAGGGTCATGAAATCTGCTGAAAATTTTTTTTGCTTTCCATACCAGAGAAGGTCTGATTTTTTTTGTTTTACTTTTATGAGGTGTTTACAGCATCTTATTGTAAAATTTAGGTTGATGTTATATAATACAATACATATTTTTTATGTACCTCTAAGTTTCTAAAGTTTTTCTGTGTCATCTTCTGGTCTTAATGTATCTTCTGTGGCTTCTGCAAAACTCCCCCAAAATTCCCATTAATTGCTTATGGTGATCCATGATATATTGAAACTGAAATGGGGAAAGTCACAATGTGGAAAGGATAGCTTTACACTACTTCTTTTTGTTGGATATGTGGGAAACTCTGGGTATAGAATGTTGTGTGTACTGTCAGATGTGCTCATTATATTAGCTAGTTTTGTTTTACTGTCTTTCTCTTTATCAAAAAAGGAAAATATACTGAGTTTCAGGAAGTGAGGAGAGATGTATCTGAAGGATGATGGTAAAAACAACAGGCATCACTAAAACTTTAGAAAAAGAAAAGAAAGGAATGTTGTCCTGAGAGGAATTGTCCTTTAAGGTTTCAACTTCACGTGTTCACTGGGAAGAGCAAATACAAAAGACATTTATTGAACATTATTACAGCAGAGATCCTCTTCTCAAGGATGTTACAATCAAAGCAAGGGGAATAAATGTACAGAAATTATTTTCTGCATTGTAATGGGCTATGATTCGAAGAGTTATGAGGGTAGCAGTTTGAGTGAAGGCCTAGAGATGGGGAAGAGCAGAACATAAATAAGAGGTGGAGACTAGTCCAGTTGGGCTGTAACTTGAGTATATGAAATGGATTTGTGTGAAATGAGTCAGGAAGGTCAGGTTAGAACCAGATTGTCACTGGCCTTGAATGCCAAGATAAGTAGTTTATGCTTTTTGTTTATTAGGCAGTGATTGTTGTAAAAGAAGAGGAATGTGGGCCAGTCATTTTCCTTCTGGACCTAATTTTCCTTATCTTCAAAGTTGGGGAGAGGTGATCGCCAAGGTCCCTTCCAGCTTTCCCTTCTGTAAAACCTGAACTAATGGAGTGTCATCAGTGGTTTTTGAATAGATGAAAGGCACCATCAATTAGTACATTAGGAAGGTTAGGTAAGTAAAAATGTGGGGGATAGATGTGTCTTTCAAGGAAGAAATAATGAATACCTGAACTCAGATAGTTGTAGTAAGAAGAGTAAGGAGGTGATAGATACGGGAGATAATGTGGAAGGTGTAGATTGGACAGGATTTGGTATCCGACTGGAAGTCTGAGGTAAGAAAGGTGAATAATTTGAAGGTGATTTAAATGTTATGAGTCTGGAAACCTGGGAGATGGTGGTGGCCATTAATACAAATAAAGAAATTAAGGGAAGAGAAGCAAATGTTGGAGGAAAGATGGAGCTTTCATTTTTGAAAATGTTGGGTTTAAGGTATTTTCAGGACTCCAGCTAAATCTGTGTGTGTGTATATGTGTATCTGTATGGAGCTGATAGGTGAGGTTATGGAAGTGAATTTAAAAAATGTAGAGAGAAAAGGAGATGGCCAGTAGCAAAACCCTGTGGGACGTTCATGTTTAAGAGGGAGGAAGTTGCATGAGGAATCAACGAAATAGGCAGCAGCATGGAAGAAGAGGTGGAAAGAGAATCATCATGTGCAAGGCCATTGAAGCTAAGAGAAAAGACTCTAAAGGAGGTGTGGATGCCTCCAAAGGAACTATGCAGATGGTGTGGGGGAGGTGGGAGGAGGAAAGGTAATTACAATGTGCAGTAAGAAGGTTCAATAATAACTTTGGAAAAGCTGTTTCAGTAGAGTGGTGGGGATGGAAATCAAATTGCAATGGGTTAAAATACAGCCAAGAAGCCCATCACTATTTTCTTGATGTATCATCTTGATGGGAAAAGATTATTTGGTCAATGTTTTTCTCCACCTTTTTCAAAGTATGGCAAGCCTATGAATTTTCGGGGGTTCACAGGGCAGAGCCTCCCTTCTGGGCCTAGCCACGAACTTTTTTAGTCTTCTGTGCATTCATATTCATGACTAAGATATACCGAATTTGTCCCATATTTGTCCCCTAAACAGTGATGTTTATATTTTGTAAAGTATTGGACATCAACAGGCACTTAACAGTACTTTGTTAAGTCTGAAATATAGCTGTCCTTTAATTTTAGTTTAGCTGTGCAAACGTGTACAACATAGAGTCTCCTGCTCTGAAAAAGTATCCAGCAATCCATCAAAAAAACACTTACAGATGCTTCTAATTTGCCAGGTACTATGCCGAGTTCTGGGGCCACAAAGACAAAAGTAAAATATTGCCTATCTTCAAGGAGTCTTCATTTTAACGATGGAAACATATACAAATATAAGCATATGCACAACATATACAGAAGGAATACAAGGTAGTTTTAGGAGGGAAGGCACTAGCATTTGGGGGGATCAGGAAAGGCTTCGTATAAGAAGTGACATTTGAACCAAATCTTGAAGAAAACTAGGAATTCCAAGAGGCAGAGGTATGAAGGATGTGCATTCCAAACCTGAGGAGCAGCCAGGACAGAGATACCAAGGCAGAAGATAGAGTGTGTGTGTGCGTAAAATGAGGAAGCCATTGTGTCTGGAGAGCAGTTTAGCTCCTGTTTAAACTTTGTTGAACTTATTAATCTCTCTTTTCTTGACCTTGATATGAAGGTTTTAATTTTCAAGTTGAACATCAATGTTGTAAAATGTTAGAGCATTTGAAAGTGTCATTTAATAACCATACTATCACTTCAAATTCTTTAAAGCACATTTTCTAGTTTATGCTAATATGAAATGCTAGATTGGGTCCCTTCTAACATATCGTTATCGACAGCAGTACACGCATGTTTCCCTGTCAATGCTGAAGTACTTCCTTTAGAGTAACAACATCTCTATAAGCAAGGGAAGAACTACAAGACAGATGGACAGATAAAACCTTTATTAAGCACTTGCTATCTACCAGGCACTGTGCTATGGGAAGGGAAGGAGCATTTTATATAACACCTATGTGCCAGGCATTATGATAAGCACTTTCTATTATTATCTCATATATTTCATGTATGTTTTATATATATATCTCATATGTTTTATTTTATGATCCTTTATGTTATATTATTTATATCATATTATTATCCTTTATATTATGATCTTTATAACAACCCTGTGAGGTAGGTGCTATTATTATCCCCATCTTACAGTTGAGGAAAATTAGGTTAAATGACTTGCCAAAGGGTTACACAGATAGTAAGGATCTGAGACTAGATTTGAACTCAGATCTTCCTGCCTCTGGGCCTAGTGTTCAATCCACTGTGCCACCAGCTGCTTTTATAAATACAAACAAACAAGAGACAGTCCCTGCTTTCTAGCAGTTTACTTTTTTAATGGGAAAAGACAATACCCAAAAGGAAGCTGAAAAATAGAAGAGGAAGCCTTAAGGGCAGAGTGAGAAGGCTGTTGGAGAAGTCCAGAGAGTCAGGAGGGGAGCCAGGAGAAAAGAAAACATTTTCTATACCAACATTGAAAAGCAAGGAGTATAAGTATTAATACTGTTCTTATTTTACGAAAGAGAGAGCAGAGGCTAGAAGGTGAAGTCATTTATATACTAGTCATATATACTAGTCATATAAGTCATAAGACTAATATGCATCAGAGCTCTAGACTGGGGTTCAAATCCTGACTCTGACACTTAACAGTTGTGTGTTCATGGGCTTTACAGTTTGCTACCCCTAGGTTCCAGTTTCAAAGAGTGGTTTTCAACTACTGTAAGATAATGGTAATGTCAAAACCTCCCCAAGTATAACTTTTTGGAGATGAAATTGTATCAAACATTTCTCTGATAATTATTGCAGAAAGAAAATAAATGAAAATATGTGAACTATTGAGGTATGTTTTGAAATGTTCAAGAGTTCATCTTACTGACATTTTCTTTTAATTTGAGAGGAAATTAATTACTTTGTAGGCAATTTGGATTTTTTTTAAAAGTAGAAGTTTCTTATTCGGGAATCCATAATTCATTATAGAAGAGATAATAGCAAAGACCTCTTTAGTATATGATTCTAAAACTGTTTATTTGTCTTACCACTAGATGGCACAGACCTACTGGGGAGTTCATAAGGGCTCTCAAATATCATGTTTGTTTTCTTTGTGTCTTCTTAAGTTATTGGTGAGGTATTTCTGATAGCCTTCCAAAATGGTATTTCTCATTTTGTTTAAAGTTCTCAGTGCCTTATCAGGTGTTTAATTTTAGACTTTCTGTATTGTGTATGTTTTTTTGATTATCACTTTAGTATAAAATGCCCTAAATTAGTAAGGAGAGGCAGCTAAGTAGAGAGGGGGCAGCTCATCTTCCTGAGTTCAAATCTGGCCTCAGGCACTTATTAGCTGTGTGACCCTGGGCAAGTCACTTAATCCTGTCGGCCTCGGTTTCATCATCTGTAAAATGAGCTGGATAAAGAAATGGCAAACCACTCCACTATGTTTGCCAAGAAAACCCCAAATGGGTTATGATGAGTCAGACACAGCTGAAAAGACCGAATAACAAACCTATAAGGGCCAATTTTGATTAAAAAAATTTAATTTATTATTTGCATCATGAATGGCAATAAGCTCCTCCTCCTTTTTTCCTTCGCTCTTTTATCCTCTCTCTTCCCATTAGATTGGAAGCTCCTTGAGAGCAGGCACTGCTTTTTGCCTTTCTTTATATCCCCAGCTTAGTATGTCCCTGGCACACAATAGGTGCTTAATAAATGCTCATTAACCAACTGATTCCATCTCTTCTCCTCTCCTCTTCTTCTCTCTCCTTTCCTTTCTCCTTTCCTGTTTCAGAAAAATATCTACGGACAGTACTTTTTTTCCCCCCAAACTGTACTTGATATTGTTCATTCTGTTGTAGAAACAGAAATGTATTCCTTTTGACTCTGAAAGATTACAAATGTAATAGCTCCCATTTATGCTCTACTTTATAGATTATGAAACACTTTCCTCAAACCACCCTGTGAAATCAGTAGCACAGCTATTATCCATATTTTACAAATGAAAATAGCAAGATTCAAAGAAGTTCAGGGACTTGGTCAAGGTTACTGAGTTAAGAAGCAAACCCTAGCCTTCTGACTCCAAATCAAGTGCTCTGCCCACTCTGCTATGTTCCCCTCAACATTATAAAGATGTAGAGTTCTAGATTTGACCATGAATGTCACTTAACTAACTCCTAAATGAAGGGAGTTTAGCTTTTCAGGATTTGTTATGAGTTTTTTGGAACAAACTCAAACTGGCCTCAAGTGAAAGACAGAGTGGGTAGAGATGGGGTGCACTATGGTTGAAATCTTTTTGTTTGAGGGGGGTATGCTAGAATTGTATGATTGAGCTTAACCATCTTCTACCAAGTGTACAAAGCCAGAGCTAAGAAAGATGCCTGATCTTTGGTCTCCTAACTACCTAATTTAAAAGAACAAAAGGAAGCTTTAAATATTGTTATTGTCAGGGGGACAGAACTTTGCTCGGACAACAATTACACCCACACAGGTCTTGAAGCTTTTGCCTCAGTCTCCAGAAGTATTTTGACCCTTCCCTTCTCAAGCCTTAGCAGAGCCTGAAACACATGTGCATGATGGGAAGGTGAATCAATGTTTATCTCCAGCCCCAGAAAACTGCAGTGTGCAGTTGGATAGTGTGGGGAGTTGTGTAGAGCAGAAAAGCTTAAGAAAGTCACTTACTATTGCTCATATCAGAGTCTGAGTTCCAGAACCAGGGTGGAGAGGGCTGGGGAGATATCTCATGACAGCTGCCTCTGGCGTCCTTTTGTAATGCCACCTAGGTAGGGAACATGTGTTAAATACTCCTCCCCTCCCATGTATACCCCCAGGCCCAGCCATCTCTGAGAGAGCTCATTCTAAAAGAGCATGAAGGCATGCAGCTAGGGGTAAGCAAGGAGAGGGTAGGGTTTGAAGCCCAAGCAGTCTCTGAATGAAGCAAGATAAAGGGGAAAGTCAGGTCTCATGGAATGGCAGCAAGAAAGACTGAGGTGAACATCATTGGCCCGGGACAGTGTCAAGACTCTAATTATGAGCCAAAGCTGTATGGGGCAGAATGGAGCTGAGACTTTGAAATAGCTGAGGAGGCAGGGAGCTGCAAGCACCTGTGCTCCCAGCCACTTCCTCCACTGTGTCTCAAGGGAGACACAGAGTTGTTCTGAGAGCCCTTGTACAGGGACTCAAGAAAGTCCTGCCTCCACAATCTTCAGAGTGAGTTCCTTCCCCACCATCACTCCAAGGATCTTGGTTACCTTTCCCCAGGGGACTGGGGGGTCTGCATGACTTCCACACACCCTTCATGATCTTGCCAAGCCCTGGTTTCCTCATCTAGAATGTGAGAGGGTCAGAAGTGACTTCTAAGGTTCCTTCCAGCTATAAATCTTTGATTGTAAATGTCTTATCATTTGATTTGTGGTTTTTGCCTGGTCTCTTCTGTACAGAATGGGGCCTTGAGTCAAGAATGTAGTTTTATTCCGCCAGAGGCAGTGAGGGGCAGTAAAAAGAGCATTGAATTGGAAGTAATGAGTTTTGGGGTTTGAATCAGCTCTGGCTCTGACAAGAATCCCTGTGTAGCCTCAGGAAAGTCCCCTCACCCTTCATTGCCTCTATGTGTCTTCATCTGTTAAGCAAAGGCATTGGAGTAGATGGCCTCTTAGGTCCCTTCCATCTCTACTCATAAGAATCTGGGAAGCCATGTCTAAAATGGAGCCTCTCATGGTATCATGGGAGGCCCCTGTAATGTTTTGCTAAAAAATTAATAATTCTAAATGTGATCTAATTCATACCAATATCTATTACTTGAAACTGAGAATATTTAGTACATTGTATCATGTAGAATGAGGCAGGTGGGATTCTTATAGAAAATTGAGAGATTCTTAGATCGGCAAAATAATATTATTTTCTTAGTTCTCTCCAAATGAATCAGTCCTTTAAACCCAGGCCTTTGTACTCACCTGTGTACTTATACTTAGGATATCCCTGTGAATTGATTATAGACATGTGTGAGCATATAATCTGTTCACTCCAGTAAGTAGCTATGTGTACATACATATGTGTATATAAAGTATACACACCAGGACATACGTATCTATGGCATTGATGAACTGGAATGAATCTATAAGAAGGCTCCTAGGGCAGTGAGGGCTTCAGTATCAAGCCAGAAGAATTGATGGAAGGAACTGTGGATGTTTAACCTCAATCAGAGAAGACAAGGGCGATACGCTAGGCTTTGGAAGTGTTTGAAGTTTGGAAGTGTGGGATTCGACTTATTCTGCTTGAACTCAGAAGACAGAGCTGGGAGCAACAGGAAGTCACAGAAGGAGACATTTCAGCTTGATGCAAAGAAAAAGTTCCTACAGTTAGTTGCTCAACAGCAGCACAGGCTGTCTTCAGGAGGTCATAGGTTCCTGGAAGATTCACAACTTGGTGAGAAAGTTCCAGAGGACTTTCCCATTATAGCATAGGTAAATTAGGTAAAAGATGTCCAAAAAGGCCCTTCCCATTCTGAGATTCTGTAATTAATTGTGTTTATGAATTATCATTAATATTTCTTCATGGAGGAGTACGATTCCAAATCCCTTATGTCCTTGAAGCAGACGTGATTTCCTTTAAGTAATCACTGTTAGGGATTAAAAGATTAAAATATTAGTTTGTATGTTATAGTAGTTTTTTAAGGGGAGGGAGAAACATAAACTAGAACATTTGAATATTTTTGGTACTTTTGCATTAAAAAATCTTTAAAAAGTATACTTTGTAATTTTTTTAGTTGAGTTTTAAAAATACACAAAAATTAAGCTAATAAAATTTTGGGAAGAGTAACATACTTGTTGTAGAAATGTAATGAGGTCAAAATATTTCCTGTTATGCAGCTAAAACTAAGGAGGAGTGTGAGGTTTCCTGTAATCATTTTTATTACAACTTTCTACCATTTAAGTCATTTTTCTGCCCCTTGAAAATTTAATCAGTTATTTTTTGAACATATATTCATTCTTCGTAGTATAGCTTGAGTAGATTATATTTGCCTATAACCTCCTAAATTTGAGATGATTTCAGTTGTAGTATAGGATCCTGATGACTTCAGAGTGTTAATATGAAAACTTTCTGCAGATTTTTCTGTATCTAAAAATGCTCTATCAAATATGAACTGGATACAAAAATAGGAATCTAAAGTAACATGAATAAAATTAGATGTAATTTTAGACCAATATAGCTAAACAAATTAAGGTAATTCTAAAACATTTAGGTTTTTTTTTTAAAGAAGCTGATTCTATTTCTGAATTTCCACAGCCAGAAAAATGCAAACTTAATAAAAGATGGTATGAAAGTGCTCTACAAGAAGCATACCTGTTATACGCATTTTCTCATGAGCAAAGACTGGAGATGTGTCTTCTATCAAAAAGAGGTATGGTCACTTTTATTTCCAAAATGAAGATTGATTCAAGTGACTTTGAGTCATAAGTCTCCATATATGTGTGTGCCAGGTTCTATGTACATATATTGACATATATACATACAAATATATATATTTGTATGGATACATCCATACTGAATCATACACTGAATGAACTAAACAAAATGTTACATGATATTATTTTCATCAAGCACCTTTTTCTGTTTGTTCTTTTGTAATATGTTCATAGGCCCTCTTGTGGATCTCAAAATAATATAGTTCAAAATTAAAAGCCATAGAATTAAAAATAAAAAAGTCTGTCTGTCTATCTGTGTATCTGTCTATCTATCTATTTATCTATCTATCTATCTATCTATCTATCTATCTATCTATCTATCTATCTATCGTCTATCTGTCTGTCTGTCCATCTATCTATCTAAACTGTAAACTCAATGTTTTTAGGGCTCATCTACAATACTTGCAAAGTAAATGTTTTCCAACATGCCAAATGCAGTTGTACATCTTAAAAAGAAAGTCTAAGGCAATATTGGGATCTCTTTTTTTTTTGAGTTGGATAGGGACATATTTTTAAGGAGCTATTTTTAGTGAAAATTCTCAGATTTCTGAAACAACCCTGGCACATGTGATGTCATTGAGTGGGCGGGTAATGCCACTCTTATTTTTTTTCCATCAAGTCAACATAGCTATTTTATTTCTCCTTAATATTTTTGATTTTCACGTTTAACACGTTAATAAAAAGAAGTGGCTAGGGATAATTGCAGCCCATGGGGCCATTGGAAAACGTGTTTTGTCCTACTCAGAATGTTGACTGTCATTTTTAAAAAGTCTGGATGCGGGCAATGTGTCACTCACTCCCTCATTTTTTTCTTTTATTTGATGTTGCCTTCCAACTTTGAGAGCTTCAGGACCCAGGCTGCTTCATTTATCCTAAAGCAAGCCCTGAAGCTATTAATCTCACCTTGAATTTTTTCTTTTATCTCTAAAAGTGAAATGTCTTAATCCCCACAGACAACTTGGCTCTGCTTTCTACAGAAGGTGGCCTTTTCCAGAATTCAGAGAAACTTTTCTTACTAGGTATCAATAGTATTCTGTAGAATGATTCAATTTCCAATTTTCTATGGTAGGTAAACACCATATAAATATAGGGCAAGCCCTGTTAGAGCAAACTCCAAGGAATTGAGATACTTTTGAATTAGGACTAATGGCTTGTTGGATTAGAGTGGTTAGGAGTTTCAAGGAAAGAGTTTGATGCACTCTTTAAAAATAGGGTTTTTCAGTTATATATTGACCTACTTTAATAAAGAATTCTTAATCATCTTTATCATTATCATTATCATCATCATTATCATCATCATCATCATCATCATCACTTAGGATTTACATGGGGGCATTAAGGTTTGCAAGCACTTTACAAATAGGAGGACCTCATCATTGGAAGTGTTCAAACAGAGACTGGGTAACAAAATACAGGGGATATTATACAGAGTACTCATGCGATGACTGAGAGGTTGGACAAGACAGACTCTATGCTCCTCTCTGCCTCATAAGATTCCATGATTTTGTTGGATTTGCCCTTTCTTAAAGTAAACCTCTCATTAACCAGGACTTAGAAATCTTTTTATTGTGTCAAAACTTTCACTATCTTCTGCGATTATACCCAGTGATGACATCAACCAGATTGGGGTTGGGGACAGGGAATCAAATCCCTGATGGGGTTGGGGGTAGAGGAGGGAGTGCCTACACTTAGATAAAACCTTCACTTCTTATTCTCATTGTTTCCTCTTTATGGGCATGTACTAAGGTGGTTGCCACTTTTGCTACTACTACTATGTCTATTACTACTAAAAGCATCTTTTATAGAATGCTTTAAGGTTTACAAAGTGCTTTAGAAACATATCACATTATCCTCACAACCCTGAGGGGAGGTAGGTATTATTATTATACTTGTTTTACAGATGGGGAAACTGAGACATAAAGCAATGAAATGATTCTCTTTGGGTCACACAGCTAGTAAGAATGTGAGTCTGTATTCAAACTCAGGTTCATCCTGATTCCAAGCCCATATTCATTGGGCTACCTCTCTGCCTCAGCCCAGCCACTACTCCAGGAGCCCTACCACCACGTACATTTTCTACTCTGTTAGTTTTCATCTTCAGGTATCAGAATGCTTCAGTATGTATTCTTATTCTACTTCTAAAATGAAACACAGCCATTTCAAGATTTTGGCCCTCACACTGGCTTTTTGGCATGCTCTCCATCCTCACTCCAACTTCCAATCCCAACACACACTTGTGACACCCAAGCTCCACATTCTTGTGAGATGCTCCTTTACTCATGCCTCCAACACCTGCTTTTCATTCTCTGTCATCCTACTCATCACTCCCAAGTTGACTTCCAAGCACCTCACTATCACATATATGGGTACTGTGGGCATTTTCTTTAAAATAAATTTTTATTGACTTCTTTATTTTTGTATTAAATGAGAATATATTAAAATGCTTGATGAACTTAAAATCTATATAAATATTAGCCATCATAATACAGTGGTAGTATAGTACATCAGTAGTATGTATATAGTATATAGTATAGTGGTAGTAATAGTAGTAGTAGTAATAATAGTAGTAGAAGTAGTAGTAGTTGTAGAAGTAGTAGTAGTAGTAGTGGTAGTAACAGTAGTAGTAGTAGTAGTCTTAGTAGTAGTAGTAGTAGTCTTAGTAGTAGTAGTAGTAGTAGTGAGGTATATGGGTTGTTCAGGGAGGACTATGGAAGAGAGAGTGAGAGTGAAGATTTTGTACAACTCTGCCTCACTTAAATCCAATTCACTTGAAAATTAAGATATCACCCTGTGTTGTTACTGGTCTTCTTCAAAACAAAGGATGAACAAGTAGTGGTGGTAGTGGTGGTAGTAGTAGTAGTAGTAGTAGTAGTAGTAGTAGATTACCTTGCCACCTGGCAAGGTGGGTGGGAAATAGATTGTAGAAAACTATATAAAAATGCTAGACTAACAATTTTGTACTGTATCTTAAAGCCAATAAAAAACCTTTGAATGCTTTCAAGTAGGGGTCAGACCTGGGTTTTAAACATTAATTTGGAAGCTGTGTGGAAAATAGTTTGAGAATTAAGAGCTTAGAGCCTGGGAGAGTCAATAAGCTACACCATAGGTGATGAACTAGAGGAAAGGCTTTGAGAGCTGAACAAAGGGGACAAATATGAGAGATGTTATGGAAATTTGATTGGCAATACTTGTCAACTAGTTTGCTATAGGAGCTGAGTGAGAGAGAAGAGACAAGTATTACTCTAACGTTCCAAACCTGGACGATGTAAGAATCACATTGCCATCCAAACAATGGCAAAATTTGGAGAGGTGATTTTGGGGGTCAGCCCACCGAATATCCTTGAAAGAACTACAATCAAGTGCTCCCCTTGGCAATGAGCCAACTCTGGTAAGAGGATCGCCGTGGGCCAGTATGTGTCAGGGCCAGGACTTGAGCTTACTCCTTCACGACTCCAAAGCCAGAGCTCTTATGCCTCACTATGTCTCCAAATATATATATATATCCATATGTACTCACAACCTTGAAACTGAATCTGAGCTAGCCAGGCAGTTCTGCAGGAACATCTGTGGAAGAAATCTTTCCACACAAGGAGTATCTCTCTTCCTCTCTCATAACTCTTTTTCTCTCTGAGCTCCATACATTCCAAGTTCCTGAAACCTAAGGGGTAGGAGCCATGCATCATGTCTACCTGATGTGAAGAATAGGAGGTCATGCTAGCAAACCAAAGGGGTGAATCCAGAACATAGACAGCATCACATGAGATTTGTAAAACCCAAAAGCGATTTCATCCCTTTGATGATTTTTGTTGGGGACGAATGGTATTGCTGGAAGGAATTTAAAAAACATTGCTAGGGATTATGAAGTCAGAGATGAAATTGAAGATATTGGAAAGAAGGTAGTATTTCTTCACTAATACTAATTGAAGAGAAAAGTAGATTTGGTAAGTGAGTTGTTGAATGAGAGAATGGTATCTGAAAACAAAATTTGGATGACTGAACTATCACTTAAGATATAAGAATGGTCTAGGAGGTCCTCCACTGGGTGCTTCCTCTTCCAAGAACTCCCTTCCCTTCTCTGCCACTGCCTCTCCAAGGCTGAAGTACCTATCTGATCAAGGGGTTCCCTTTAGAAGTCTCCATGGATAAGCAGTGTCCCTACCCACCTCAGGGCCCAAGTCTTCTCAACCTTGTAGTATTTCTGTCTGTGTTCAGCCATGAGCTGTTTTCTGTTTCCCTTTAAAAGACAGGTCCAAAGGCATAGCTCAGTTGCATACTGGCTACAGTCTACTCATCTCTAAATGCTATGACTCAGTCATCCTCATTATCATGTCATTGGTAAAGGTGCTCCTCTCTTCCCATCAAGGAAATATCATGAAATGTCAACAGGGGAAGTTAAACTATTTTTGTACAGTAAGATATTGTAACAGAACAAAGGTATCATCCTTTAACTTTGTGAGACTGACCAGGTTCTTCCTGCCTACACCCTCTACATATGGCATGAGGCATGACTGTTTCTACTTATTTAGAATATTTCACGTATTACCTACAACTCCTGTTATGCACTTAATAAACAAAATTACTTGGACATAGATCAAAAGAGAAGTGTAATGTGTGTTATGAAGACATTTCTCATTATTTTAATTTGTGTTTTCTGTTAAATGATTTGTTTACTCTTTAAGTTCAAATTCTCTGTAGATAATAGGAATTTCTGAAGAGAGGAAATTACATCTTTACCACGAAGGAAAAATTTAGCTTGTAGAAAGTGGATAGAATTACTGAGTTTGAACCTGGAGCTGCTATGATGGTGTAGGGAGCTTGCTTATAATTTTAAACTTTGAAAGATTTTATTAGGATTTAACCACGTTCTTTGGAAAGTAGGGCAATTCCTGACAGTGCTGAAGAATGTTATTCCATTTCACTACAAAAATACTAATACAACTTTGAGTATAAATGTTGCAGATTTGGGGTCTAAATTATATACATCACAGCTACTTAGTTTAAATCAATTTTTCATTCTATTTCCAGGTAGATTTTGAAAGCTGTAGATAGTAGCATCATTTATACATTTCAATAAATATATTCCAAAATTATTTTAGACCATTTTGGACAAAATTAGAGTTAGATAACTTCTTTTGGAGGTGGACAATTCACCTTCAGTAATAGAAAAATAACTGATGACTGAAAACATAATTTGTTATTTGTACTGTATTTATTAGAGGATATTAGATGTAACTTTGGTTCAGATTCAGTTTGGGGATTATTTTGGTGTCAAAGTTTTGTTTAAAATCAGTAATATTGAAAAAAATGCCTAAGTTTGATTTTGATTTAAACTGATTTGCTAGGTTAGATTTTGTCATGTCTTCAGGGGTTCTACCATTCACAGTCTTCCTTGTCTCCTTGGTATTATCTTTGACTCTTCTCTCCCTCTTTATATGCCAAACCTAGTTGCCACTCCCCAAATCCACATCTTTTATGTCCATTGCTTCCTCTCTATTCCCACTGCTACTCCACTGCTAGAGTCCCTCATTACCACATCCTTCGTGCATTGCAGGAGATTCCTAACATGTCTTCCTGGCCTTTACCTTCCTGTGTATGCCAAGTCCTATTACCAGGATAGTCTCTCCAAGGGATAGATCTAGATCTAGATAAATAGATATCATGTTCTGGAATCTTTAGTGGTACTTATGTACTACTGAATAAAGCCTTGCTTGACATTTAAGATCAATTATCTGGCACTACCCAGTTTAATCTCATATTATTATTTTTGTTGCTGAGTCATTTTTTAGTTGTATCCAACTCTTTGTGACCCCATTTGGGGGTGTCTTATTCATTCATTCATTTATCTATTCATTCATTCATTCATTTATTTATTTAATATTTTTAGTTTTCAGCATTAATTTTCACAAGAGTTTGAATTATAACTTTTCTCTCCAGTTCTACCCTCCCCCCACTCCAAGATGGCATATATTCTGATTGCCCTGTTCTCCAGTCAACCCATCCCCTTTTCCCTTACTTTCCTGTAGGGCAAGATAGATTTTTATGCCCCATTGCCTAGTTGCATGCAAAAACTTTTTTTTGAACATCTGCTTTTAAAACTTTGAGTTCCAAATTCTCTTCCCTCTTCCCTCCCCACCCACCCTCCCTAAGAAGGCAAGCAATTCAACATAGGCCACACGTATATCACTATGTAAAACCCTTCCACAGTACTCATGTTGTGCAAGACTAACTACATTTTGCTCCTTCCTATCCTATCCCCCTTTATCTAATTTTCTCCCTTGACCCTGTCCCTTTTCAAAAGT
>CM053623.1:20275504-20299017 GCA_028646595.1 Phalanger gymnotis
AGAGAATTTGGAACTCAAGATTTTAAGAAGATAGATGTTCAAAAGTGAAAAAAACAATAAAAATTAAATCACTGATCTGATTCATTCATGATAAGGATCAAATCATAGGACTTGAATGGATAATGATATGGGGTATATAATCTTACCATAAAATGGAAAGCCTATATAGTATGGGCATTATGCTGTTCCCAGACATCAACATTATTTAAGCATTCTCTGGAAGCAAGATATGTTGGTTTGTAGTGGGAGCAATATCCTAGTCTCTTCCTCCGAGGCTAGTTTTTCCTTAAAAGATATTGGAACTGTCCTTAAGATTTGATTGGCTCAGGAAACTAAAGTTACAAACTATTGACCACTTCCCAGTCACATGAGCACAAAAGAGCCACTAGGTATTCCAGCTCAAAGGAAGAGGAGCTTCTATCAGACGAATCAACTCATGGTGCCCTTAATGCATATCCTTGTGGAATATCCTTCCTCTGCTATGGCTATGCAAATTTTTTTATTATGAACTTCTAAAGAACTTACGTCTTATTTCATTATAATACTGGACCTAAACTACCAGGAGATTGACCCAGGATTAGCCTAAAACATTGGGGAAAGTTTCAGTTAAAAATGAAATTAACTCATATAATTGAATTGACTCTAACCCTTAAACAAAAAAAGCTGTATTATCTGAACCGTATTCAGCACTGGCTTAATTATAATCTAATACAAAAGATTGTTCTGAAACAGAAAGTTACTTGAAGACTTAATATAATGAAATATTCTATTCAAAATCTGAAAAATTTGTTAGATTACATGATTGTCTCATTTAACTAGTGTTGCAATTTAAATTTCGCTGCAGATATTATAAAAATGACCAAATGAGAATCCAAAAACAGTTTCAAAAGGTATAGTCCTATGAGAAATCTATAATTGAATAATGCTAATAATTCTATAGCTAATCGGAAAAAATAATACTCAAAGCTATCACATCTATATTACCTTAGAAGGAAATATAATATCATATAATATTTTGTATTTACAATTTTTTAAATGATACTAAAATAAATAAATATGTTTATAAGCCTTGGGAAGAGTCATTTTTTTAAAAAATGTGCTATAAAAAAATACAGTGGAATCAATAAAATTACAGCAAAAATAAATGACAAATTTAATGTTATTCTACCTACCTTTAATGTGATGCTATAATGACCAACACTGTTTGCTTTTATCCATTTTCTTGAATGCGGATTACCCAGGAATTCTACATGATAGCATTCAACATTTCCATCCAGGTCACAGGTCACATATTCCCCCATTAAAGGATCAAGACAAAGTATACCTGGCCAACTTTCAGGGGAAAAAAAATTTAATTCTTTAAAAATTATTCTTTTTTGGAATGCAAACATTATGTTGATTAATACATTTAACAATTATATGTGAAATTATCTCCTTTGAGTTCTAATGACTTTTTTCACAAAGTTTAAAAATATCTTTTAAAATAGAAATATTTATTTGGTATGCTATAAAAACATATGATTTGATTGATTTAGGTTAAATATAGTTTTCCTAAAAATTAGAATCACAACACCTAGCAATAAAAGTTAGAGTTTGAAGTACAATGAAACTTTATTAAGACATGATTTTAGAAGGAAACTCAATCTAAGGTAATGTACATATCATATCCTGGCCAAGAGGCAGCACAATGGATAGAACATTGGATTGGAGTCAAGAAAACCTGAGTTCAATCCTGCCTCAGACACTTCCTAATTGTGTTACCAGGCAAGTCACCTCTTTTAGCTTGTTCCCTCATCTGTACAATATGGATTATAAGAGCACCTGTTTCACAGAATTTTTGTGAGGACCAAATTGAATAATACATTGAATTCTGTAAACTTTAAATCATTATATAAATGCCAGTTATTATCTTTATCATCATAATCATTCCCCAGGGAAGTCTAAAATCTTCAACTCTGGAAGTATTAAAAGCAGGCTGTTTGGAATGGTTTGAGTGCATTCCTTGTTAAGGCATGAAAATGAACCAGATGAGTTATTGAGACCACTTTTGGCCCTATTATTCCAGAACTATGTTTCCAAAGTAGTACTGTCCCTTTGTGGTTATTTAAAAAATTAATGTCCATCCACCTCCCAGTTATGCATACAGTATGTACAACATAAAAATAATTGGTAAAAAGAAGTAGAAAGGTCATGGAAAAAGATAAAGCTTATCATCTAATAGGAGTTTCAAGTTCTTTCGTAAGATCTGTATCATAAGCTCTTTGAAAAGTGCTCAACATAAACATAATTCATTGTAGAAGTATTAATTTTCCATATCTCAATGTAAAATGGGTCTGTTGAAAGAGAATGTTCAGTATGGTCAATAAAAACTCTGAATACTGTAAAATATTAATGATTGGAAAAATAAAAGATAATGCTACTAGGTGGAAAAGCTTCTAAGAGGATTCAAGATACAGAATTGTATCCTGGGTAACTATGGATTAGCAATCATAGGATATCCTTTCAGTGATGTCACTAAAGAATATGAATATAAAGGCAAGAGAGTTCAAGCTTGGCACATTCATACTACCATCCTTTTTCTCTCCTTACTCGTGGAAAAATATAGACTGCCCTACTTGCCACAAAGTAAATCCTCGAATATCCTCAAGAATAGTCTAGGCCTAGAAATAAAATATGAATAAGTACGAAAGAAAATATCTTTTGAGGCAAAAAAACAGAGCTTTTTGTATTCTATTTCTCCTTCTAACTTTTCCATGGCTTCCTTTTTTTCTGTCATTCTTCCATTTTTCTTCTTTTTTTCCTATTTTTTTTTCTGTTTTATGAATCCACAGGAAGGGAATTTCTGCCATAAGTACTTCTGCCTGACAAAAGTGAAATGCTGTCCCCATCTGGAACTTATATGATGAATGATAGCCGTCTTGAAATTTCATGTAAAAAAGAAATTAAACCATTTCCTGCTCAGGCGACTCAGTTTCCTGACAGAAGGCAGAACTAGAAACGATGGGAAGAAATTATGGAGATACAGTTAAACTTGATACTGGGAAAAATTCCTAAAAAATCCAGGCTATTCAAGTAAAATAGCTGGCCCCAGAGAAGGCAAGGTCTGTCCCACTTCTGACAGAATTCTTCAGGCAATGGTTGCATGGCCAATTGTTGGAGAGGCTTTAGAGCAGATTTTTGGCCAGGTACAGATAAGGTCCAAGTATTCTCCCAATGAAGATTCTATGATTCTGTGGCTTTGTGAATTAGAGAAAAACCTCTGAATATGAGTGAAGAGAAAAAACTCCAACTTGGCAAATTAGCTTTAGTTTAACTTGTTAGTTGTATTATATTTGGAGGGTATAAAACAACATGGCCGATACTGATTAAAATCATACAGGTTGATAAGTGTTGTAAGTATGCCGGATTATTTGGTTGTTCTTCAGTTATTTCAGTTGTGTCCAACTCTTTATGACTTCATTTGGGATTTTCTTGGCAAAGACAGTAGGGTGGTTTACCGTTTCCTTCTCCAGCAAATTTTACAGAAGAAGAAACTGAGACAAACAAGATTTTAAGTGACTTGCCAGGGTCAAACACCTAGTAAGTGTCTGAGGCCAGAATTAAACTCAGGAAGATGAGCCTTCCTGACTCTAGGCCCAGTACTCTATCCATGGTGCTATCTACCTGTCCATACTTGATTGTATATGAAAATGAAAACAAATTTTAGAATAAGAAGCAAACTGGATTGTACTACAATGCTTATTTTTAATGATACACTTTAAAGAACTTATGTGATAATATAATAATAATAATGATGATGATAGGATTTATATGGTATTTTCAGATTTACAAAGCATTTTGCAAGTACTATCTCATTTGATCTTTATAACAACCATAGGAGATAGGTATCATTATCCATACTTTACAAATGAGAAAACTGAGGCAAATAAAGGTTAAATGATTTGCCCAGGGTCACAAAGGTAGTAAGTATCTGAGGCCATATTTGAATTTAGGTCTCCCTATTTTGCTAGTCCAGTGCACTACTCACTACACTATTTAGCAATAAAAGTTGGAGTTTGAAGCAAAATACAACCTTTTATGACATCTTTCTATTGATTATCTCCAATTTATTTTGCATAAATATCATGTTGGTACACAATTTTTTGTGTTATTTCTTCCTTAGATTGAGAACTCATTGAGAATAGAAACTACCTTTTATCTCCCAGGGATTAGCATAGTGCCTGGCACATAGTAGGTGCTTAATAAATGCTTACTGATTAACTGATAAGTATAATTATAGAAGAAAATTCAGTAAAAGGTATCTTATCATGTTCTAGATAAAGGATTTACTTTCTCAAATTACAAAATGGTCTCATTTGTTTCACCTCTGAGACAATCTCATGGGATAGAATTGGAGGACAGGATAGCAGTGATACTCCATGCCATTAACATTTTTACATAAAACATTAATTTGCCTTTAAAATATTTGCTTGTTCTTGCAGATATCAAAATTTTTATTGTTTTTTATTAACATTTTATTCTAAAATAAAGCTAAAATACTCTGGAATAAATGGTTGACTGGTGGCCGTCCTTCACTCTTGAAGAGGACCAAAATGACATCACTATATTACAGTCAAATTATAGTGTGTCCAACCATGGCTGATCAGACCAATAGAAGTTCAGAAGGCTTCACCAAAGGTCAGGCACAAATAGTCCATAAGAACATTTGGGGTAGATTTTCTAAATTTGTGCATCTTACACATCTTTTGAGCTACTTCAATTCTGCTTTGCTCATAAAGCATAGCACCTTCTTTGATGAGGGCATGCCATGCTGGGTGGTCCTTTGTCAACATCTCCCATGTCACTAAATCAATTCCAAAGTTCTGCAGAAAGACCTTGAGAGTGTCCTTGTATCACTTCTTCTGACCACCACATGAGTGCTTGCTGTATGAGTTCTTCATAAAATAGTCTTATAGGCAGGGGTACATTTGGCATTTGAACAACATGGCCAGCCTATCAGAGTTGCACTATCTGCAGTACAGTCTGAATGCTTGGCAGCTCAGTTTGAGAAAGGACCTCAGTGTCTGGCATGTTATCCTGCCAGGTGATCTTCAGAATCATCCTAAGACAATTCAAATGGAAGCGATTCAGTTTCCTGCCATGGCCCTGGCATACTTTTCATTTTTCACAAGTGTACAACAATGAGGTCAGCACAATGGCTCTGTAGACCTTCGGTCTGATAATCAGTCTAATACCTCTTCTCTCCCATACTTTCAGAGCCTCCCAAACACTGATCTAGCTCTGGCAATGCCTGTGTTAACCTCATTCTCGATGCGTGCATCTCTGGAAAGTACACACTCAAGCTAAGTAAACTTATTCACAGGATTCAAAACTTCTCCATTTGTTCTAACCAATGCGTCCATATATGGCTGGTGTGAAGCTGTTTCTTGGCATTAATTGTTAGGCCAAAATTAGCACATGCAGCAGAGAATTGATCTATATTTTGTTGCACCTTAGCTTCAGAGGCTGCATTAAGTTCACAATCATTTGTGAACAAAAAAAAAAAAACATAAGCACCAAACTCTCCCTCCACTTTGGTCTTGGCTTGTAGCCTTTTCAAGTTAAATAATTTACCACCAGTGCAGTAGCTGACCTTGATGCCATGTTTGTCCTCACTGAAGGCATCTGACAACATTGCTAAAAACATGCTAAAAAGCATGGAAGCAAGCACACAGCCTTTTTTCACTCCATTGGTGACTGGGAAAGCATGAGAACATCATCCATTATCCAGAACCCAGGCAAGCATGCATCATGACACTGATGTACAATACTGATGAACTTCTCTGTGCAACCAAATTTTGACCTAGTTTTCCATAAGCCCTCACAATTGAGAGCATCAAAGAATAAATGCCATTAATAACTCAAAAAAAACATGCTTTCACCAAAAATACTACTGGCCCCATTAACACACAAGCACTGCAGTAAAAGAGAAAGAGTCCTGAACTGGGAGTCCCGAGCTCTGGTTCCAGCTCTTTCTGTGACCTTAGGGAAATTACTTAACCAGTCTCAGATTCAGTTTCCTCATTTGTCAAATTACAAGGTTGAACTAGTTGATCTTTAAGGTCTTCTTTCAGGTCTAACATCATATGATTCTACATGTAACCTGGAATTCAAGGCTGGGGCATTTGGGTAAGACTTTCCTCATTGCTGGAAAGAATGATTATTCAATGTTGTATGCTTGAACGAGGAGCAAAGTTGACATGAGAGAAGAGACATATTCTTCCTTCTTTGGAGGAAGGCATATTTGCTTCCAGGAGAGACAGAGATAGAGAGAGACAGACAGAGACAGGGAGAGACAGAGACACAACAGGGAAAAGAGAAAGAGATGTGAAAAAAGGAAAGGAGAGAGCTAGAGGGGAAGAGAATGGGAGGGGAAAGAGAAAGAGAGCCAGAGAGAAAGAGAGACAGAGACACGGAGGGAAAAGAGAAAGAGAAGTAAAAAAAAGGAAAGGAGATGAGACAGCTAGAGGGGAAGAGTGCAAGGGGAGACAGAGACAGACAGACAGAGAGAGAGAGCGTGCACACAGTTTGGGAAGCTGAAGACATGTGGAGGAGCTAGTACCTCCACATGATCCTGACTTCCAGCTTGCCTCCCTAGAGACTGGCCTATTTCTCTTTAGGGGAGATCAGGGATTTTATGTCAAACTGAAATATCTTGCTCCCAGTGGAAGAGCTCATTCAGTCTGTGTATTACAGGTATTAACTAATCTGTATAACTCCTCTGATCTCTGCTAGCTACCTCCTTAGATAAATGAGTTTGCTTACTATTCATTTTTGTGACTATCTTCTGCATAAGTAGCTTTTGGTGGGAATGAACCATGCTTTTGGATGTAAGTTTGGGGTAATTATTCCCCTTTCACAGATAGTGGACAGGAAAGAAGCTTGAACCTATCAATATTCAGTGGAGAAGATAGATAGAATTCTAATCTGGTAAACCCCTCTCTGGTGTGGAATATTTTATACCATTTTATATCATTTTTAATTTCAACCAGACCCAGAACCTGAATTAATGAGTAACTAGAAGAAGATCCAGGACCTGGGCTTCTTTGCTCTCTAACGTTTGCTCAGGAAACACCCTTACCTCTGTCAACAAGGCCCGACCAGACCGACCTAAGCACATTCTTTCCCCTTAGCCATTAAGGGATGAGACCCTAATACAGAGAAGACTACCTCACTCAATATTCTATGGGTATATACTTTAACTGACCTTTGTCAACACTCTTGTCTTTACAAACCTATTCCATTAAGGAAGATCCTCTTCTTGTATCATGGTTAGACCTACATGGGGATCATAACATTGAGTAACATGCTGAATTGTGATTGTTCTAAAAAAAATATAAAACCTGTTCATTCCTCTGTACAAGTCAGTCAGACTCTGTCTGGCTCAATCCATGATCATGTCTGTCTGCTATGCTTAAAGGGAATGAATGGATAAATAAATAATACGAATTTTTCTATCACCTAGTTCTGTTGTTTCCTTCAGCCAAATTTTCAGGCTTAATACTGAGGAGAGCAGAGTGGGCAGTCTAGCGACCCCAATCTCCTGCTCCCTTCCAGGTAAGAATCAAAGTCTACTTTGGAGACGGATGGGTTAGTTTCTAGAGATAGCTTAGTGGCATTTAGATATACCATGTACGCACATATAACCTACATCAGTAACAAACACACACCTTACACATATAAAAACTGTGAATTTTCTGCTCTCCAATTCATTGGCTAATTAAACAACCACAATGAAAACTTATCAGATACATCTGTTTACTTCAGAAATTCCACTGATCATTCTGACGTCTAATCTATTGTTCAAATAATTAGGCAGGAGGTAGAAGTAGTTATTAAAGTTAAAAAGCTATAACAAAAGGAATGACAACAATTTCAATTTGATAAAATCATAAGATGTTAGATTTAATATCCACCTATCTTAAACATCTAAAATCTATACTAGGGGAGAGAATTCTGGGACAAGGGGGAAGTAGGTCAGAAAATTCAAAGGTCTCAAGATTTTTTCCCACAAAAGACAAAATAGCACCTCAGAGTGAACATAGAGCAGTAACAATAAATAAGAGTAGAGGCAGAACAACGGAGGGTCCTTCTGGGATAATCAGAGAAGATCTGAAGAAAAATCAGCCCCAGCCACAGGAACTTTTACTCCCAGGACAGTGAGGGGAGTTGGGCATCTGAGCCTGGGAAGATTGAGGGAACTTCTGCTGACAAGGAAAGCCAGACTCAACAGTGAGTGAAGAAATTATACAATTTACCTTCACAAAGACTGCTACAGACACTCATTCTGAGCCATCAAAATCTAAACCAAGAACTGCCTAAGTTTGAGATGGGCCTATTTTTGGCCATTCAATGAAAGCCAGAGTGATTTAGGTCTTAAGGTGGAGTCAAGGAGCTCCATTTAAAACAATGAGGTTTTAAAAGCCTGTATTTTCAGAGCTGTATTTCAAGAAATCTTAACTTAAAGATTTAAAAGATTAAAGATTAAACTTAAAGATTAAAGGTCTCCCAAAAGAACCAAACAAATAAAAACCTTGAGTAGCATAATGTAAGAATTAACACAAGACTTGTAAATAGAAAAAGATACCAATCAAGGTAATACACAGATTGCCTACAGAAAAAAATCTCTATGCTGTAATCTCTAAAACACATAATGGTTAAGTTTAACAATTCCAAAAACAAAAAATTCTGCAATAAACCAGGAGAAAGAACTTCAAATAATACAAGACCCAATAGAAACTTTACTCAACAGAAACTCTAGAAGAGAATGGAATAATGTCTTCCAAAAAGCAAGGATAATAAGTTGCAACCCAAGATGATATACCTTGCAAACCTATGCCTAATTGTCAATGAAAAAAAATGGACATCAAATAAAAGAGTCATTTGAAGTAGTCCTACAAAGAAAACCAAATTGAGCAAATTATTGCTTCCCAAACAGCCAGACAACAGGAATACAAGGAAGATAAACAAATAGAGCAACCAAGGAAAGTACAAAAAATGAAATAAATTACTACAGGAAAAAAGGGTGGGGAGGGGACTAGAAAAAATCCTTATGTGGTTAAATACAGTTATTTTTTAAAAAATGAAAACAGAGGGATCCTTAAGAAATGTCTTCCTAAAAGCACAAAAGGATACAAAGGTGAAAGCAGAAATTAAAAAGAAGAGATGGTAAAGAAACAGACCTTAATCATAGACTAAGCCTTATATACAAGGGAATAAGTGAGATGGAAGGGAAAAACAAAAGGATGTGGAAAGGAGAGAGGCCTTGCTTTGGTAGTGGGAGAGGGTTACACCGATGAAGGTTATGATGGGTGAAGAAAGATGTTCTATGAAGGGAGGTAGGGATCTTATGCTTGGTGTGGTCTTGGGGAATTAGGGCTTGAAAAAGACCACTTGTCCTACCTCAGAAGGAAGAGGATTGGAATTCCTGGGGTGAAGGGAGGGGAATTAGCACCTAGGAGAGTAGAAGGAACCTAAGAAGGAGATTTTGAGGAAAATGAAGAAAAGTAGGTAACCAGAGGGAGGTTATAGATGTATGGTAGGCTACATAATCAAAGAGGGAGAAGAGGGGAGGGGAAAATTCTAGAATGGGACAGTATCTTCTCTGTTACTTGCAGGAATTAGCTTTGTTTTAGGAGTGAGGCACAATGGAAAAGTGGAATCACAAGACAAGCTCTATAAGGCAATAGTAGAAACTGTGTACAAGGGGGAGAACCCAGAATGGATACCTTGGAAATTATGATCCCATAAAGAATAAATGAATAGAAAGAGACTAAAAAATTATAGTGGTCATGAAACAGAGAAGCAGGGTCTAGAGTAGACAGAAGAAGAGAATAAATAATGAAAAGAGTGAGGAAAAACCCTCTCTGAAGAGGGGTGCAAAAATTAAATTTAAAAAATATTAATGAACAGGACTAGCTTAACGAAAGAAGACAAAGAGAGAATGTACCTGACTGAAAAGAAAAAAATGGAGGAGTAGGGGATCAATAAGCACATAATGTCAAGAAATTAAAAAATTAATAAATTATAATAAAAAATAATAAATAAAATATAAATACATAGATAAATAAAAACAAATAAATAATAAAAATGAAATTATAAAATAAAATAATAAAAAATTAAAAAACAGGAAAGGGTTTAATGGGAGAAAGAGGTTGGGAATGAGGGGAAGAGTGTCATTGAGAATAACAACTGAAAGAACATATCCCTGTGTTTACCACAAATGAAGGAAAAATTATGTAAAACCTGAAAATTGGTTAAAGGAAGAACAGAGCTAGGTGACAGAAAAATTCATATTATTTATTTATTTATTCATTCATTCATTCATTCCCTTTAAACTTAGCAGATACATGCATGCACGGAGTCAGACCTGAATCTGACTGCCTGAACAAAGGAATGAGAAAACTTATATACATTATTTTTAGCAGACTCATTAGTCTGTGTTACCTCACTTTTATGATCCCCATGTACATTTAACCATGATACCAAGAAGAAGAGGATTTTCTTTAATGGAACAGATTTGTAAATACAATAAGATAAGAGTGTTGACAAGGGTCAGTTGAAACTACAACCCAGCATTTCTGTGTTTCATTAACATTCCATAGCATAGTATATGCCCATAAAATATTAAGCGAGGTAGTCTCTCAGGATTAGGGCCTCATCCTTTAATGGTTAACAGGGGAAAGAATGTTCTTAGGTCAGCCCTATCTGGCCTTATATACAGCGAAAAGGTATTCTCTGAGCAAACTTCAGAGAACAAAGAAGCCCAGGTCCAGGGTCTTCTTCAAGTGGGTCATTAATTCAGGCTCTGGGTCTTATTGAAATTGCAAAGATGATATAAAATGGTATAAAATGTTCCACAATTATAACTTGAAAAATATTAGAGGCAAATGGAGGAAAATATAAACGTAACTATCATAAGTGTGAATAGATTAAACAATACAATAAAATGAAAAAGAGTGATAGATTGGATAAGGATACACTCTGTTGCTTAGAAGAAATTATTTAAATAACAAAGCCATCCAAAATAAAACTGAGGGGATGGAAAAAATTTACTACACATCAAGTGAATCCAAAAAAGTAAAAAGAGTTGCAATCATGCTGTTTGATAAAGCAAAAATGAACAACCAAAAAAAAGGAATAAAAAGGAAACTATATTATGGTGAAAGGAACCATAGATGACAGGCCAACATTAGTAATAAACTTATACACTCCAAATACCTTAGCAACCAAATTCATAAAGTAACCAGAAGAAATAACAACAATCAACAGAACATATTGTGTACCATCATATACTAACAAATCTTAAAACACAAAAGAAATAGAAGAAGATGCAAACAATAGCATAATATTGACAGGAATCCCTCTCTCAGTTATGAGTCTAACAGAAATAGAAACAAAGGGAAAATATGGAACTGAACAAACTACTGGAGAGATTGGAGTTAAAAGACTTATGGCATCTTCTAAATAGGAAGGCAAAAGAATATAAGTATCTCTCAGTACCACGTGGAACTTTTATAAAAATTGACAATAATAATGACAATTGACAAGGGGCAAAAAAAGGTATTACAAACAAAGATAAAAAGACAGAAATAGTAAATACTTTCCTTTATAGACCATAAAACAATAAAAATAGTTATTGGTTCAAAGACCACAAACAAAAGACACCAACTCAAATGGAGATTTAACAATGAAATTCTAAATAATGAGTATGTCAAAGAACAAATCATAGAAACAATAGTTATGTGAAAGAAAATTATAAAGATGAAACAACATAAGAAAATTTCTGGGATGCAGCTAAAGCAATCCTCAGCATGGAAAATCATATCTCTCTAAAAATACATTAACAAAATAGAAAAATACAGAAAGCTGAATATGCATTTAAAAAATCAGAAAGCTAACAGACAAACCTAAAATAAGCAAGAAAGAGGAGATATTGAAAATCAGAGGAGAAAAAGATAAATTAGAAACCAACAAAAACATAGAAATGATAAATAAAACTAAAAGCTGGTTCTTTCCAAAGACTAATAAAATTGATAAGCTTCTAGTTAATAAGATTAAAAAGAGAATAGAAAGTCAAATCAATAAAATAGCAAATAAGCTAGGTGAAATCAGAACAAAACCAGAAGAAATAACAACAATCAACAGAACATATTGTGTACCATCATATACTAACAAATCTTAAAACACAAAAGAAATAGAATACCTTCAAGAAAACACAATACCCAGACTATCAAAAGGAAAGTCAAAAGAAGGTTCCTTTTTGTCTTTTTCTTTCTTCTTTCTTTTTGATAGCCTGCAATCACTAAATGAATATCAAATCAATCCTATTTTAAAATCCTTACATTAGGCATTTGGCAAGTGCATGGCTATATTCTGACATACAATTGTTCAAAGAATCTGTGACATTATGTAGGATAACAAAATTTCAACTTGGTCACTGACCCTAGGCAAGAATTTATGGGTGTGCTTCACTTCAACTATAGATCTATAGAGCTTGTACAAAAATGTGTACTTTAAAAATCTGAAAGTCAAGAGTAGTTATTTATATTACAAAAGTATTCTCAGAAATGTTCTTTTAAATAGATTTCGATAGTGCACATAAAATATGATTCAACTTATATGTGACAATACAATACGTGACTTATTACAACTGTTCAAAAATAAATTACATAAAACTATGTACTCATGTATCCATGTCTGGTATCATACAATAATAATGGCTCACATTTATTAAGGATTTTAAATAGTTAGTGAAAGTTTTATTATACTCATGTGAGAAAACCAGGTTTCACTAGTAAGTCTCCAAGACCAACAGCCTTTCCAATCGCCTATGAAATAAAGAGTAATGTTTGGTTTAGCTTTACTATTTACTCAGTAGCTAGATCCCTTGGCAAAACAAAACAAAAACATTTAAATATAGTAAATTTCCTTTATTTTGCTTGCAAGACTGTTATAAATATTTTTGCTTTAAGAAAAAAGTCCACAATATTCAGCTTTATTCTTCAAAAAAAAAAGATTAACGGTTCAACATTTTTTGACATTTCACCTGAGGTCTTCTTCTTTTGCTTGACTTGGATAAAAGCAAAGATCTTTTCCATGCTACATACTTTCAAGAGACACAGTATATGCAGTAAAACTAGAGAAGAAACTACAAAGCTTTTTCAATAGTGGAAGATTACACTGAAGCTTCAGAAAATACTCTACAGATGTCTAAATTCATAGTAATTTCATTTTAAAATGTTTAAATATATTGTTTCCAAAAAGTACTGACTTAGGGAAAAATTATCTAGTTTTAATTTTCTTAACTACTTATTTGCTCTCTCATTGAGAAGTATCCTGTATTTCTGAAAAAAATTCATATTTTTAAACATATGAATGCTATCCTTTGAACAATTTCAGAAAAAGGAAAATTGTTCTTCAATCTTATCACACAAAGAAATGTGAATTTTCTGGCATGTTGAGAAGGATGATATGTAAATATAAATATTATTATTATCATCAAATTTTATCAGCATGACAATTCTTTATTTTTAGATTAGGAAGGAAGGAAAAAAGCATTTTCAAGTACCTAGTATGTGCCATGCACATATTAGTGCTTTTCAAATATTATCTCATTTGATCCTTATAACAACTCTACAAGGAATAAGTTACTGTTATCCCCATTTTACAGCTGAGGAAACTGAGGTAGACAAAGGATAAATGACTTTCCCAGGGTAACACAGCTAATAAGTGTTTGAGGACGCATATGAACTCAGCTCTTCCTGACTCCAGGCCTACAGATCTCTCCACTGCACCATCTCCCTGCCTAAAATAGATTAATATAGATACTAATCAATTGAGTCTCCTCTATTTTTTCATTCTTGAGAAGAATTGTTGCACAGTAGTACTATTTTAGATAAAGTGAGGAATTTTCATCTTTGTACCATTCCTAAAAAAACGTGACCTGAAGTAAAAATACTTTAAAACCATCACTAAAAACCTTCATTTGACTTTGCTATTTCCTTAATCATCATCTCTCTTTACTACCTTTGACAGTCATTCTAGAAAATACCACTTCTAGTCATTGTCTCCATTTCCTTGCATCTCCTCACTTTACAACCCCTGGAAGTTTCATTTCGGATTCCATCAGTCCCCTGGAACTGCTCTCTACAAGGTTAGGAATGACCTTGGTTGCTACAACTTAGAATATTTTCTCAGTCTTTTCTCATCCTTGACCTCTGCAACTTTTGACACTTTGAATCATCCTTTCCTCCTGGGTGTTCTCTCCTCCCTCAATCCACATGTGACAATACTTCTTTCTGGTCCTCTTTCTACAAGTTTGCCTTCTCCTTCTCTGTCTCCTTGTTGGATCATCAGCCATATCCTGGACCCCCAAGTCTCTATCCTAGGCCCTCCCCTACTCTCCCTCCAGGGGCTCCCCAGATTTAATTTATCATTACTATGTGCATGACTCAAATGTACACATTTTCTCTCTCTTGTGTTCTCCAATAAATCAACAAATATTTACTAAATGAAAGGAAGTGTGGCCTAGCAAAAAATAGGGCTAACCTTGGAGTTAGAATTCAATTCACCTCCTGCCTCTGATCTATACTGGTTGTTTGGCCACTGGAAAAGTCTCCTAACCTCCTGGTACCCCAAGCAACTCTGTAACATGATACAATTGCAGAACATTGCTCATCTGCATTGGTAGAGAGAGAATGCACAATGAAAATTACCCAAATCAGAGAAATCACATGCCTAAATTTTAAAAGAAAGGAAGCAAGGAAGAGAGGGCAGGAAGAAGGAAGGAAGCTGTACAAAATGGGACTCTAGGCTATTAGTGCTCCAGCAAAGATTTCTAATGGCTGTCACTATCTTACTAAAATCTTGAACATGTACCTAGTAAATTGATGAATATATAATTGGAAAAATCATATTAATATTTCAATATTTTTAAATAGCATGAAATACTTATAGTTGATATTTAGGCCTGGTGTCCAAATTATTTCATCAGTCATATTCGTACAGTTTGTCATTGGTATTTTTTGGGGGGGGGGGGGGAGTTAGACCTTAATGGTTAGACCTTAAATTTTAGGTGCTTTCTATATTTATGACTTTTCCCATTTCAATCTTACCTTGGCCAACTGTACAACTTCACCAAGACTAGACTTCCTATAGGAAGTTGTGAATAGACATATTTAAATCCACTTTTAAGAACATGAGACTCTTCAGGAAAGCATTCTTCAGAAGCAGAGCATGTGTTATGGTTTAGGTCAGTGTTCATGAAGCAAAACCATGGCTCATTGTGATCAACTTGGGCAGCATCTTCACTAGATAACAACCTCCATTTTAAACAATTCTCATTCTCACATTGAAACCATATTTTATCCATATACAAGTTGTCTTCATTTATTTCAGTTTTCTTTAATTTCTTGCAATCAAACTTTTTTTTTCTTCCCAGGAATGGCATTTATCCTAGGATTTAAAAAAATAAAAAATAGGGGTACTATAAGTATAAGACAATATGATTAATAACAGTAATTGTAATTATTAACAAGGAATTTTCCTATTTTATTTCATACTTATCATCCTCACACCCATCTCACACCCACTCCCCACCCCCATTTCTCCACCCTGCAAAGAACCAACTCTAAACAAGTTGCGTACACTAATAGGAAGCAAGAGTACAAAATAAAAGCATTAATTACTGAAGGCATAAGTAGCCCAACCCACTGACTTCCACCTTTACATTAAACCTTTAAATCTAAAAATAAGCCAAGCATGATGAAGCAAGGAAAGGAGCTGCAATCACCAAGATTTCTTAACTTTTAGCCTACTAAAGCACTTAATAAGTTTGTACTACTCCATGACTTAGAAAAATCAAATGCAGGTAAAACTTTCTTTACATGATACCTTGAAATTAGCTTGACTAGAATCTTACTAATATTAGCAACAAATGAGCAGGGGAAAGTACATAAAATAATAAAATATGAGGAGAAGGGAAGGGGGAATTGAATAAGCATTTATATAAGCGCCTACTATAAGCTAACCATTTCACAAATAAAATCTCACTTGATCTTCACAACAATCCTGTGAGGTGGTGTTATCCCCATTTTATAGCTGAGGATAGTGAGTCATACATAGCCTTGCCCAGGATCACACAGCCAGTAAGGGTCTGATCCTACATTTGAACTAAGGTCTTGCTGAATCAAGGCCTAGCGCCCATATGTTCACTGTGCTACCTAGCTACTTATGGAACAACTTTGAGTCAATATTATTAATACAGGGGTTTTAGATATATAATTAAGCTTTCTCAATACTGATTTAGTCCTTTGCTAATATTACTCAAGTATTTCATAGCTATATATTTTAATAAAATAATAAATAAAAGCAAAATCAACACAAATAAAACATGGGAGCAAACAATTCCTTTTGCGTTACAGAAAGATAATTCCTTCTAAATGTTTATAATTGTGAGTAAATTATTCCTCCTGAACTATCTGTCACCAAGGAAATTACTCTCTAGATGTAGTTGATTCTATCTTAGAGTATCTATTAATTTATGGCAATCACACTCTTAAAAAAACTTATTCACACTCTCTAAAATAAAGCATTTAATGCTAGGATCATACTTAAGAGACGCTATTCATCTTATAGTAAAAGGGTAATTCTCAATGAAAGTTAAAAAAATGGAAGTTAAGCAAAACTCTGAATTCAAATTTGTTTGGATGAAGTGATAACTCAAAACATCAATTTTTCCTTTTATATGCATTTTATGGCAATGGCATATAATTTTCAACCTTTATTATAAAGGAGGGGTTTTTAAGTGTCATACTCATCCTAACACTTAAAATTCAAATAAGCGATTTTATAAATGGAAACTAAAGAATCAGGAAATAATAGAGAGCACACAGAACCCTAACAAAAATAATTACACCCAATTTGCTTAGCCTTCTAATCCTCTTTCTCTCTTGAATCAAAGAGGAAGTCTTTATTTAGTTCTACTCTTCAATTCTATTCTACCAAGAAGGATAATATTAATAAATTAAAATCAGTAATACTCAGAACACAATGTAGCTCAGGGGGAAACTAGCCCTATGTCAATAGAGATAGAAAAGTCCAAGTAAGAGCAATGAATAACCAAAGCATTTCTGTCTAATAGTTCAATCTCTAAGATAGGTAGTCAGGGAGTATCAAACAGAAGGGGGGAAAAGTTATTACATTTGCTAAAGAAGTTCCATTTTTCCATGGTGGGTAATTATTTAAAAAGCAAAGAAAAATTGGGCAAAATATAATTCAAAGTAAACTACTACTATGGTGAATAGAGTGTAGCTTCTTATAAGGTGTTTTCCAAACTGAGATGGATATGGGCAGTGGGGCTTAGAGCAAGTTTACATGAATAGATATTTTCTAGAGACTATAAAGAAATAATTGATGGGAAACGGCTTTGGGATGACTGTGCAGAAAAAGTGTTGAGCTGAAATTGTTGCATGATACTGTACTAGGAATTAAATTAAATAAATATTCTCCTAATGTCATAGATTTTATAGAATGAAAACCCACTGTAGCCAATATCGTGAATGTTCCCACCTCTCTTACACATACTTATAGCCTGTTTTTCCCACCCATCTTCAGTAACTTATGTGTAACAATAATGATAATAATAATAAAAATAATAACAGCAGTATTTATGTAGAGCTTTAAGATTTGTAAAGATCCTTTTATATGTTATCTCATTTGATCTGTAGCAGAAAATGAACCAGATTGATTAGAACCATCTTACCCAATTCCTCACTGAAATTCTTTGGTTCCTAAGAGAGAATTCAGAATAAATTTAGACTCTTTATCGGCTTTAAAACAAACGAGGAATGATTACATAATCAGGGAGCACCCTAAGTATCTGAGAGAAAAAGAAAATCCAGGTTTATATTCACTACCTCTAAACCTGGAGTTAATGACTGGGACTCTTGGAATGGGTATATTGTGAGGCAGGAGTGGAAACAAAGGACAACAGCTCCACTGAGAGGTCTCTAGTCTAGTGACAGAGTAATGTCATGTAATAGCAGAGTAATAGCACACCAGCAGAGCCTTTTTCCTGAAAGACACAGGAGTACTCAGGATGCCCTGAATCCTGCAGTGGGCAGGACTAGCAGCAAGGGATAGAGAAAGATTTGTCCCAGCAGAGGACCATGCTATGCCTGAAAATATGACATGTGACTACTTCTGTGGGGCTATGTTGAACTCAGAGAACAGCCACAGAAGGCAACAATTCCTGTTGGCATGTTCTGTCTAACACAGAACTAAGAGTCTATGCACAATTTTGAGATATGGTTGATCTTTATAAGGTATCTTTTTTTTTGGTCAATTTTCTTTATACCTTATTTGATTTCTAAGTTTTATTTTTTGTGCTTGAGGATTAGTAATTTATGGACTTTCTATAGTTTTATATTAGTATACACAATTCCATGGCCTTTTACTCAAATGTATTTATATAGGTCTTTGAGGACATTAACTTTCATCTAAGGAATGCTCAAGCCATGCAGTTGTTTGTGCTGTCATAATTATCTTTAATACAGTAATTTACTGTTCTTATTTGTTCTTTGACATACTTATTCTTTAGGGTAATATTTTTAAATGTCCATTTAAGTCTGGGTCCTTTGTTCATACTTCCACTATTTATTTCAGTTTTTAACACATTATGGCCCATAGGGATATAGTTACTATTTCTGCTTTTTGCATTTATGTATGCCCTAGCCCACTGTCATTTTTGTATAAGTTCCACGCAATGCTGAAAAACAGAAACACTATTTAAAACTGTTATTCAATTACCACAATTTATTATATTTAATTTTTCTAATATTCAGCTGAAATCATTTTCTTATTTTTCTGTTATATTTCTATGAGTTTGGAAGATGTTGAAATTTCCTATAATTATTACCTTATTACAATATATATATGCAAATACATATATATGTGAAGAGATAGAAGAAGGGATAGAAGGAAGGAGAGAGAAAGGGAGAAGAAAGAAAGAAGAGAGAAAAGAGAAGAGAGTGGTAATGCTGCTTCATTATTTATGGGGCTTTTAAACATAATGTTGTTTCCTAATCTTAATCTTTCTCTCTTTTTACTGTTATCTTCTCTGAGATCAAAACTCCATATCTTTTTTGTTTTCTGCTGAGAGATAATGGATTCTACAATAAACCCTTATTTTAACTCTGTATGCATTTTTATGAAGTATGATTCTTATAAACAAGTTGTTGAGTTTTGCTTTCTAATGCATGCTGCTGCTGCCACTCTGTCTTTCATGATAGTTTAATCTATATACATTATAGTTTTGATTGAATTTTCTCTCCATTATATGCTGCTATGAATAGCTCTTCTCTTCCACCAGATGTCTTTAGTTTGTGTTGTTGAGACAAACCAATTTACTCTTCTCCCCTCCCCCTATGGGGGCATCTAGGCTGCCAAGGAGATAGAGCACTAGGCCTGAAGTCCCAGAATACAATCAAGTGTCTGATCATTTCATCATGACAGCAAGATGGAACAGCGGATGGAGATGGTTGTTGTCCTTCATTCTCCAAGAGGACCAAAATTACATCACTATGTAACTAGTCAAGTTTCAGTGTGTCCAGCTGTGGCTGATGAGACCAATACGAGCTCAGAGTGCTCTACCACAGGTTGGGCACAAATAGTCCATGAGAGCATTTGGGATGGATATTCTAAATTTGTGCATACTGCATTTCCTTTGAGCTGTTTCAATTCAATTCTGCTTTGCTCATAGAGCACAGTACTTTCTCTGATGTGGGAACACAATGCTGAACCTCCCATGTCATACAATCAATTCCAAAGTTCTTGAGAGAGACCTTGAAAGTGTTCTTGTATCGCTTCTTCTGACCACCATGTGAATGCTTGCCCTGTGTGAGTTCTCCATAAAATAATCTTTTTGGCAAGCGTACATTTTCCATTTGAACAACACGGCCAGCCCATCAGAGCTGCACTCTCTGAAGCAGAGTCTGAATGCTTGGCAGTTTAGTTCAAGTAAGGACCTCAGTGTTTGGTACCTTATCTGGCCAGGTGATCTTCAGAATCTTTCTAAGACAATTCAAATGGAAGCGATTCAGTTTCCTGTCATGGCAGTAGTGGACTGTTCAGGTTTCTCAGACATACAACAATGAGGTCAGCACCACAGCTCTGTAGATCTTCAGTTTGTAATCAGTCTAATACCTCTTATCTCCCATACTTCCCTTCAAAGCCTCACAAACACTGAGGTAGCTCTGGAAATGCATGTGTCAACCTCATCATCAATGTGTACATCCCTGGAAAATATGCTACCAAGGTAAGTGAACTTATCCGCAGGATTCAAAACTTCTCCATTTGCTGTAACTGCTGATGATTCCACATATGGATTAATGTTAATTGTTAGGCCAAAATTAGCACAAACAGCAGAGAAGTGACACATACTCTGTTGAATCTCAGCTTCAAAGGCTACATTGAGTGCACAATCATCCACGAACAGAAAATCATGCACCAACAATCCCTCTACTTTGGTCTTGGCTTGTAGCCTTTTCAAGTTGAAGAATTTACCATCAGTGTGTAGCTGACCTTGATGCTGCGTTGATCTTCATGGAAAGCATTTGACAACATGGCTGAAAACATCATGCTAAAAAGCATGGGAGCAAGCACACAGCCTTGTTTCACCCCACTGGTGACTAGGAAAGCACAAGAGCATTGCCCATTATGTATGTCCATGATGTACAATATTGATGAACTTCTCCGGGCAACCAAATTTTGACATAATTTTTCAAATCTGGCCTCAGACACTTAAGTCACTTAACCCCGTTTGCTTCAGTTTCCTCATTTCTAAAATGGGCTGGAAAAGGCAATGGCAAACCATTCCAGTATCTCTGCCAAAAAAACCAAACAAACAAACCCAAATGGAGTCACGAAGAGTTGGGCATGACAAAACAACAACCTCCCCTTCTCTTCCAGTCCTGATTCAAATCCCTTTTTATCATTTTTTCCCTCTTCCCTTACATAACCCATCTTCACTCAGTATACACCTAAAATCTAACATACTTCTAGAAACCTCCTTCTCTTCCCTGTCCCAACCCAGTCCCATCATAGTTACCATATGAGTACGGTGATATTTCTACCACTATAGTCATTACCACTACTACCACCACCAGCATCATCCCTTCTTTGCCCAGCTCAGATCAAAGTGAGACTCATGATATTCCTGTTCTCCCACTGATTCATTCTATGCCTGAACAATATTCACCCGCAGTACCCTCAATTTCAAGAAATAAGTTCCTTTCCCCTCCTTCCTTTAAAGTTTCTTGCCAATTTACGGGGGGGGGGGTGCGGGTTTCGAGCCTTTATGTTAATTACTTGATTATTTTGTTTTTCTTCATTGATCCTTAAAGAAAATGGGACACTAAAGGGCAATAGCATTCTTGCTCTTTCAGTGTGTGAATACTTACTCATCATTTTCCCTTTTTTTTGAGTTCTTCAATTTTTTACGCCCTTCTTAAATGTTCTTTGCAACTATATTTTAATAAAATATTGATATCCTTTGCAATCCTATGGATTTTACTTTATTCATTTAAAAACATAATTCTTGGTACCAAGTCCAAAGGGCACATCTTAAGCACCCAGGAAGGGAAGAAAAGGACTTCTAGCAATCAGGAACTGTGAGTTACCTCCTTTTCCACATATGCCCTCTAAATGTGAACCTCCTTTCTCCTGGACTCTCTTTATGGGCTGGTGGGAAAGCATATCACAGACTTTGAGGCTAGGGAATTGTTTTGTGCCAACTGTTCTTACTATAGCATGCTAGTAAGCACTGTTTATAAAAAGCTAATTAAGGCAGGGTAACTGCTTTTTATCAACTGATTATCATGAGAAGAAATACATCAGTAGGGTCATGTACATCATAGCACTAGAGAAACCCATGCTCCAAATCTCAGGGCTGTCTCTAGATCCCTGGGGGGATGAAGTAGCTATCCTCAGGGGACCTACTCATCAGGGAATAGATATTGTCATCTCAGAGCATGCCCTACATTGCAGCAGTCTCCTAACTGGTCTCCTTGTCTGAAGTTTCTTTTCTCTCCAAAAGCATACTCCACATAAGCTGCCAATTTTCCCAAGGTATGAGTTTAACCATATCACTGCTCAACTCAATAAACTTCATTGGCTCCCTATGGCCTCTAGAATTAAATACAAAATCCTCTATTTAGCCTTTCACAAGTTAGTTCCAATCTACCTTTCCACACTTTTATATATTATTCATTTTCCCTTCCTCTACTAACCATATAAACTGAATTTCTTGCTATTTCTTCTACCCAAAACTCTTACCTCCTGTCTCCATGCTTTTATAATGGCTGTCTTTCATACCTAGAATATGCTCTCTACCCACTCCAATCTCTTAGAATCCCTAGTTTCCATAAAGCTGTCCTTAACTGCCACCTTCTAAATACAGCCTTTTATGATCCCCCTAGCACTAGCAGCAAAGACGTTTTTTGTATGTTTAATATACACTCAAATGTATATTTTCTCTTCCCTCAATATAATATATGCACCTTGAAAGCAAAGACAACATTGTTTTTGTCTTTGTGTTCCCAATGCCTAGTATGTAGACAGCACTTAAAAGTTCATTGACTGACTGATTTGTTGCTGATCAAATTCAATTCAATTTGGTAAATTTATTAAGCATGGTAAACTTCTATCCAACTAAAGTAAACAGAACTAGGAAAAGAATATACACAATGAGTACAACAATGTAAATGGAAACAACAAAACCAAAACAAATAAAACTGAATGTTTTTAAATTATAGTGACTGAACATAGGCCTAAAAGTAGCACGTTCCCTTCTTTACAGAGGGGAAGAGCTATAGGTGTGGAAATCTGTAAACGATGTCCAATTTGATTAATCTGGAAGGGATATATTGGGAAATGTGGACGATATAGAAACAAAAGAAAACAATAAATTGATATAAAAATAAGATCCTTATTGGCCAGTTTGAAGAAAGCAGTTTCGGTTGAATGATGGGGCAGAAAGTCAAACTTCTCAGGGTTACAAAGTGATTGATGATTATATCTTTACTTCCAATGTCCCAATTCTCTGCTCTTTTCTCCTTTATTCTCTGATGTGAGGGAATGCTGACTGACTTTGGTCAGAACCATCTGTGATTCTATTTAATCAGCAAAAGTTTGGAGAAACAATGAAAACTGTGCAAGGATGGCTTTTGTAGAAGACTCAGAGAATCCTATAAGCAAAATTAAGAGGTTAAGAATTCATGATAGTGGGGGGCGGAGCCAAGATGGCGGCTGGGAAGCAGTGACTGCCGTGAGCTCCCCACCAAGTCCCTCCAAAAACCTATAAAACAATGGCTCTGAACCAATTCTAGAGCTGCAGAACCCACAAAGTGGCAGAGAGAAGCAGAGCCCCATCCCAGGACAGCCTGGATGGTCTCTGGGTAAGGTCTGTCCCACAC
>CM053623.1:20299517-20315040 GCA_028646595.1 Phalanger gymnotis
CATGAGATCCCTACCACAAGGGCAGGCTGTCTTTCATCTCTGCTCAAAGACAGACTCTTCTCCAAGCTCTCTGCTGCCACTGATATTGCCTAGGCCTCTGCCAACGGATCTGCACCCTCCACCCCCTAGTCACATGCCACCACCATGGTGAAGCTTAGGAAGCCTGATAACAATTAAGATGAACCAAAGAAAATGGATATCCCCAAAGGAGATAGAAGACAGTGAGCATAAGGCCATGTCAGACGAAGAAGAAAGCAGTGGAGAAGAGCATGTGGTCCCTTAGAAGAAGGGCAAGAAGACTGGTTACACCACCAAAATAGGTACCACCAGCCAAAAAAGCCATTGTTGCCACCACACCTGCCAAGAAAGCAATCATGACTCCTAGTAAGAAGGCCACCATGACCCCCGTCAAGAAAGTGGCTACCCCAGCCAAAGCTGTCATCACATCAGGCAACAAGGAAGCTACTCAAGCTAAAGCAGCAGCACTGCCCCACTCCTGCCCCACAAGGGGGCCAACAAAAAAAAATGGGAAGAACGCTCAGAAAGAAGACAGTGAATCTGAAGAAGAGGACAGTGAAGATGAGAATGCAGAATGTGAGCCACTCAAAGCTACAAAAATTGGGAGTAGCTCTAGCCAAACAAGACTTTGAGGATAAAGGGGAAGATGATAGTGATAAAGATGAAGAGGAGGATGACTCTGAAGAAACTATGGATACCACCATCTGCCAAAGGGAAGGCTACTTCTGTGAAATCTTGGAAAACTAAGGAATCAGAAGAGGAAGAGGAAAATGAGAAGGAGGAAGAGGAAGTGTTCATCAAAGAAGTACCAAAGAAGACAAAAAAGGAAATGAGCAAGCAAAAAACTATGAAGCCAAGAAACAGAAATTAGAAGTTGAAGAATATACAAATTTTACTCTCTGACAATCTAAACTTCAACAAAACCGTTTTTAAGATAAAAAACTAACACAATGATCATCTTTGCAAAAAAGGACCTTATAGTTGTGGATATCCTCATTGGTATCATGAAGAAGTGTGGCTATGTGGAATTTGATCAGCTGAAGACATCAAAAAAGCTCTGGAGTTCAGGGGCTCCAAAGTCCTTGGCCCTGAAATGGAACTGGAAAAATCAAATTTAAAAAAAAGTCAAAATGCAAAAATGCTCTTCATCAAGAATCTCCCTTATAAAATAACTTAAGAAAAGCTCAAGGAAGTGTATGAAAATACTATTGAGGTTAGAGTAGTCTGCTCCAAGGATGGGACACTCAAAGGAACTGCCTACATTTAATTTAAAACAGAAGCAGATGTGGACAAGGGCTAGAAAGTAAAAGAGAGAACTGAGATTGATAGCCAGGCACTCATTTTGGACTACAAAGGGGAGAAAAGTTAAAGACAAGAGAATTCAAGAGGTGGGAAGAATTCCTGGAGTGGGAATAACAACAAGCTGGCAGACTCAAAGATACTGGTACTGAATAACCTCACCTATACCACCAATGAAGGAAGTATACAGGAAGTGTTTGAGAAGGTCACGTCAATCAGCTTGCCCCAGGACAACCAACGCTGACCTAAAGGGGATGTGTTCATTGAATATGGTTCTTCAGAAGATGTGAAAGAAGCTTTGCATTCTTTTAACAATATAGACATTGAAGGCTGAGCCATTTGGCTGGAGCTAAGAGTCAGAAGACAATCCAGCACGAAGGAGCCAGTTCTACAAAAGTTTGTTTGTGAAAGGTCTATCCAAAGACACGACAGAGGAAACATTGAAAGATTCATTTCATGGCTCTGTTGGTGCCAGGATAGTCACAGACAGGAGGACAGGGTAAAGGGTCAGTTTTGTGGACTTCAACTCAGAAGAAGCCAAAACTGTGAAGGAGGCCATGTAAGATGGGGAAATAATGGAAATAAAATGACTCTGGACTGGGCCAACAAACCCAGTGACTTTGGAGGCCAAAGGGGCAGTTGTAGTCATGGAGGCTTCATTGGCTGAGGAGGCAGTAGAGGAGGCCAAAGGCCTTTGGTATTAGAAGCCAAGGAAACTTCGGAGGTCAGGGTGGTTTCCAAGGGGAGGAGACAAGTCACAAGAAAAGATGAAGTTCAAATAGCTTCTTCTTCATTTTCTTTTCCGCCTGCTATTTGAATGAACTCCGAAGGTATTATCCTGTTATCTAATCACTGACAGGGCTTTCTGAGGACATTTCAAGACAAACATGCAGTCCAGAGGTCATTATGGAAAAACTTGGATGATATTTCATGGGAGAGAGCATGTTGGTTTTAATTGGATGAATGTTCCACAAAAATTTTTTGCAGAGATGGATGATAGATGTGAGTTAATCTTTTTGTCTGTGAGTTATCTCTAGTTTATGATGTTATACCCCATGTACAAAACCATTTTTTTCTACCAAAAAAATCCCTATCACATTTCTTCTTTTCCAAGAGGAAAAGAGGAAAACCAGACAAGCACCAACACAACTGTACTTAGTATAGTACTTTGTACATAGTGGTTACTGAAATACTGATGATTAATTGAACAAAAAAAGTTTGAGACAATTAGCTAGACTCTGTGCAGAAGCTGACATTGAAGTTATCCTAGAGATATATAGAAAACCGTTCTGAAGCTGTCAAATTAAAAACATTGAATTTGACTATTTTGATAAAAATAATGTCTATCTGAGCTTATTAATGGAAGAATGAAGGGATCAATAAAATAAGAATTTGTTTCTTGAATTCTTACAGAAGAATGAGAAGTACACTAAGCATCTCTACTAAAGAGAAGACAATATCTGATCAGAACTCATTAGAAATTCTTCCTTCTTTGATGGTTTTAATTGACCATTAAAAGACTTTTTCAAGGACTTGACTACTAAAAAAAAATAGTCGATACTAAAATGAAAGACAAATTTCCCCATAAACAACAGAGAAGCAAGTTAAAGTTCTTATGCTGCCATTGATATTAAATGAAATTTGTACTGAAGTGGCAGTATCAAACAAATTTTTAAAATATTTTGCAAAAGAATATTAAATACTCTCTTTAAAATCCTTAATTTTTTAATGTATCAGAGAATTATAGGATTATAGAATTTTATGAACTAGGAAAGATCTAGTGCAGATAAGGAAACCAAAGCCCAAATAACTTAAATGAGTTGCTAACTAGAGACCTATTTTTCTCAGAATTTAAAATAGAACCCAGATCTATAAGTATAATTTTAAAGTAGTTTCTGAGGTAAGCAATAGAAAAACAAAGATGTAGTTCTCTACTTACTTTCCATGTACCCTTCCTGTTGATACCAACCTATAATTTATTTTGCATATTGCAAGGTGCATGTACCATTGTTCACTGCTAGAACTTTCTTCTTTGTGAGTTTCTTATACTAATAAAATCAGATTCCATCCCATTGTAAAATAAAACCTTACTCTATACTATCTTAGTCTCTATTTGCAATGCACAATTTAAAACTTTATTATATCAGTTTCTGATGATGTATAATTATAATAAATCAACATGCATTTATTAAGTAATGTGATAAGTCTTTATGCTTAGCATGTAGAATCAGTCTTTTTACTTGATAGTCACACAACTAATTAATTAGAACTAAAACCAAAGTCAGTTGTCTTGCTCACTATTTGTTTTATGAATGATCCTTGTGGACAAGAACTTCTACTTTTTTTTGTACTCTCCAAGGGACTAATGGAGAAGTAAGGAAGGACATGCTTCAGTGGTGAGAATGTTTCCTCCAACAGTGTGGATTGTAACACAGGCATTCCTTCCCAATCTGTGCAACTTTCGTCCCTGTCCTCCAGAAAATTCTCCATACGACTTTCTTGACATTTCATTGGACAACCAATGAAACACATGGACTATCCATTAGTTAACTACTGCTGTTCTAAGCAATAAGCCCATGCCCTTTCCCAGTTATACATTTTTCTGATAATATTTATTATATCCCTTCTCTTGTACAGCCCATTATTGGTAGTATTTTGCAGCATACTGATGTCCACCATACTTCTCTCCAACATTCTTTGGGTAATTTGCACCTTTAATTCCTCAGAGACTATGGTATTCCATAACTCTCAGTCACACAGTATCACCAGAAGAATAACTAATGTTAAGAAGACTGAACTTTGTTTCAGGGAAAAGTTTGGGGTCATCAAAAGCTTTGTGCAATAACTTAAGGATAATGTATCATGTCCTTGTCTTGCACAACTCTGGACCCAGCTTGTTGTGTCTATGTACAAAACAGATGTACTAATGGACCAGTTCTATGGGTTGTCCATCCTACTGTAGGATGTACAACAACTGTACTGTTGTCCATCATAGTCTGTAGAGTATACATTTTTCATCCACTTTGATTTTCCTATTTGAAGAGTTAGGCCAAATATATATGCGTCAAAATTCCTATTTCATCATTATTATGACCTAAGGAAGACAGAGGTTTTATGGTCAATTTTCGATTGAAAAGAAATATTTGAAATTACATAGTGTTATTAGGATTTAATACTCAGGAATGGAGTTTTATTAATGTACAACTAATGCATTAATGTATGAATAAAACCCTAAACCCTATATATTTGAATGTTTAAACTGAAGTCTTAAGCTTATTTTCAATTTTCAAGACTTACCAAATTTTCAAGGGATTCAAATCATCATATGTAAATATATATGTACACTACATATACATATATATACATCATTTTTTTCTTTCCCAAATTTCATTACAAATGTACTGCTTTTGACAGTTTCCCTCTTCTCTATTTCTGTGATAATTCTGTTTTCTCCTTGTATGAAGATGCAATTCTTCTCTGTTCTACATTACTGTGGTGTTTCATAAAGGCAAAATTGAACAGAATATCTATGTATAAAAACTCTTTTTCAATTTCTTGTGGCATTATATCTAGGTCGAAACTCATGAATTGTAAATGTACAAGCTGTAGGTAATAGGAATACTTTGTAAGAGTGGATATACAAACTTAAGATAGCAGATACATGGCAAGCTTCTAATTTCAAAATCCATTTTGAATTGAAACATAGGAGAAGAGAAACAAAGCAGAAGTAGCCTACACTTTCTCTATTTTTCAACTGCCCAAGACTTTGCCCTTCTCCTTGGCACTACCTTGCTATGAAGGAGAAAGCATTCTAAGTCAATGACACTTCATGAGTGAAGAGCTTAGGAAAAATCCACTATGATAGTCTATTATAAAATGTTAAAGGGATTAAAAAGATTACTTTTAATTTATAGATAAAATTGTCAGATTTTCCTAGAAAGTCAGGAATCACAATGAATAGTACTGAGAGGATTAACTGACATTAAGAAAATGTCATTATTTTCCTAACATTGATACTTATTTTCAAATGTACCTAACTTAAATCTCTCGATTATTTTACATTTGACATAACGATCAGTTCGTTCATCCAGGTTAATAGTATTCCTAGTACAGATTATAAAACTCTTACTCTCTTGAGGCCAGATTCTCATTTCCTTCTGTTATCCCTCTCTTCAGCATAAGGAATTTCATTTGACTTCAAAGTGATTGTCACGTACAGAAGAAGATGAGGTGTCAGAGTAGAATGGAAATGGGGCTGAGAAAACAACAGTTTTATAATTTTAAAAAGTTGCTCCAAAAGATGATATCAAAAGATGATATTCAAATTCTAGCTTACAAAGTATTGCCAAATTGAGATGTACTGAAGGTAGCAATTCTGAACATTCTTAATTATAGAAAACATTTTCTGTTTAATTAAGTTTGATTCTGGATTCCAAAAATTAAGTATCATCCAAAAACAAGATAATTCATTGGAGAGCCACAAAAAATTAATTAGCTTTAGGATATATAAAACAAGGAATAGCTAAAGAAATTGAGATAATTTAGGACAAACATGATAATAGACTTTTAAGATCATGGTCACTTACCTACACTGAGGCAAAAAATAAGTAAAAAGAAAAGAAAATGGGCTTAAACTGCAGACTGAGAGACCTGGGCTAGAGAAAAGGAAACATTTTTCAAAAGAAACGCTCTAGAATTATGTCTTTTTCTTTTACATATTTGCACAGTGTCTAGATTGATGTTCTACACTCAGTGGGTATGCTAAATGTTGATGACTATGATTTCACCTAATTCTGCTCAGTTTCCCTTCTTCTTCCTGTACAGCATCTGGAGCTGGCCGAGTATTCTACAGAACAGATGGATAAGAAATTGCTTTTTAATACTGTATTAAAAGTCATTACTAGTTAAATTGAATTTATTAAATGAAAACAGACTGATATTCTCTGTAGCACCCCCCAAAATATTTCCTAACAACTTTATATACTGTAATCATTACAGTTATTTACTGCATTAAAATGAAATTGACTAGACAAGTGAATGAAACTAACCTGGGGAAAAAATCCTAGAAGAACTGCCAGAATTTCCTGTAAATTTCTGTGGTCCCTGGATATTACTTTAAAGTACCATGGAAGAGTTAAATAAAAAATTAGAAAAGAAAATCAATTTTTCTTGAATTGAAAGGTTGTAGAGTTTCATTGTTTAACAGGATACAGGTCTTTAAAAATAGAGTGTGCCCAATATGAATTCTTGTGAAGCATCAATTTTTATTATAATGTGACTGATGTATTCCAGATGGTAAAATTACAACACACCAAAGGAGTTCTGTACGACATCAGAATTTAATGAGATAGTGTGAATAAATGCATACACCATAGGAATGAAGATAAATGTCTACTTATAATAGAAATTGTTTATAAGTGAAAGAGAAAAACAATAATTGTTTTCTAAAGAAAGCACACTCATTATTCTTTTGCTCCCTAACTCTGTTGTTAAAAGAAACATATTAATTTTTATTAACTAAGGAATATCCCAGATGATGCAACTGTCCTGAGATTAGGAAAATAATAGCAAATTCATCACCAACTGTAGTATTTTGCTATTTTAACTTTAAGAGTTTACTTTGTATGATTTGCATTTCTAGTAAATATCTACCTCATTTATAATTTATGATTTTTAAAGCTGTAATGTTCAAGTTTTCAGTCTTGTTTTCAATTGTTTGAAAAAAACAACCCAGTAACACAAACTTTTTGAAGCCATAACTTATATTGTGTATCCCTTCACTTGCTTTGTGCACATTAGACATGTACTAAGTATTTTAAAATTTTGAAGTGAGAACTTTACCATTCATAAATGAAAGTTCCTATTGCTTTTTAAGCTCCATACAATGGAGTACATAACTTAATATGCTGATTTCAGCATCAATAGGAAAGTACAATTTTCTTAAAATTTCAATTAGTAACTTTTGTTCTCCTTATTTATATTATTTGGTTTCTTGTCTTTCTTTTAATAGCCTGAGTTCTCTCCACCTATCACTAGAACTCATGAACACAGTGATGTAGAAATAAAACTCAGAAACTGGCAGTCTTACTGACCAGTATTATCTAGGGAGGCAATTGTCATGAGGCAGCTATAGGGAAAGCCTTGGTCTCTCCTTGCCACCAATAATAAAAGTGAAGAATTTCTCACTTTGGGAAAGAACTTTCTCTCTCTTTCCAGAATTAACTAATCTGGTTCTTTCTTGGGACTAGTTTTGTTAAACTACACATCACCTAGAGAAAACAGAAATCCTTTAATAGCAGCAGTGGGTATTCATAGGAAGGTCAATATAATTGAAATGCTAACAAGACTAGGTTCTGATGCCAATTACTTCAGCAACTGCAAATTGCCTACCACCACAAAAGTAAAAAGCTGGTCAAAATATGAAAACAAGCATTAGGTCCCTTTATGGTTCTATGATCCTATGCTTCCTATCTCTTACATAAATCTCTGGGAAAGGGATCTTTCACCACAAGGTCCTTTCTTCTCCCTTTGCCCTATGATGCATCTCTTGGTAAAAAGGAAACCATACAGAAGTTAAGGTTCTCTTTGCACTACACCTAATAAACTCTAATAAAGCAGAGAGCATTCTAGGAATGAAAGATAGCCTGGACAAAGGCATGGAGGTTCATGTGCAAGAAACAACCAGAACCAGCCGACAAAGATGCATCATAGAGTGTTGAGAGTCAAGTGTAAGAAGCCTGGAAAGGCAGAAAAGGGCCCAGGGCTTAGGTGCCTGAGAATTTTTGTCATTGAAAAAACTCACCACCAAGGAAGCCCACAAAGCAATCTAAGCAGAGGCTCCAAGACCATAGTCTAAAGAGCAGAGTGAATGCTAAGTCTTCTTTGGCAATACTACAATTATAACTGGCGTTGTTACCTTTTGGCAGTTTATAGTGAAGAGAACAAAATGACTCAACCCTCCTCAACTTGGCTCCAGCCAGACCAATAGCTGAGCACTAATGAGTAATGATTAGACTCAGGGACCTGCTGATAATTAACAAGTCAGGGATCTCTTCATTAAAAACTGAGGTATCTCTTAGTAAAGGGACCCTAAAGTCTAAGAGAACTAGGAATGTAGAAGACAGAGGAAGAGCTAAGCAGGCTGAGACACTAGCAAGTGCCCTGACAAATGCAAATTGTAGATGGAGCACAGCAGGCCTTAGGTTACTTCCTCTTGACCTTAGGTTCCCTTCTTCCAGTTAGGCAGGAGAAAGAGCTCCCTGGCTCTGGTTTTTCTTTTTTATTATGTGCAATGGAACAAAAGTCTCTTCCCCTGTCCTTTGCCTTTTTCCTATCAATTTGAGGATCCTTGCTCTTGTTGTCACACTCCCCTCTTTTTCCCGATAGGCAAAGGAGAACTCTGGCTCTTCCATCCTTTGCAGACAGATCCATGGCAGATCACACTGGGTCTGGGTCTAGTGATAATATGTTTCTACTGATAATCCATTTCCATTATCTTTTCAGGGATACTTTCACTTCTCATATCCACTTCATTCAGAGAGTTGATGAACTCAAGACATAAAACGAGACATACATTTTTGGACATAGACAATCCAAGAATTCATTTTACTTGGCTATATGTTTCAAGAGGTTTGTTTGATTTACTTTTTCAATTGGTGAGGGCAAAGGATAGGTGGCAAGGAAAGAAAATTAATGACTGTTAACTAAAAAAAAAGTTTTAAAAACATACATAAACAAAAATTGGGTCTGTATTGTAATTACTGGAATATGAGTTTCCCTTCAGAGTCCAGGTGCTTGATAGTGACTATTAAATCCCTCCCTTGGCAAAATCTGGTGTTTATTGGGTGGAATTCAGCCTACTGAGTTGCCCTTAACAACTCTGAAGATACTTGGGAGGAAAGAGTATGTAAGACCTTAATAGATTTGGGGTTTTGAACTCATATTAACAGTTTCTGAAGGAAATATATGAGCAGATTTTATTAAACATCTCCCTCTCTTCCCATTTCTGTAACATATTTTCATAAGAATACGGGCAGTCTCCCCAAAAGTCCCTGTGCTCTAGTGCATAACAGATAACTGGTAGAGAAAAACAAGTAGTCTCATTAATAATCTCCTGTCATCTTAATGAAATCATGATGAAGACAGAGCTGTTTATCTTTTCCCTATTATCGTCCTCAGTTTTCTTATGTGAAAGCTTCATTTTTCCAAACTGCCTAGCAATGTTTTACTCTTACATGTTAATACACTTAAAATAATAAAACATCTTCTCCCTTCTTCCACCTAGGGGGAAGCCTACTCCCCCAACTAGGCACTTAGGCTGTCTCCCAGAGGGCAGTGATGATAACAATGATGACTCCTCCTCCTCCTCCTCAGGATTCTAGGAATAACCTAGAGGGCTAGAGTTTTTAACATTATATTCCTGAGCCCCCAACACTGTACTCCTCATTTTCAATCAACCAAATGAATTCCATTAGCTTTTTAAAAAGTGATTTACTGAGAATATGTAGCAAAAATAGAAATTACAAAAAACATTCCCTCCAAACTGGGAGATTACTCTATCTTTGCACATTCAAAGAAGTAGACTCAAACTTTAAATGTAGTGGTAATGAGATAACCTGTAAAGAACAAATGTGACAAAAGGGCGATCCTGACCTAAAAAGTTCTTTTTTTCCCTTTGTGACATACTCCTGAAGTCCTCTGTAGGTGTGGCTTTTGGCTTGACCTAAGCATCAGTATCTTTCTCAAGTCTATGGCCGATTCATTTATCTTTAAGGAACACATGCCTGAAACATTCTCAAATGACTGGCTTTCTACATTTGACTGAATTTGAGTTTCAAATTCTCCCCCTCCCTGCAGCTTTGCTCCCATTCACTGAAAAGGCAAGCAATATGATACCTATTATATATATGTGTGTGTGTGTGTGTGTGTGTGTATAATATATATATATGAAAGTCATACAAAAGATAATTCTATATTAGCCATGCTGCAAAAAAAGACAAGAAAAACAAAGAAAGTGAAAAGCAATATGCTTCAATCCTCATTCAAAGATCATTAGTTCTTTCTCTGGAAGTGGATAGCATTTTTCATCATGATTCCTTTGGAATTGTCATGGATTGCTATGTTGATCAGAGTAACTTAGTTTTTCACAGTTGATCATCATTACAATATTGCCATTACTGTGTTAAATATTTTCCTGGTTCTGTTTACTTCACTTTGCATCAATTCATATGTCTGCTCATGTGTTTCTGAAACATCCCCCTCATCAATCCTTACTGCACAACAGTATTCCATCATTATCATATACCACAACTTGTTCAGCCATCTTCCTATTGATGGGCATCCCCTCAATTTACAATTCTTTGCAACGTGAAAAAGAGCTACTATAAATATTTTTGTACGTATAGGTCTTTTCCCCTTTTCTTTGATCCCTTTGTGATGCAGGTCTAGTGGTGGTATTGCTGGGTCAAGGGTATGTATAGTTTTATAGCACTTTGGGCATATTTCCAAATTGTTCTCCAAAATGGTTGGACCACTTCATGGTTCCACCAAAAGTGCATTAGAATACCTATTTTTCCTCATCCCCTCCAGTATCTGTCATTTTCCTTTTCTGTCATGTTAGCTAATCTGATAGATGTGAGATGGTACATCAGAGTTGTTTTAATTTGCATTTCTCTCAATTACAATACTATTTTGTCACTACTCAGTACCAGCCCTTCACTCATGTACGACTGGAAACAAGTTCCCTCTAACATGCAGTTGCTTGGACTGGAACCAGCTAGGAACATATCTGTGCAGGATCTAAGGAAGAGACCTATACAGCAAATGGGCTTCAAGGATTGGGCCCACATTGGCCAGTCCTTCCATTACAACATCGGTTGCCTCATTTGTAAAATGTGAAGATTGGAATCAATGATCTCTTAGGTCCCCTCCAAATATAAATACGTGCTCGAATGAAAATCCACGATCCTATAAAAATTCCCTTGAGCAATAAAATTCAAACATCTAACTAGTATTCTACAACTAATTGCCTTCTGAATAATTTCTACAATTTCTTCAGTATAAAAGAACTTGGTGAACTAAATCTTTAGTGTTTTGGCTATATCATATTTATAAATACCTGCCTAAAATAATATACATGAATAAAGGTCTTTTTTGTGGTTTCTACATGCTATTTCAAATATCATCCTCAAGGATGTTACTGAATGAAAAGAATATAAAATACCAAGCTCATAATATATGTGTAATAAATATGTTATTTAGGTGCTTTTTATATATTTTTTAGTTTCATTTTAACTGTCTTTAAGTGGCAGGTATTTCTTCTTCTAATATGTCAGACATTTAGGCAAATTGTTTCCATCTACTGAGTTATATTCGTTTTTCATTTTAAATATTCCAGAAACTGACCTCTAAAAAATGAATTGGGCCTTTTTTCTGCTCTAGTCTGTTTCTATCTTAATGAAAAATGAAAATTATCTGGACTGTTCCAAAATCTATACTACCAAAATCATACTATCATATTATACCACACTATAATGTTGGATAACTTCATAGTTGAGGAAAAAGAGATTCAGATCTACTTCTTCAAATATAAATTACTATCAGGAAATGAAGAAGAGGTGTGAAACATGAAAAGTTAGCAGTTTCTACCTTATCACAACTAAATCAACATCGCTGAATTCCAGAATGAAGACAGAAACAAGAATTTTCACTTTAAGTACTTCTGCAGGGGCTTCATTGTGGCAAGCAATACTTCCCTGCACCTTTTACCAGTAAGCATTTTGAAAGGCAAAAGAACCTTTGCCATAACAGAATTTTAAAAATATAATAAAATAAATTTAAAAATTAAGTTTTACATTGCTCCAAAAATTAAGATAAGTATATTTTCAAATCTATTAACATATTCTGGTCATATATATGTATATGTATGTACATATATATGTGTGTGTGAATATATATGTGTGTGTGTGTGTGTGTGTGTAAGAGAGACCCAAACTTGTAATGATTTGAGTTCTATAAAATGATACCTTAAAATAAATAGAAAGGGATAAGTATGAATATTTATATCATCATTATCATATTAAACACATAATATACATCATTAGCAGGAGACATTTAGAAACATTAATATAGTCTTTTTAAGGTTACAGAAGGAAAGATGACTAATTTTTGTCATTCCAAGTCCACTCCCTTTTTTTATTTAGCATAACTTGTCTACCAAATGTATATAGAAGATTGGTAGATAATTGGGAAAACTTTACATAAGTTAACATTGATTTACCAGAATTAATATTACTGCTATAAATACAATATCTGCTTTCATACTGTTTTTACACTAAATTTTAAATCTGAGTCATGAACTCAAAATTCTAGAGATATTTTAATATAAGAACACTTTCAGAAAAATAATTACATGGCCTTTTTTATAATTTTGATAAAATAGATCTTGTTAAATTTCTATTTAATTAAAGTAGCCTTTGAATAATCATTTACTCACTATTCCAGGGAACCAATTTATTCTGGATGAGTAGTCAAAACTGTTCATTTAATTAATTTTTTTTAATTTTAATTTTCCATGAGATAGGATTAAAATTGTGGACTCTAGAACTGTCTGTTCTTTCCATTGCTGTGTACTAATAATAGCATTTACATAGCAATTTAAGGTTTGCAAAGTGCTTTACAAATATTATCTCATTTTATCCTTAAAACAACCCTGAAAGGTATATGCAATTATTATCCCCATTTTACAAGTTACGAAACAGAGGCAGACAGGTTAAATGTCTTGCCCAGGATCACACAGCTACTAAGTGTCTGAGAGCAGATTTGGAATGAGGGCACATTTGATCTAAGTTCTTCCTGACTCCAGGTCCAGCACTCTATCCACTATGCCAAATACTGTATTTGGCAACAGCCCAAACAAGAACTAACTTCTCCAAACTATCTAGGAACATATAGGTCATTGAAAGGTTTAATAATATTAAGCTGATTCAATAGTACTAAGTTAGCTTTATCGGTGGGTAGAATAGACAGTCACTTAAGTATCACTTAAGGAGCATAAGCTTAATAATCTTCAACCATTAATCAAATGAGGCTCATATGATCTCCTTATTGCGGCAATGTTTTGAACATCTATTTAAAAAAGAAAGTATACAGAAACAGCAAGAGTGGAGAACCCCTTCCTCAGAAAGCAACAAAGTGATCAGAACTCAAATCAAGGGCACCAGACATCACCAGAAGCTATAAGGACCAGTAATACCTGGACACTCCAGAGTTCTGAGGATCCCTGGAACTCTGTCTTGAGACAGCAGAGAAGGTTCTGGAGTTTCATAATTCTGAATATAAAAAATTTCAGGAGATCTTAGCCCAGGAGATGGAGGTCAGCACAGGAATCTAAGTAACCTGTGTTAAGGCCAAATCAGGGTAAACCACTCCATCTGAAAGTGCAATAGGGGACAGAGTCTGCTCTGGTACAAAGCCCTAATTTGAGAATTAAGGCTTTGGAGATGAGGAAACTAAAGAAAAAAAAATGACCACTACAAAAAATTATTGTAGAGCCAGAGATTCCTAAAAACTCAACTCAGTATTGTCATAAAAAATGCAAGCAGAGACTCAAAGGGAAAAAAACAGATTTTCTATAAGACTAAGGAAAACTGACAAGAAATTAACCATGAAATAAAACTTCTGAGTGGAAACTTTTGAAGAAGAAATGGCTTAAAACAGAAAATGGCAGACCTTAGCTAAGCAATAGACTCCCTGAAAACTAAAATACATCAAAAAGAAATCAAGTTTTCATGAGACAGCAAGAAATATTAAGGGGAAAAAATCAAATACTGAAAAGCTAGAAGAAAGTATAAGGTTTCTGATATCAAAAACAACTGACCTGGAAAAACAACTCAAAGTAACTTAAGATTCACTGGACTTCCTAAAAATTTTTATTTAAAAAAGGAGATTGTATACAAAACTCAAAAACTGTTTGGATCTATTAGAACCAGAGTACAAAGTAAATATAGAAAGAATCCACTGATCATCTCCTGAAACTCCAAAAAAGGAAAAGTCCTAGGAATGTCATACTCCTACATTAAACAAAAAATACTGGAAGCATCCAGAAGGAAGTTTAACAATACAGGAACCACTTAGCGATATATATATACATATATATATATACGCATATATATATATGTATATATGACAGGAGAGCTCAGAATACAATATTACAAAAACTAATAAAAATATTATATAAGCTTTTAAAAATTGGCTTATCAGTTCTTTTTGTGGTGGCTAACAACTGGAAATCAAAAGGAAGTCTATCAATTGGAGAATGGCTAAACAAGCAGGATGATTTCAGATCATCCTGGGAAGACTTACATGAACTGCTATATAATAAAGTGAACAGAACCAGGAGAACATTGCATATAGTAACAGCAACATTGTGCAATATTATGCTTATAACCAAGAAAAAGTTACCCTCAAAAGCTAAGCTTGATCCTATAGTTCCATTTTAAAATTTTCCTTAGTGAAATAAAGAATTTTCAAACACTTTTAATTAAAAGACCAAAGCTAAGAAGAAGCTTTGAAACACAAATGCAAGAGTCAAAAAAACTTAACCATGGGAGCCAAGATGGTGGCCAGAAAGCAGAGACTAGCTTAAGCTTTCCCCCAGGTCCCTCCAAACACCTGTAAAAAAAAGGCTCTGAACAAATACTAGAGCTGCAGAACCCATGAAATAACAGAGGGAAGCAGGGCTGCAGCCCAGGAAAGCCTGGGTGGTCACTGGGAAGGGTCTATCGCATGGAGCTGGGAGCGCAGCGGGGCACAGCCCAGTGTGGGCTGCAGCAGTTACCAGACCTCTCAACCCACAAACATTAAAGACAACAGAGCAGGTTAGCAGGAAAAACTGCTGGACTGGAGTGAAAGGAGTGCACAGTTGGCCCCAGCCCTGGGGGCAGCAGAAGTAGTGTAGCTCTAGGGCTGCTTCCAGAGCTCCAGCTACAGCTGCTTCCAGCCCCAGGCCCACCTGGTAGGAGGAATTAAGTGGTCAATCAGAGAGGGAGTACAGAGCCTGCTTGGATCTGGGTCATGGTCTGGATTGGTGGTTCTTGGGGGAGGAGGAGCACTGATGTGGCAGAGCCTGCTGTGTAGAGGTAGCTTTGAAAACAGCAGCATAGCCCCCTCAAGCTTGGGAGAAAGTATTCTCTACTCTACAAGCAGT
>CM053623.1:20315540-20339846 GCA_028646595.1 Phalanger gymnotis
TTTTTTATAGGTTTTTGGAGGGACTTGGTGGGGAGCTCACGCCAGTCACTGCTTCCCAGCCTCCATCTTGGAAAGCAATTTTCATCATAAGTCTTTCAGAATTGTCTTGGATCACTGTATTGCTGAAAATAACTAAGTCATTCACAGTTCTCCATCTAACAATATTGCTATTTCTATGTAAAATGTTCTCCTGGTTCTGCTCACTTCATTTTGCATTAGTTCATGTAAGCCTTTCCACATTTTTCTGAAAGCATCCTGCTGATCATTTCTTATAGAACAATAATATTCCAACTGGTGGCCAACCTTCTCGTAATGAGCATCTTCCAACTCGTCCTTGGACTGTGGTGTTAGAATATTTTCAATATAGATAAAACTCAGTATTCTGCCACATTCATAAGTCCTGGGAGTGGGGAGAATCAACTGTTTCAGGGTAGAAATAATACTTGCCTTACTACTTGAGAGTTGGAGGTGGGGTTAGGAGAGAGGATGAGGATATAACAAGTACTCTGAAAAGACTACTACTCTAAAATAATTATCTTCCTGTTTAAACATTACTCTCCTCTAAACTTCCCTTGAGTACCTCCATCCTTCCAGTAATCTAGGTTTATAGTGTTAATAGTCATATTTGACTCTTCCTTCTATAATGAATAAGTTTTCAAGACTTATTCATTCCATCTCTACAACATCTTTGCATCCATCCCTGTCTCTCCACTTACAGAATCACCTCTCACCACTTAAATGGTCTTCTTGCTTTCACTATCTCATCTTTCTTAAACTATCCTCCAGAGTGGCCAAAATAATCTTCTTAAGGCAAAGATTGGTCATGTCATTCCCCTGTTCAAAACATTTCAGTGACTAGTATAAAATACAATTCCTCAGCTTGGCATTTCAGGGCCTCCTCCATATGTCTCTAGCCTATCTTTCATTCTTATTTCATCTTTCACTTCTTCACACATTCTCCATTCCAGCCACACCAGCCTACTAACTACTTTCTACACTTGGTATTTTATTTTCTGCCTGATGTATTTCCATAAGCTGCCCACCATATCTGGAATATCCTTCTCTCCCCACCCCATCTCCGTGTTTCAGAATCCTTATCTTCAAAATTCACTTCATTCGCCACCTCCTGTAAAGCCTTCCCTGCTTCCTAGACCCTTCCTAGTTGTTAGCACTCTTTTGCTATTTGTATATGTGTTATGTGCCCTAAATAGAACAGAAACTCTTTGAGGATGCAAACTGTTTTATTTATTTTTACATTTCCAGCACAGTGTCTTGCGCATGGCAGGCTTTTATTGATCATTGAATTGTATTTAATGTTTTGTTAGACTAATATTTGTTACTTCTGAGCTAAGGGTCCCATTTAATTTTTCTGGATACCTAGACACAAGTCAAATTCTAATGTTCCCAGAGGAATGCTTGAGTTGGGGAACGTATCAAAAAAGACAACTATTAAGAAGCACACCAAACAAGGTTCTTGGCCCTGCCATGCTTTAATTTTATTGATTTCAATTATATTTGTCTTCAATTCATTCAAATACAGCTTATATTCCATTATTATATGTAGCTATATATACATCTTGAGTTTAAAGTAATCCAATTACTGAATTGAAAATAAATGGATACATACAAGTAATGATCTTGTTTACATATATAATAAGAGGCTGCATGAAGTACACACAGAATTTATCCTACTGCTTTGGGCTGAATATTTGTGCTAGGTCATTGCTGGAGTGTTTTGGGGGACAATGCAGCCCCAAACTACTTAGTAGGCAATTAAAGGCCAAAGGTGCTAATTGGTTACAGAGCAGGAAGAGCCAATGACTTACTGGATCTTTAAAAGGCTACAACTTCTCTTTAAATCTATCTTTTTTTCCCCCAGTTGCAGAGCATGTGAGTACTCTTTGGGCCTCTCACTAGAAGGATGGGGCGAGGGTGACTGCCTTTTTCCCATCCCATTTCCCATCTTCCTGCTGAGGGGAAACCACACCCACATGGCAGGTAGAACAGGAGCACTCAACTAAGCCAGCTTGACTGGGGCCTTGACTGCCTTTCCCATTTTGTTTCCTTTTCAGAGTAGGTGACTCAACATCCATCTCAAAGATGGATATATGCAAACTTGGGGGCAATCTGTGAGTTCAGGAGGCCCTAAGTTTACATAGTGGAGCCCTAGAAGTTTCTGTCATGGAGAAGATGATTACTGTCACAAGGAGAAAAATCTTGGGCCCAGCTGGCCAACAGACATGAATTTTGCAGACTGCAGAAATGATGTAAAATGTAGCATGCTTATCCAGCATTCCAGCCAACTCTTTTTGTTCTAAGGAGTTTCAAGTTAGCCTCTCAATTACAGCAGTAACAATGTACTAAGTTCCATTTTAAGTCTTTGTGTTAAGCACAATGGTATTTTTTGTTTGCCATTTCTTTTTCATGTAGGAAATAAATACCTATCCCAAAATTATTCATACTTAACCATTAAATATCTTTCTACTCCCCTTTGTAAGGATATCTTAGATTTGAGTCAAAACCTCAAAGTCAAGTAATTTTCTCTGGCGCTTCAAGGATGGAGTGTTAAGAAAACAAAGAGGATGAGAAAAGGGAGCCCAATTCCTCTTATAAGAGTCTCCTCCAAAACTGCTTAAGACTAGTCAAGAGGAGATGTTTAAGAAGAGTGGGAACTGCGTCCCCAATCCTTTGAACCTGGCAATGGTTCTTAATGTTAGGCAGGTGAAAGCAAAACATCAAAAAATCAATGAATCTTAGGGTTAGAAGATGACCTTATGGGTGATTAGGTCCTAAGAGCAGAAAGATGTATAAGGAAAACTGCAATCTTTTTGAAAAATCAGAACTAAAACTAAAACGGACAGGCACCAAAAAGTAAATACTTTCTAAAACCTATATTCAACAATTGAACAAACATTTATTAACTACATGACACCTAACTATGAGCTCTGTAACCATAAAAGAAAATATTGACTAAAACACAAAGGAAAAAGCTTAGACCACAATGCACAAAACACTGTGGGAGAAAAAATAATTATATTCTTCATGGATGTAAATGTAATTGAAAATTAAAAATTGTATTTCTGCTACTAACAATGTTTTGCCTTTGAGCACAGAATGCTTTGGAATCTAGATCTGGTCCTCTCCATTTTTATCATTTGTGCTGCACAGGCATTATGGGAAATCAACACTGAGTAATAATAGAGAAAAAGGATAAACTTGACTTCAACAGCTCCAATATCATTTGGCATTCATTAACAACCACCACAGTAAATATACTCATCCTGTCAATTATGTTTTTAAATATCACACCATTTCCCTTTTATTTTAAATTTCCCTTTTATTTCCAGTTCTCTTAGCACTCCAACATTTTCCCTTTCATATACAGGATACAATACTTATGTGAAGAAGTCAAAGTCCTTTGAGATAAAGATGTTAAGCTATTTTACCAGGTAAACAAAAAAACAACTATGCTTCTTAATCATAAAGAATTAATACAAAATACAAAGTCATAACTAATAACCCCACCACTGAAGAAAACTCAAGTTAAGCAAAGGACACGAGCAGGCTCTGGTAGAAAGGAACAGTCTAACAATGCATAAGGTCATGCTAAGATTGAGGAAGGCATATCCCCTTAATTGCCTCTATTCCCCTATCAAGTCCCAGAGTTTGGTCTTTCAGGTATGATGACGGTCTCTGGACCACAGCAGGGAGTAAGCCTCTCTCTGTATGTCAGCACTTGGTACAAATCTTCAGCTACATTCTTTTAGTTTAGCTCTGACTCAATATAGCTCAGGAAAGAGTATTACTCTTCTTGAAAAGCATTTAATCAGGTCATGTATGTGGGCTATTCTTAGAAAGTGAAGGCCAGAACAATCAATCTATACTATTGAAACATCAAACACCTGACAGTTACCTTTCAGGGTAACTTCTTAGAACTCTGATGCTAGTTCCAGATATACCTCAGGACTATCTTAGTCTTCAGCACCTGGACAGTAAGCAGCATCAAGAACATTTGCCTAACTGGTACACATTTTAAGAGAGACATGTTTATATATCAATGGTATATCCTGGCATTTTACATGTCTTGTCAATTTGCTTTCCTATTGGTTGACTCTAAAACCTCTGAGGACAGAGCTATGAGATTTAGGGTTTAAAATTATTTCACATTTTTGAAGGTGGTTTAAAATTAACCTTCCTTTGAATTAAGACATTGTTAATTTCTTTATAATTTTGTCATTACTTTAATTTTATAATGCATATGTAATAAAAGTTATTATATTTGAGGCATTTTGTTCAAGTCATATGATCAATATAAAAAAGTATTTCAATTCCCACATGCCGATAACATTGACCTGTGTGATAGAAAAAAATAGCTTTCTGTTTGTCTTAAAGACAGAAAATTAACAAGAGGTAAAAATTTATGGGTTGGGGGGAGGAGAAAGAGAGAGAGAGAGAGAGAGAGAGAGAGAGAGAGAGAGAGAGAGAGAGAGAGAGAGAGAGAGAGAGAGAGAGAGAGAGAGAGAGAAGAGGCTAAAGCAGAAAATTAGCTAAGAGAAAAAAAGATTAATGAACCAAAAGGATAAAACTAAAAAAATAAAGATCAACTGACTCTTCTACACTATAATAATTTCATTATTACTATTTATATAGCACTTTAAAGTTTATTGTCTTTGGTTAGATATTCAATAGGAAAAAATGTATTGCTTACCCTCAGGAAATTTACCTAAGACAATTCATTCTCCTTAACATATACCGTCCAGAAATAAGATGTATTATCTCATTCTCTCATACTGTGTTCTCATTAGACCACATATGGAATACTATGTTCAGTTATGAGCAAAGTTTAATAGGAACACTGATGAGCTAGAGAGCATCTAGAGGAGGGTTATCAGGATAGGGAAATGCTTTGAGTCCATGTCATAGGAGGATGGATTGAAGAACTAGAAGTTCTGGAGAACAGAGTATCATGAACTGTCTGAAGAGCTGTCAATTGGAAGAGGAATTATACTTGTTTTGCTTGAACCCAAAGAGTAGAACCAAGGGCAATGAGAGGAAGTTGCCAAGAGGCAAAAATATGCTTGAATTCAGGAAAATCTTCCCAACAATTAGAGTGGTCCCCAAGTAGAAGGGGTTTCCTCAAGAGGTGATGGTTTCCTTCTTATTGGAGATCGTAAAGCAAAAGATGGATGATATTGTCAAGAATGTCACGGTGGGGATTTCTTTCAGGTATGGATTAGACTAGATGGACATATCTAAATTCTGTGATTCCACAAAATTTAACCAATAGATAACACTGATAACCATTATCCTGACCCTGTTTAACAAGAAAAATCAAACACAGGCCAATCCCATACTCACTTATGCAAGTATGGTATTTTATCCCTAAGGGAAGGAGTGTGTGTATTGGGGATTCTTGAAGAGTTTGGCTTTTGTTTCCTTTGATTAACTCAGTGTATTTCATTGAGTCTTACTAGGAGCTAAGCCCCAGGCCCAAACCTCTATTAGGTGCTAAACCTATGTGGGTGTGGATTGGTAACTAAAGTGGGGCCCAAAGTGGGGCTAAGGGAGGCCTGATTAGATCTTTGCTCCTAAGTTTGCCCCAAACCCCTAATTTCTAGGTGCTAAGCCTATGTGGGTGTGAAACTTCTAGGATCCTAAGGGGAGGTGCAAACTCCAGAGCCAATCATAGCAGCCTAAGTTCTGGTCATTCAGATGACCGTTGATGACATCTGAAATGGTATAAGAAGAGAAGGCAGAGCTTAGTAAAGCAGATCAAAAGAACCTGGGCATTGGCAGAGTTCTTGTTGTTGGGTTTGTGTTGGTCTTTCACCCCCACAGAGACAGCTGCTAGCCAGACTGTTGAAACAGTGCTACAGAAATACAAAGCATACTAAGAGGATGTGTCCACACTTGCATCATAACACCACAGGTACTATCCATTTGTTCTGATCCTGAAATAATACATCATGATGCACAGAAAGATGAAGTACCATACCCATCAAGGAATGTAGGCTGACTTAAGCAGTCCACAGTCACAGAAATCATACACATTTTTGTATAAAGAAATAACAAGCTACTCATACATCTATGAAGGCAAAGAAGGAGGAGAGACAGGAGGCAGTAAGAGCCAGAAAAGTCAAAACAATCACCATTACTTTGACCTCCATCTCCCCTCAGACTCCAATGGAGACAGCCCAGGACCCTAAGCCCAAGAGCCTTGGGAATAATAGTGACCCCAAACAACTACATTTGCTTCTAGCCAAGCCATCATCAATAGGAGAAATCATTATGGAAAAAGTGCCAACCTTCTTCCCACCCACCAGCAACAACTGTTGACCAACTGCCACCAACAATGTAATGTTAATGGAATGGAAGATCTTTCTGCCCATTAATAGGCCTATGTGACCTGCTTTGAGTTCAGGCTTAGCTGACTGCTGTGATGGAGCCTAAGTCACACGGAGCTTGAGTTACATGGTGGGAAGAGCTTGCTGAATGGGTGGAGCAGGAATGGATGGAGTGGGAAGCGTGACAGTAAGGCAGAGCTGGTACAGCTAAGCAGAGCTAAGGGAGAGAAGATAGCCTGAGTGGGCAGAGAGAAGAATTTGCCTAAGGGAACTTGTTTGTGGGGAGGCCTAATTTAAAGGATGCTTAAGATGTTGGTGCTCCCTGGATTGGTGATGTGTGCAAACTTTTTTGTTACTATGGTAAATCTTGCTTCCTGGTATTTGAATAAATATCTTGGTTTTGCCTTTGAGGAAGAGGGTTTATTATATTTTGCAACTCTACCCTGGAAATATATTTGCATATTCATAGCAGCTGCTATGGGTATTGCATTGGTGTGACAGTCAGATAAGCACAAGAGTCCTAAGAGTGGCAGCACCCCCCAGGTCACAGTTTTTGCTTCTAGCCATCACAGAGATCATCCATGGAAATAATTGCAGTTTGAAGAAGCCACAAGTCATTCTCACCAACTGCCTACCAACTGCCATCCACAGGGTAGGCACCCCAGTCTAGTTGAAGCAGCAAGGCACTGAGAGAGAGATGGGCATGTAGGTGTGCCAGGCAAGTCAAACCATTATCTTCCCTCAGACCCATATGGAGACAGCCCAGGACCTAGAATTCAAAGAACTTTGGGACAACAATGTTTCTAGTAAACATCCTGTAACTGTCATACTGTGGAGACGCAGCCTGGCAACTGCTCCTGCAGGGGTTACCTACTTAGCTATTGAAGATCCAGAAAAGAAAGTTAATGCCACTAAAGTCTTTGGCTCTGTCTAGTGACTCAGTATCACAAACTGATATCATTTTATCAGTAGAAATGGCCCTATGATTTTAAAGAAGAAGCATTTGCCACTTTAAGCACCATGGGACCTTTCCAGACTGACAACTGAAACCTTCCAGATGGATTGTTTCCCATCTATGATGTGATCTCCTTGAGAGATGGAAATGCTTTACTTTTCTATTTGTATCCCTACCACTTAACACAGTCCTTTGCATATAGTGTTTAATAAATGCTTTTCTAATTCATTCATTCATTCAACTAGGTGGCACAATAAATAAAGGTCCAGGCCTGGAGCCAAGATAAGTTGAGTACAAATCTGGCTTAAGACACTTACTAGCTATGTAATCTGGGCAAGTCACTTAACCTCTGTTTCTTCATCTGTAAATGGGGATAATAATTATATCTATTGTGCCATATCACACCTATCAGACTGGTTAACATGACAAAACAGGAAAATGATAAAATACTGGAGATGATATGGGTAAACTGGAACACTAATGCATTGTTGGTGGAGTTGTGAACTGATCCAATCATTGTGAAAAGCAGTTTAGAATTATGCCTAAAGGGCTATAAAATTGTGATTTTGATCCAGCAATACTACTACTAGGGCTATATCCCAAAGAGATCATAAAAAGGGAAAAGCCACACATGTACAAAAATATTTATAGCAGCTTTTTTTGTGGTGGCAAAGAATTTGAAATTGAGGGGATGCCCATCAACTAGGGAATGGCTGAACAAGTTGTGGTATAATGTAATGTGGTATAATTTAATGTAATACTATTGTTCCATAAGAAATGGTGAGCAGGCTGACTTCAGAAAAATCTGGAAAGACTTGCATGAAACGATGCTGGGTGAAGTGAGAGGAACCAGGAAACATTGTATACAATAACAACATTGTGCCACAGCCGACTTTGTTAGACTTAGCTCTTCTGAGCAATGCAACGATCTATGACACTTCCAAATGACTCATGAGGGAAAATTCTATCCACATCCAGAGAAAGAACTATGGAGTCTGAACGTAGATCAAAGCATACTATTCTTTCTTTTTTTGTTTTTTTTTTTTGTTTTTTTCTTTCTCATAGGTTTTCGCTTTTATTCTGATTCTTTCACAACATGACTAATGTGGAAATATGTTTAATGTGATCATACATGTATAGCCTATATCAGATTGCATGCTGTCTTGGGGAGAGGGGAAATTTTAGAAATCAAAATCTTATAAAAGTGAATGTGGAAAGCTAAAAATAAATAGATAACTTTAAAATTTAAGAAAAAAGTTGCACCTACCTCCCAGAGTTATTGTAAAGATCAAATGAGATAAGAATTGTAAAGTGCTTAGCACAGTGTCTGGTACATAGTAACTGCCAGCTATTATTACTATTGTTATTTATTATAAGAATGCATACTTGAATTGGTACAATTTCTTTAGCAGCTAGTGGTTGTACTTTATGCATTCCTAAGTCCCTGGCTATTCCCATCAACTTATTTCCTTTTCCTACTGTGTATGGAGGTGAGGCGAGAGAGGAGGCAACAAGTCTAACCACTTTGCATAATTTACAAAGGACTTTCCTTACAACAACCCTATGAGGCAGGTAATACAAATAATATCATTACCACTTTATAGAGGAGGAAATTGAAGCTCAGGATAACTAGTGATAGTCAAAGCTAGGATTCAAATTCCTATCTAAATTGGGGAAGTATGCTTTTATTTTCAAAACAATTATAAAGTTAACAATCTCAGTTAAGAAAAAAAAAACCTTATGCAATGAATGTTGCAAATTTCCCACTTTGGCTCAGCAGCTTCTAGATGACTATTGTTCAGTCTAGTTTAATATCTTTTCATAGATCTTGAAGTTTCAATATGCCAATCTCTGATTATTATTTGATAGATTTATAGAAACATTTTCTTTAAAAATCTCACTTTGTCCTTTACATTTTTATAACACAGATATGTCTCACAACAGAATTATAATTCTTCCTTCTTTGTGTTTAGATGTGGAAAGCAAGAAAAAAAATTCATCCTCCAGAGGTAAACACAGAAGTAACCATAAAACATGAGGCAATTTCTCACTCTCCATGTTATTGCATACATTTCTTTTACTTTGACAATGTAATTGATTTCCTCTTCATGTATTTTTATTTCTTTACATTTTACAGTTAAGCCCATTCATAGCCTAGATAGTACAACAGTGTATCATTACGCCTAAAAGTGCTGTTATTACTTCATTTAATAAGTAGGAGATTGTTCCTCCACAGACACTACCCAGTCCTCTCTAATCTTTCTGTATAGGCACCCCTCCTTAACATCCATTTTGGTTTCTGAATGCTAGTGTCTTCTCTTAATTCTCCAACCTTCTTGCTCCTTGAGAATTTCTTCTCTATTCCCCCTACTTAAAGCATTTTCCATGGCTATCAATTCTTAGCTCTATATAGTCCCTCTCAATTTTTCTGGCTTAAGTGACTATATAGATGATAACTTCACCTAACTTATGTTATAATTTCTTGGTCCAAAATGATTTCTTCTTGTCTTTCTAGCATTTCTAGTCAAAGGGCACTAAAAAAATTAGTCTATCAGGAGTAGGTAATAAAGAAGGAACAAAATAAAGAGAAAACATACTTGCCTTTATGTAGTTCACTATCTTAAACAAGATAAGATATATAAACAATAAACAACTAGAGAACTTTTAAGTTAATGTATACTTGATTATACAGTATAGAATATAAAAGCTATAGTAATTCTTTGCAAGAGAAATATTTGGGAATAGTGTACCCAGAAAAAGGCTTCATGGAAGGTATCTTCCATGCTTGAAAAAAGCAAAGAATATGGTTTAGCAGAGAAGAGGGGGGTCATCACCCAATTTCTTTGATCCCTCAAAATGTTAATACCCAACACTCTCTAATTATCTTGTATTCTAGTATCTTTGTCAAGATCTCTAGATATTGTATGTATCTCTAAGAAAGATGCATATCCTTTGATCAATGTTCAACTCGAAGTGTATCATTAGTCTTGTCTTAATATTTCATCAGTTAGCTTTTATTAAGTGGTTACAATATGTCTTGCACTGTGCTAAGCACTGGGGATACAAAAAAATCAAAAGAGTCCCTGAGCTCAAGGTGCTCACAATCTAACATGGGAGAAAACATGAAAGAAAGTATGTCCAAACAACTCATATGAAGGATAATTAAGAAATAATTGACAGAAGGAAGGCATCAGAATTAAGAGGGATTGGGAAAGTCTTCCAAGAGAAGGTAGAATTTTATTTGGGGCTTGAAAAAAGCCAAGAGGCAGAGATGAGGGAGAGCATTTCAGGTGTGGAGGACAGCCAGAGGAAATGCCCGGAGCTGAGAGATGGAATGTCTTGTCCATCGAACAGCAAGTAGACCAATATTACCGGATAGAAGAATACATTGAGGGGGAGGGGAGAAGGGGAAACTAGAAAGGCTGGGGGAGGGGGAGGGGTTATGAAAGGCTTTGAATGTCCATCAGGGGATTTTGTATTTGATCCTAGAAGTTACTTGGGCCAAAGGAGTTTAGCGAGTATGAGGGTAAGATGGTCAGGTGATGCTTTAAGAAAAATCACTTTGCCAGCTGAATGGAGGATGGACTGGAGTGGGGGAAGGCAGACCCACTGGCAGGATAATGAAGCAGTCTGAGAGTGAGGTGAGGAGGTTTTGCATCATGGGGGTGGCAGTGTCAGAGGAAAGGAGGATTGGAGAGATGTTGCAAAGGAAAAATCAACAGGTCTTGGCAACAGATTGGAAATGGGGGTGGGGCTAGAGAGTGAGAAGCCAAGGAAGACCCCTAAGTTGTGAGCCTATGAGACTGGAAGGATGGCGGTGTCCTTGACAATATTAGGGAAGTTAGGGGGAGGGGGGATGATTTAGGAGAAGAGATCAGAGGTCAACAGAGAAGTTAAGGCTGAATAAATGGATTCTATCATCAGCATAGAGATTCAATCTTGAGCTGATGAGATCACTAAGTGAAATAGCATAGATAGAAACGAGAAGTGGGTGCAGGACAGAATCCTGTGGAACACTCAGGATTAGTGGGTTTGCCCTAGATGAAGATTCTGGGTGTCAAAATTTTATATGCTTAGAATACTTATCCCAATGTTTCTTTAAAAAAAACCTATAGCTTTTGTTGTATAAAATTATTTATCTTAATCAAATAAAACTCCCTGATTTTTGTCTCCAATGATTTTCTTCTGTTCCTCCCCTCAAAAGTTGAGATTCTCTTCCACTTTTTAAATGATTTAAAAAATATATATTTTCAAATTCTCTCCCTCCTTCCACCACTCCCCCACTCATTAACAAGGAAATGACACCTATTATACATATGAAATAATGCAAAGCATATTTCCACATTCCCACCCATCCCCCTCCAAAAAAAAGGCAAGAAAAATAAAGAGAAAAAATATGCTCCAATCTGCACTCTGAGTCCATCAGTTCTCTCCCTCTGGAGGTAGATAACATTTTACATCATGAGTCCTTTGGAATTACAGCTGATTGTTGTATTGATTAACATAAATACATCCTTCACAGTTGATTATATTTAGAATATTGGTATTACTGTGTAGATTGTTCTCCTGGTTCTGTTCATTTCACTTTCCAGTTCATAAAAGTCTTCACAGGTTTCTCGAAATCATCCCCTTCATCTTTTCTTACAGTACAGTAATATTCCATTACATTCATATACTGTCACTTGTTCACCTATTTCTCAGTTAAAGGCACCTCCTTCATTTCTAATTCTTAGTCACCACCAAAAAAAAAAGCTGCTGAATATTTTTGCACGTATAGCTCCTTTTACTTCTTCTTTGGTCTCTTTGGAGGATAGATCTAGTCGCAGCATTGCTGGGTCAAAGGGTATGCATAGTTTTATAGCCAGGGCATAGTGCTAAATCGTTCTCCAGAATGACTGGACTAGTTTTCAGTCCACCAACAGTGCATTAGTGTCCCTATTTTCCCACATTCCCCTCATTTAATGTCATTTTTTTTTAAGAAATTAGATTGTTGATCTAGTTAAAGGCTATTATGGCATATGGTATAATGCATGGATCTAAACCATCACCCCTCCCCCCTTTAGCTATATAGCCGTCCAGTTTTCCTAGCAGTTGCTCTGAAAAAGACAGTTAATCAGTAATCTAACATGACCGCTGACCCTTACTCTTTGGCAACTTCCACTCAGTATCATACATACTAGGTAGCTGAGGGCCATCTCCAGTCATCCTGATCTGTATCTTGCCACTGGACCCAGATGGCTCTGGAGGAAAAGTAAGACTGGTGACTTTGCACAGCCCTCTCTCACTTAAATCCGATTCTCTTGCACATCATGACATCATGATGCCATGGTCCTCTTCGAGAACGAAGGACAAACAACAAAAACAAACTAACAACTGGGTAGCTACATGTAGACAGGGCGAGGAGGCCTCTATGGGTTTGGGAGGCAGCTTTTGGCTTTGCTTGTTGCCTGAAAAATAAAGGACTTAACCCTAGAGGTGCAAATGAGGATCAGAGTTTTGTCAGAGTGCCTCTTGAGTGCTGGAAATGCTTTCCTGACCTGGTGTGGCCAGTTGTCATGGTCCAATAAAGTAACTTTTTATATCCTTTTAAAGTATGACTTGTTTTCTTTTAATGTATTGTGATTAATAAAATTGTTTTTTAATTTGTTCTTGTTTTTTGCATTTTATGATTTCTAGGTACCTCACTGCATTTTCAATTCAATTCAACATTTATTAAGCACCTAATATATGTCAGGCACTATGCTAAGTGGTAAGGATACAAATGAGAAAAAGACAGTCCTTGCTCTCAAGGAGCTTATAATCTAATGAGGGGAAACAGTACACAAAAGGAAGCTGGAGGTAGGGGGGACACTAGGGGTAGGTACCTTTGGAATTGAGGAAATCTTGTTCCATGGCTGGAAAGTGGACTGAGCTGAGAGTCCAACTCCTGCTCCCTATGAAGAAAGGCTTCCAGTCCTCCAATCAGAGAGTAGAGGAGGCTTTGGAAGGTGTTGAGTGTCCACAAGGATGAGTCAAAAGCATGATGATGAGGTTAAAAATGATCAGTTTATCCTGAGAGGACATCTTTTTTCCTGAAGTTGAAACCAAGTACACTGAACCGGCCCTTTGTTCAGTCTGGCCCAGAAAAGAAGCCAAAAACAAACAAATAAAAAACTAATTTGATATTAGCTGTCTTGTAGACAGGGTTTCCAGAAATGAGATGATAATTCCATAGTATCTTGCTTTGTTCAGACTACTTCTGAAGCACTGTAGTCAGTTCTTGGCCTCCAGTTTAAGAAAGATGTTGATAAGCAGCTGGAGAGTGCCCATAAGACAAACTGGTAGGTGAATGGCCTCAAGCCCTTTTCATGTGTTGAGTATTTGAAGGAACTGTGTATGTTTAGTCTGGAGATGAAGATTCATAGAGAACACAATAGCTGTCTTGAAATATTTGAAGGCTATCATGTGGAAGAAGGATTAGACTTTCCTTTTCCATTAACCCTCCAATAGGTGAAATGAATAGAGGTACAGAGAAGCAAATTTAGGCTTGACCTCGGGGAAAACTTCCTAATGTGAGCTGTACCAAAGAAGAATAGGTGCTTGTGGATAGAGATTCCCTCTTAGTGAAGATCTTCGAGCAGAAGCAAGCTCTTGTTGGGTATATTACAGTGTCACAGTGTAACAACAATTTTGCTAGCAGCTACTGTGGCTGTGTAAGATCAACAACAATCAGCACACAGAGGGCTGCTAACACAGGTTCTTTGATCTGCTTTTTTTTCTAAGGAAAGCAACTTTAAGGGGTTAATAATCTCAGTTTAATTAAATATACACATATCATTCACTTAGTTCAGGGGGAAAAGATCAACCTCCTGAACTTCAAGGCAAATACAAACAGAAATTACAAACATCAACGGACCGACCTTGTCTGATTCAAATCACAATTCATAGTTACCGGAGAAGAACTAATGGGTCTGGGTTAGCAAAGCTGGGCGGCAATTGCCACAGCTTGCCCAGTCTCAACACTCCTTCCATGAGTGAGTCCCAAAAGTCCAACACCACCCCAGGATCTCAGGGCCCTGGGGCATTTGATTACCTCAGTGCTGAGAAGCACTCAAACAAAGAACAGTGAAAAGTCCCATTTAGGATGTGGGAAAGTTAGTTAGTCCCTAGTACTGCCATATACAGAGTTTCCAATCCATGACTCCAAATTGTCTTAGTGATGAGAAACACTCCAAGACAAGAGCCCACTTAACCAGCTCCATTCAAAGGCCAGAATCTTTAGAGGCACTTAAAAGAAGTACAGCAAAAAGCCCCGCCCTGATTATCACTACACATGGTTGGACTAGAGGCTTCCATAGTCCTTTCCAAGTCTAAAATTCTGTGATACTGTTTTTAATTTGTCTATTACTTGGAGGTTTTTTAGTGTAGGTTTATTACACTAAAGCTTTATATTCACTAGATTCTTTTTCTGAGTCCTTTATTCCAGTGATGTCAAATTCATATAGAATTGGGAACCAGCAAATTGTATATAAGGCTCCTTGAGGCCTGCATATTAAATTAGAAAACTGCTATTACTATTATCTACATTTTTAGATTTTATTTTGTTAAATATTTCCCAATCACATTTTAATCTGGTTCCTCCCTCAGGAACGTTGCAGCTGCATGTCTGACACTTCTGCTTTATTCTATTCCATTTATCTATTTCTGTCTTCTTTTTTTTTTCCAGTACCAGGAGTTTTTAAAATAATTGCTCTGGCACACATTCTGTTATCTGATAGTGCTAGTGCCTCTTCACTGGTTTTCTTTTTCATGCTTCTTTTGATATTTTAGCCTACCTGTTTTTCCCTGTGAATTATGTTATGATTTTATCTATTTTATGAAATAATCTATAGGCATTGCACTTAGTATGAGAAATATTGCAATTTTTAACTATACTTTTTTAACCTAATCATGAGCAGAAAATATCCTACCATTTATTTATTTAGTTCTTTCCTGGTCCCAGTCAAAATCATTTTGAAGTTGTTTTTGTATAGGTTTCTTATATAAATCTCCCAACTTCAAGTCTCTCCCTTTTCTACTCTGTCTTCCACACAGCTGGTAAAGTAATATTCCTAACATATACATCTAAGCATGTCATTCCCCCGCTCAAAAAATTCCAGGGCTTCCCTATTGCCTCTATAATAAAACATAAACTCTACTGTTTGGCACTTATGGCCCTTCACAATCTGGCTCTACCCTGCCTTTCCAGGCTTATTAAACATTACTTTCCTTCACGCACTATAGAGTCTAGTTCATGAAATTACAAATTAGAATTTGGCTGGGGGAATTAGAGACACCCTTTCCCATCCAAGGGACCTTCCAGTTCTGAATTCAGGCTCAAACTAAAGTCAGTGATGGGGAAACCTAGCTTCCAAAGAGAGGAGTCAGGTTCCTTTTCTTATATTCCCTTATCCTGGAGACCCCTAAAACTAGGTAGAAATCAAATCTAGGGTCTCCCCAAAGGGATGTATTAAGGTATTGAATGTATAATACATATCCAAAAACCAGGCAGCTATTATTTCAGCCATTCTATGCCCTCTCCCCACCCCCCAAAACACAAAAGACTTAAAAGGATGAATTGTAAAAGCTTAAAATGATCTAGAGACTAACTCTTATAATCTCCCAGGAAGTTGACTATTTTAAAATCTTCCATTTAGATTGCGAGCTCCTCAAGAGCAATGACTGTCTTTTGTGTCTTTCTATGTCCCCAGCACTTAGCACAGTGTCTGGAAGATAGTAAGATGCCTAATAAATGTTTGTTGATTGGTTTATTGATAAGAGCTGAGACCATTTCAATTTCAAATGATGCTGAAATATCTGAACAGCTTCATCAAGGTTTCTATCTTCTCGAAATCCAGGTTAGGTCTTCCATCATCCTCCTGGAGGTATAGAACTTAGAGGTAGCACCTCCTACTGTGCATTGGTCATAGACTGAGGGTCAATCTAGAAACTTCATTTCCTCTGGAATTTTCAAGGTTGCCTCCCAGGCTGAAGTGTACAGGATTGATGTCTGGGCACCTATGCTGAGGAAGAGGAAGCCAAAGGCCCAAAGTCCAGGCCTAGGCTCACGTAAACAAACACATGCTCTAAGCTCCCTCCTCCCCTCAGAATGAGCAGTATAAAGAAGAGGGAGCCCTAGAAGACAGAGTTATTCTTTCTAAGATTTAAGTAGGGTCGGTGGACAATGCTTCTAGATACAGCATGCCAGACTAGGGAGCCTGGAAGGGGAAGTAACATGGGAACAAATAAGGGGATAGCTTTATCACCTCAATGTCCTTCAGTACCAAGTGCAGAGGAGCTCCACACAAGTTCTAATGGGATTTCTCCTACTACACTCACACATTCCATCTCTCTGCCTCGTAACAAAATGTCCCTATGCTCTCCCTCCCAGCGCAACCTGCTTCCAAAGCTCAGCACAAATGCTCCCTCCTACAGGATGCCTTTCCTGATTCCCTCCAGCTACTAATGCCTCCTTGCCATGACATGAAATTACCTTGTATTTACTTTAAATATAATTTTTATATGTACATATTGTTTATATATTTATGTTGTATATCTGTATATATTGTTTATAATGTATATATTTGTATATACATATGTGCATATTGTTTCCTCCGATAGACTATAAGCTCCTTGGAGGAAGAAGGGATTGATTTGTTTTTGTCTTTGTTCCTAGCACCTAGCAGGTAGTCGGTAAATGAGTTTTGATTGTTTACATCTTGTTAATTTCTAAATATTTCATACATTGTCATTTCTCTTAATTATAGGTGGAAACATATAGGAATGCAAGCGATTTATGTTAAAGTTACAACTAACTGCAAATTGCACACGGACTTTACGGACACCCTATGACTACTTGACTCAAATCATTTATAACCTCCATTTTTGATTGCCTAGCATTTTCTGGCCATAATATTAGGTAGAAATATTCAAAATACATAGGCTATATTATGTGTATGCATATATTTTAACCTCTTTATTGCTAATGCTCCTTTTAATTTCTTTTTTATGCTTTATTACTGTTGCTGAGAAGTAGGATAGTGAAGTGGATTGTAAGCCATGACCTGAGTCCAGCTTTTAGCATGTCCTGGCAGTAAGATCTCACTGGGCAAACTAACTTCTTTATGACCCAGTTAGCTATTTGGAAAAGACTCCTTAACTAAGAGCTCCCTAAACAAATGGTCATAGATTTCTTCCAAATAGATTTTTTAAAAGCACACAACTTGCTAACATTTTTAAAGATATTATTCTACTCTAGATATCCCTTCATGAGACTTGTTTTTAATGGGAACGCTTCTGGTGTTTCTCTATTATATTGTAATATCCACTCGTCCTTCAAAATACCTCAAATTATGAAAAGACACTTCTTTTCCTACATTGTTTTTTGTTATAAGAATAAACAAGTATTGTATTTTATCAAAGGATTTCTCAGCATATGACATGATAATATACTTAGTTTTACTCTTATTAAGATTTATTTTTATTTTCTTGATATTAAACTACACTTGAATTCCATTTATAAATCCTTCATCATGATGGATATATTTTAATGGATTCTATTTGCAAGTATCTTATTATTTTTGAGTCAACAGTCATTAATGATATTGCTCTTTTCTTTCTCTACTTTCATCTTTATTCCATTAGGAGTCAACCCCACATTTGCCTTGGGGAAGAGACTGGTCTGTTTACCAGCTTTCTATTTTCTCTCTCCTTTTTTTTATACTTTTAACGTGTGAGATGTCACTTGTGTATGCATTCCCTCTACCAACAAAGATGAGACTTCTCTATGAAAGTTGATTTTGTGACAACAGATACCATCCACTAACCGTGACACTTTTCCAGACCAGTGCATCTTGAATTCTGCTAAGAACAGACTATGGGAACCTTGAGCCATCCCCATGGCCTCATATATACAGTTTATTTAAATATTCTCATTAAAAATCTTAAAATTCTGATTGTTAATACACATTAGTAATTTTAATCCACCCTGTTCTATGAAAATGCAGTCCTACCAAAGAGTGGGGACAAAGCAGTAAGTACATTTTTATTAAAAAGTGAATCAAAGAGTAAATGAATATACTCCATGGCAATCTTTGAAGGTTATTTAGTGGGGTAGGTATTTATTTAGTGGGGTTTGATCTTTGGCTATGTGGCAGTTTTAGGTGAGATGATTCTGAAAGGTGAAATCATAAAGCTTACAGCTCCACATAGAGGAAAAAAAAAATTTGAACAATTACAGGCATCCCAAAGCTGGTGGAACAGACATTGATAGTTATTCAGAATTTTGCAAGTCCAGACCAAGTTTTTGCTCCCCTTTTCTTGTTTAAAGTAGATCTTAATTATTGTTCCATGATTTCCACCTAAATTGTGCTTCCTTAACTAGAAAGGTGAGCCCTTCTTTCAAATCCCATTTGGAGCTCACCCTAACTGAGGTAATGGGGAATGGAAGATTCCAGGCAATACAAAATGCCTGGAAAAACTGAGAGGTGTTTCTTTTTGGGTTCCACTGGAGGGGCAGCTCTAAATTTGCAAGTATTATTAACTCTACACATTCAAGACAGGGAATACGTTGATGGGGGGGGGGGGTTAGTCACTACAGCAGAAAAGAAAATTTTTAAAAATTCTAGTTCTAGAGTTTCATACTCATGCAACAAAGGTATTTTAATGTTTCTTTTACTAAACAACCAATAAAATCCAGAAAACCTTAAAAGGGGGAGGGCAGAGAGAGGGGAGGCATTGATTAGCTGAAGAACATCCAGAGGGCAGCCAAGATGGTATAGTCTACAAAAACCGAAAGTCTGATCCATGTTAAGTGGGGATGTTTAGAACGTGTTCAGAACATTTTGGAGGGGGTGGCATACTAGCTCTCCAGTGCAGGAGGGAGTTCAACCCAAAAGACAGAAGTGGAAACAATGGGGGGAAGCAAAAGGGGGAGGGAGGGAGGTGCTAAGAGGCCAAAGAGGCTGGATATCAGGAAATTATCAGGAAGTTAAATCAATGATCATTCATAAAATACCTACTATGTTATGGACCCTCGGTAGATAGAGTACTAGGCCAGCAATCAGGAAGACTAAGTTCAAATCCAGCCTCAGACACTTCCTAGCTGTGTGACCTTGGGTAAGTCACTTAACCTTAGATTGCTGGACAAAATGAATCCACTGGATCCACTGAGAAGGAAATGGTAAATCACTCCACTATATTTGCCAAGAAAACCTCAAATGGAGTCATGAAGGGTCAGACACCACTGAACAAGAAATGCTCCAGATGTTGAAAGTGAATTTGGGGGAGAACATAACTGACTTTGTCCTATACTTGGTGTAATTATATTTCTTTTACCTTTCTGCCAGATGTCTTGGACACTACTGAACATACTGAATATCTCCTTTACAATTATAAAAGAAAACTTATATGACTCATCCCTATTCCTTTTTTTTTTTCTATCTAATAAACCTTGTGGTAAGGGCTTAACAGATACTGTTTCCTTGGGTCCGATGTAAATGGCTATGTTAAAAGACACATTCTTTCCTTCGTAACAATTTAAGTATCTTTTTCTATTTTATAGGACCTCATCCTGTCTATGTGAGAGAAATATACGTATATATACAAAATGTGTTACATGTATTTATACAATTAATATATTAAAATACGTGGTCATGCATGTTTATAATTATATATTAAACTTACTGTATTGTACATTATATAGTAATTTATAGTTGCATATATTTATATGAAATATAATTATAGAATCACAATTGTTATGAATACATACATTTTTCTACATATGTCATGGGGGTAACTGAAAGGCGCACCTGCCCATCACCTGCCCACTGCCTGTGCCCCTCTCTGGAGCGGATAAACCGAAGTTCACCTGTCTGACTTGTTTGCGCAGGCTCCTTTCGAGACTTGGAGACCTTGAATTTTTTAAATCTGGGCAAGTATTCCAATGTAACTGCTTTCTTTGGTCATTCTGCATCTCTTAGCCAGTCTACGAGTTTTCATTAAGCAGGCACTTCCCGAGGAGGGCGCGGGGTATTCCGAGGGTGGCGGGGCGCCCACCCTCAGAGAGCTCACGTTCTGAGGGGAGACGAACCCTCGTATGCGGGGAGGAGGCCGCCTGCTCGGAGGCCTTTGGGGCCCTGGGCTTCACTGGACCGAACAGAACAGAGGAACCCCTTGTTTTCCTGGGGGAGAATGTTAAGGCCCTTCGCTCCGCCCCCACGGCCGCGGCGCTTACCCCGCTCTGTGGCTCCTCCTCCTCCTCCTCCTCCTCCTCCTCCTCCTTCGGCGCCGCCACCGCCCTCCCTCACTGACTGACTGGAGTGAGTGACGCACGAGCGCCGGCCTCCTGGGCGTCGCTTCGGCCACGCCTCCCTGGACGCCGCTCATCCCGCCCCCGCCGCGGAGGCTCTCGGGACTCGTAGTCTGCGGTCGAACGCCCCGCCTTCCCTCGGGTCTCGCGCACCCAGGCACGGCCGGCACTTCCGGCTCCGTCGCGTGGCCGTGCGGACCTAGAGGACAACCCGCGCTTGGACTCTTGGGCGCGCTCGTGAGCGCGCGTGCTCGGCTCGGGGGCGCGCACCGCGGGGCCGCGCCGGCGGTGGTCCTCCCCCTCCCCCTCAGCGTCCGCCCTCTCAGACCCCACGGCCTGGGGCCCGGCCGCCTGCGGCCAGGGAAGGGGCCCAGGCATGCTGGGCGCCGGGAGCCCGAGGCCTGGCCCGAGCCGGCGCGGCCCCGCGGAGGCCGGAAGCCCGCCGTGACCCCGCTGACCCGGGGTGTTCTCGGTTCGTTCCGCACGTCGGGGAAACCGAAAGTGCAGACGAGGCGGTGAGCGGGGACCGGGCAGGGGGAGGAGCGGGCCGGGGGCGGCCGGGGACCCCCTGCCCTCAGGCCCGCAGACGGGCCAGGGCCCAGGGCTGCTCTGAGGCAGAGGCAGCGAAGCTTTGAACGCAGAGCCAGCCGGGGAGCTCCTCCCTCCCCTCCCCCGACCGGGAATGCAGGCAGTGCCCTCCATTCCGGCGTGTGGAAATCCTGTCTCCCAAGCCGGGGGAGGGGCGGGAGGTCTCCCCTTCTCCCTGCCCACCCCCAGTCCGGGTCTGGGCTTCTCCAGCTGTTGTTTGACAGCCGCCTTTCCGACGGGACTTCCTTTATGCCTTTACAAACAACTGTCAGTACCCACCCGTCTTTATGCGGCGCTTTAGGTTTGCACCCCGAACTGGTCCTCACCTCCACCCTGGGCGTGGGGCGGGGGTCGCGGGCATCAGCCTCCATGGGGCCCCTCAGCCTTGGGTACGGGGTGAGGGGCTTCACTTCTGTTGTTAAGATGTCAGCGGCACAGTAGAGCTTCATGGAGGGGTAGGGGCAGACTGGGGAAACTGAGGCACGAGGCTGCTAAGTGACTTACCCAGAGTCAGCCACCGAGCTGACAAAGGGGTCCATGACCCCCCCCCAGTTGAAGGCCCCCTGCTTCGGGGGTCCCGCCCCGAGTCTCCACCGAGGGAATAACCTGCCAGTGAAGGAATTAAAGTCTCTTTGGGGAGTGGCCTGTTATTGCCACCATGTAAAAGCTGAGTCTTGGGAGTATTTTCATAAACTGGAAGCCTCGCTCTGCGATTCTAAAACCAAATATGGGAAAGAAACTGCTGTTTTTCTTTCTTTTGGCATTCCTAGATTTGGACCAGGAAGCGTCCTTGGAGGCCATTGAAGCCAGTCTCTTCATTTCACAGGGGAGGAAACCGAGGCACAGAACGTTCAGTCGTCGGGCCCACATTTAGGGCTGACCACGTGCCCTCCCTGAGCCCAGCCCTGGGGATACAGAGAAAGGCAGGAGTAGTGTCTCTGTGGTCAAGGAGCTCATGCTCTAGGGGAGACTATAGGCAAACATCAGTGTCCAAAGAAAAGGTTTACACAAGTGTCTATGAGAAGTCCTGAGTTTTTGGAGGGCCTGGGGCAGGTTTGGGACTGCTGCCTTCTTGGGAAATCATCTAGGGGTGAAAGGGTTCAATTCAGCACCTTTGTTGGGAACAGGTCTGTCAAGTAGTCCATGTAGGGTATGCCTTGAAGAGCTAGCAGGAACCTGGAAACAGCAAACTGTTTCCCTCCCATTCGTATAGCTGAGCTCTGGGAAAGGTTAGTGAAGTATCTAAGGTCGCACAGGTGCCAGGTGCAGGATTTGACCTCATGCTTTCCTGTCAGGAACCCTCTACCTTCCCTTAATATCGTACAAAACTTGAGGCTTCTAGGAAGTTCCTCGTCATCACCCTACAAAGAACTTGAGGGAAGCAAATTTAAGCTGAAGAACCCATAGGAAGAAGATACTTTCATTAATTTCATACATAATTATAACTTGTTTAAACAGATTTGAGATTAAAAATTACTCATTTCCTGCATTTGGTGAGCAAAGGCCCCAGAGATAAAGAGGTTGTAGAGGCCTGGACGGCACCTGGAGCCTCAGAGGAATGAGGGAAGGCCTGAGTTGAGCTTTGCTTTTGGAGGAAGCTACAGATTCAACAACACAGGAATTGAGACGGACAGTCCATTCCAGACATAACTAGGGCATGGAGGTAGGATATTAGGTGTAGGGGGCTGGAAGAAAACCAGGTTGATTGAAATATATTGGAGGCTAAGCAATTTGTAGTAACCCTAGAAAGGTTAGTCAATAGTTTTAAATGCCAAGCCACGGTTAGTATTTCATTTTAGAAGCTATAGGGAGTCGTTAAAGCTTTTTGCATTGGGGAGTGATGTGGTCCACCCTGTAGGTTAAGAATAATACATAATTTGGCAGCTGCACAGAGTGGACTGGAGAAGGGAGAATCTGGAGATGGGGAACAGTAGTTCAAACAAGACTGGGATCCTGTCTGGGGAAGGGGACAGCAGATGGTACCTGAAAAGACAAAGGTGGTCAGATAAGCCTTGTTCACTCTCCTGATGGGATCTTCTCACAGTGTTGTGCTAAGGTCTGCTCTCCACAATTTAGGAAGAATGTTGATAAATTAGGAAGGATCACAAAGAGGGCAACCTGAATAAATGCTGTGTAAAGGGATTGAGAATTTTTTAGCTCGGAAGAGATTAGCGGGGCACTCACCTGTTGTGTTCAGGGTTTCAAGGTGTATGTTTGGACCCAGTAGGCAGGAATAGGAACAAAGGGTAGGAATTGCACAGAGACATGCAAAGGGATGACTGGTCTCCAAAAGCAGGGGTCGGGGCTTACCTTGAGAGCCAGTGAATGGGCTTTTCCCACTCTAGAGCCCACTGACCGTCAACGTTTCTAGAGAATATTGTAGAGATTTCTTTCCTGGGATGGATTGTGCTGTGTAGCCTCCTTGGTCCCATCAGCCACTGTGTAATGATTTGTTTCCTGTCTCAGGAAGGCCCTAAATGATGTGGCAACTGGTGCTGTTTGTTCAGACAATGTTTAGACTCCACTAAGTTTTTTTTTCTCTTAATTATTTTATTATTTAATATTTTAGTTTTCAACATTGATTTCCACAAGATTTTGGGTTACAAATTTTCTCTCCATTTCTACCCTCCCCCCCACTCCAAGATGGCATATATTCTGATTGCCCCGTTCCCCAGTCAGCCCTCCCTTCTGTCACCTCACTCCCCTCCCAATCCCCATTCCCCTTACTTTCTTGTAGGGCAAGAGAGATTTCTGTGCCCCATTGGCCTGTATATCTTATTTCCCAGTTGCATGCAAAAAGAACGTTTTTTGAGCATCTGCTTTTAAAACTTTGAGTTCCAAATTCTCTCCCTTCTTCCCTTCCCACCCACCCTCCCTAAGAAGGCAAGCAATTCAACATAGGTCACACGTGTATCGTTATGTAAAACACTTCCACAATACTCATGTTGTGAAAGACTATTTCCCTCCATCCTATCCAGTCCCCCTTTATTCAGTTTTCTCCCTTGACCCAGTCCCTTTTCAAAAGTGTTTGCTTTTGATTACTTCTTCCCCATATATGTCCTCCCTTCTACCCCTTTTTTTATTCTCTTCCC
>CM053623.1:20340346-20356910 GCA_028646595.1 Phalanger gymnotis
CTTGTGAGTTGAGCTTGAACCTGGGTTCAGGTTCTAACCTATCTATATGGACTGGCTCTGTCTCTTGACTTCTGTGCCCCAGGCCACCTTCTGAGACCCTAAAATAGCAGTTGCCAATCTCCATGTATGAAAGGAACTTAACCTAGAATTTCCAAATACTTAACTTGCTCTTTTGACCCTGGGCAAGTCATTTAACCTGTTTGCTTTAGCTTCCTCTACTATAAGGAGGGAGGAGGAGGAGCGGGTAATACTAGCACCCGCCTTATAAGATTACTGTGAGAATCAAATGATAAAAAGTATTTGTAAAGCCCTTAGCACAGTACCTGGCTTCTAGCAGGAGCTTAATAAATGCTTGCTCCCTCCTCTTACAGTGAAATCTGTGATACAATCTGGATACAATCTAGTCTTCTCTCCTCCTCACTCCTCCCCTCCAAAAAAGGAAAGGTCCTACATATCATCTGAAGTAGTAACTAGCTATAAGTGGAACAGTATATGGTGGGAGGGTGAGGGTCTGAGAAACTTTGGGGAGGAATTTGCTAGTATCACTCCTTGAACCCTAACAATGCATGGGTGGGTTGCTGAGCTATCTGCCCTCTAAATTATTTGGTGCATATCCAGTATTGTGTATCTTTCCTAGGCATAAACAATGAAAATGCACAACTTAATATCTGATTCCTTGTGACATGAAATTTGTTCTGAAATTTCATGTAAAAAAATTTGTGGTACAATTCAGTCCTCTTACACTGTGGGCCTTGATTCCGTGCCCAGTGAGAGTGGGTCAGAGGAATTAGGGGTGTTTAGCCTGGAAAAGAGAAGACTTGGGGGGAACCTGATAAATGGCTTGCAGTATTTGATGGTCTCCCTCGTGGGGAAGGGACTTAGAATTATGTGCTTTATTCCCAAAGAGAAATCTCAAGAGCAATGTTGAGAAGTTGTTGAGGGGCAACTGGATGTTTAGACTGGATGTCAGGAATATAGAGCTGAAAGTTGGAATGAGCAGCCTAGAGAGTTGGAGCACGTGTGGGGGTGTCCCTACTTTGGAAATCTTCAGGGAGAGGCAGGAGGATCAATTGTTCTCTATGTCACAGTGGGAACTCCTTTGGTAGACCGTAGATGGCCAACAAGTTCCTTTCCAACTCCCAGAATCTGCGATTCTCTGATATAGGGGAGTTCCTTCTTATAACTACTATTTTTAAAACAATTTTAATGTCAAGCCAATTTACATTATATGTATATTTCAGTGAATTCCAAGTTGTTCTTAGAGCATAAACATGAACAGTAATGTAAAAGGTTTTTTTTGTTGTTGTTGAAAAAACATCTCCTCTGCCCTTTCCTCAATAGAATTCTCATTTAGAACTCTAAAATATTGTATAATTTGGAAAAAACCTAATCAACTAACTACTTCAGGGGTTTTTCAGTACATTGTAAACACTCAGCAAATACATTTGAAAGCATATAATGTAAGCCAGCTTGACTTAAATAATGGAAAACTCTATGAATCCATGCGAGGCTTTTCTATCTTCCACTATGTCCTGACATCTGTCCAAGCTCATGTTGATTGCTTCCGTGACATTATCTGGCTCATCCTCTGCCATCCCCTTCTTTCTTTCCCAGCGTCATGATCTTTTCTAGTGAGTCCTGTCTTCTTATTATGTGGCCAAAGTATTTAATGTTCAGCTTCAGTATTTGACCTCCCAGTGAATAGCCTGAATTTATTTTTTTAAGTAATTTGATCTCCTTGCTGTCCAAGGGACTCTCAAAAGTTTCTAGCACCACAATTTGAAAGCATTGATTCTGCAGAGATCCACTTTCCTTATGGTCCAACTGTCATAGCCCTGCTTTGCTGCTGGAAAAACCATGGCTTTGACTATATGGACCTTTGTTAGCAAGGTGATGTCTGCTTTTTAATATGCTGTCCAGATTTACCATAGCTTTCCTTCCAAGGAGCAAATGTCTTTTAATTTCATGGCTGCAGTTGCTGTTTGTGGTGATCTTTGAGCCCAAGAATATAAAATCTGACACTGCTTCCGTTTCTTCTCCCTTTATTTGTCAGGAAGTGATGGGACCAGTTGCCAAGATCTTAGTTATTTCAGTGTTAAGGTTCAAGCCAGCTTTTACACTCTCCTCTTTCACCCTTATCAAGAGACTTCTTAATTCCTCTTCACTTTCAGCCATCAAAGTCTGATCGTTTACATTTCTGAGATTGTTGATATTTTACAGTAAGATCATGATCTGAACCACAGTCAGCTCCAGGTCTCTATCTCTAATTTCCTTGAAGAGATCTCTTGTCTTTCCCATTCTGTTGTTTTCTTGTATTCTATTACATTGCTTATTTAAGAAAACTTTCTTATTTCTCCTCACTATTCTCTGGAATTCTGCTTTCATTTACCTATATCTTTCCCTTTCTCCTTTCCCTTTTGTTTTCCTTCTTTCCTCAGCTATTTGTAAAGCCTCCTCAGAGAGCCATTTTGCTTTTTTCTTTTTCTTTGAGAACCTTGGTCTATAGTTTTTCAGTCACTCTGTGTACCAGATGTGATCCCTTAAATCACCTCCACTTCATATGCATAAGGGATATTATTTAGGTCATATATTCTGTTGGTTTTCTTCCAATTTAAGGCTGAATTTTGCAATAAGAAGCTCACGATCTGAGCCATAGTCAGCTCTCAGTCTTGTTTTAACTGCCTGTGTACAGCTTCCCCACCTTTGACAGCAAAGTACATGATCATTCTGATTTTCATACTGAGATCTGGTGATGTCCATGCATAGAGTCCCCTTTTGGGTTGTTGAAAAAGATTGCATGCTATGACCAGCCAGTTATCTTGACAGAACTCTTATTATCAGTCCATGCCCTGCTTCATTTTGTACTCCATGGCCAAACTTGCTTGTTATTCCACTTATCTTTGGATTTCCTACGTTAGCCTTCCAATTCCCTGTGGTAAATGTGACACCTTTTTGGTACTGTTTCTAGAAGATGTTGTAGGTCTTCATAGAACTGACCAACTTTGGCTTCAGTGGTTGGAGCATAGACATATATTACTGTGATTTTGAACAGATGTCCCTCTGTCATTTTTGAGGTTCTACCCTAGTACTGTTTTTCTCACCCTTCTATTGACTATGAAGGTTACTCCATTTCTTGTAAGGAATTCTTTCCCACAGTAGTATACGTAGTGATCACCTGAACACAATTCACCCATTTCTGTCCATTTAAGTTCACTGATTCCTGAGATGTTGATGTTTTAACTTTCGATCTCCTATTTGACTACATCCAGCTTACCTTGGTCCACAGGTCTTCCAGTTTTCCATGCAATATCGATCTTTGCAGTGTCAGACTTTCCGTTCGTTTCTAGACACATCTGCAGCTGAGCAGCTTAATTAGTATTAGAGCTGCTTGTAGTCGTCCTCAACTCTTCCCCACTAGCACACTGAACACCTTCCCACTCAAGGGGCTCATTTTCCTGTGCCATCACTTTTATCATTTTAATACTATCCATGGGGTTTTCTTGGCGACAATACTGGAGTGCTTTGCCATTTCCTTCTCCAGTGGTTAAGTTTTTGGCCGAACTCTCCACTACGATCTGTCCATCTTGGGTAACCATGCACAGCATAGCTCATAGTTTCATTGAGCTAGGCACGCCCCTCCATCATGACCAGGCTGTTATCTGGGAGGAGAGTAGTTGGAGTGCTGTCAGTTATATTAAGCAGTTCTTTAATGGAAGAGGTTATTTAATATTCAATTCCAATTTAGGTGTCATTATAATAAATTGATGAATGATCTATTGAAAGTAAAATCATATAAAGTAGTAGTATATTAATGGTAGATTAACATTGCCTGTGAGTCAGAGGATTTTGTTTTTGTAGGAGGAGGGATCAGTATTCATTTTGCTTGTCAGACTATTTTTTAGAATTTGAATTAGATGGGCACTGAGATCTCTTCCAGTTTAACATGTAGCTGAACAAAATTTCTGTTTCCAACATGCCCCCCAAATAGTGATCTAGCCTTTGTTTGGAGACACCCAAGGACGGGGAAAAGCAGAAGGTTAACTGCTTCTCCAAGTGGCTCATTCCACTTTTAGGCAGTTCTGATTGTTGAGGACTTTTCCTTTGATCAAACTAAAATTTGCTTCTTTGCATTGTCTGCCCATTTACTCTCTAAGAACAAGCAGAACAATTCCATTACCTTGCCTACAGTTTGCAGGTCTGTCTCTCTCTCTCTCCTTCTCCCTCTTTCCCCCTCCCCCCACCCCACTATTTCTTTTAAACTTACAGAACCAGTTGCCTCACTCTCATCCTTTGGTAACTTCCATTCTCCATGATCCTCTGTAAATCCTCATCAGTGAGTCAGAGGTTTGATCCAGGCCAAGTGAATTGAAACTCCTCAAGGACAACTGAGAACCTAAATTTACTCTCTCCTTCCTTATCAGATCCTATCTCCTGTGCTGGCAGAAACCTCAGAGGCCATGCAGCCTTCAGCCCCCTATAGATGAAATGAATTAAAACCCAAGACATTCTCTGATTTCCCTGAAGCCCTGGATGTGAACTGGTTGCTAGCTGAGCAAGTAGGCCAGGTGCCCTTTCCCTTTCCATGGTACTGGGCTTGGCTGTCAGCTCTCTGTTAGTCTTTTTGGTTCTGTCTTTTCCAGTCAGTCCCAAGATCAGTCAGTCTCCTTGGCAGAAGCAAAATGTGAGTTGAACAGCCCTCCACTCTCCCCATTATCCATTATCATTCTATCCACTGAGCAGCCCCTTCTTTCCTCTGCCAGGACTCTACATTGCCTGCAGAAAAAAAGTTTAAACTCCTTATCTTGGTATTCCTGGCCCTCCATAATCTGATCCTAATCTATCTAACCAGTCTCTTCCACACATCCTAGCCTCTAGCCAAAGTATACTATTTGTCATTCCTTTAATATGTCCTCTGTCTTTTTGCCATTAGTAATATTATTTTTTTCTTCAAATTCCTTGTTTAGCAAGATAATATACATAAAGTTCTTTACAAATCTTAAAGCTCTGTATCAGTCAGCTATTACAATAGTAATTTCATGAATGCTCATGTTTATATATAAAGCTTTGCAGTTGAATAAAGTTTTAAAATTAGAATAACCCTATATGATTGGACCAATATTTTCACCATTTTACATATGAGGAAGTTGTTGTTCAGTCATTCAGTCATGCCTGACTCTGTGTGACCCCATGGATGTTATCTATAGGGTTTTCTTGGCAAGGATACTGGAGTAGTTTGCCATTTTCTTTTCTAATTTTCATTTTGCAGATGAGGAAACTGAGGCAAACAGGGTTAAATGGCTTGCCCATGGTCACAGCTGGTAAGTGTCGGAGGATGGATTTGAACTCAGGTCTTCCTGACTCCAGACCCATTGCTCTAACTACTGTGCCACCTGTTTATCCTTCATTCTTGAAGAGGATGAAGACACCAGGAAAGTGATGCCATGACATGCTAGTGAATTGGATGTAAGTGAGGCAGGACTATGTAAAGGCACCAGCATCACTTTCTCTTCCAGAGCCATCTCTGGGTCCATTGGTGAGATACAGATCAGGAAGAAGGCAGATGGCTCCAGATGCAGTGGGAGACCTTGGCCTTTTTTAACTAAGGTTTTTAACTGGTCTCAGTTTGACTGAAGCAATGCCCATTCAGTGATTAAAGCTAGATAAGAGATGAGGCAGTGAATAGCCTCTTTATCTAGTCCAAAAAAAAAATTTGAATCTGGGAGGAGAGACCAGCAGGGTTTCTGGCCAAACTTAAATAGTTGCTATTTACTCAGAGCTAGTCAGGGTCCAAACAGTGACCAAGGGGTGCTTGGCCTGAGACCTATCGTTGGCCATTCTTTGAGAGCTAAGTGATTTGGCTTTAAGGTAGGGTCCTGAAGAATAAAAAAGGTTTCAGGGATCAAAATGTATTCCTTTGAGCAGAACACACAGGTAAGGGTATGATATACGCTTTGTGGATTGTAGGAATAGAAAGAAAGAAGGGAGGTGGGGAGGGTGGGGAAGGAAAAGAAAGGAAGGTTGGTTGGTTGTGTTGCCCACCTGGCCAGTTCCAGTTGAGTCCCCAGGGAGTAGCTCCTGTTTTCTATTCATAGAGATTGTTATCCTTCGTGATATCAGGGAGGTGGTGCCATGACATGCAAGTAAATTGTATTTAAGTGAGGGAGGGCTGTACAAAGTCATCAGCCTCACTTTAGCTGCCCCACATATGAGGAAAGCAAGAAGAGTTCTGTAACTCATATAATTTCAGCCTCCATTTCTTTATCTCTGCAGTGGGGACAATAGCACCTTCCTCATAGGATTGGCAGGGTCAAATGAGATATATTGTATGCAGTTGTATTGCAAAATGTTTTGCAAACCTTAAAACATGATATAAATGTCAGAAGAGTTATATGACTTGGCCATAGTCATACTATTAAGAAGTAGCCAAATTGGGATTCTAATATCTAGGAGTTTTGACTCTCCAGGTTCAGTATTCTTTCTGCTCTATCATGCTAGAGTAGTATCCTTCGACATCCATGTAAAAACCCATCCTGGAATCCTTTTCTCATTCTGGGATCTTAGATTTAGAATGAAGCTTAGAGGTCATCTGGCTCAGCCCCTTCATTTTAGACAGGCAGAAACCAAGGCTCAGAGTGGGGAAAGGACTTGCTCAGATGGCAGGTGTGGCATTCCGTCTGTGACCATCTGTCTCCAGGTTGCTCTTTCTTCCCACGCTATGCTCTCCTCATTTGTACCAATGACAAGGTCAGAGTTGGGAGAGCTGGTTCAAATGTGAAAGAATTCACTTAGACCTCTGTAGCTATTGGGAGCTTTTTTCTTCCACAAGAACATTGACCCACTTTGATTTCTGAACATTTTCGACACCTGGCAAACAGAAACGCACAATCCCATTGTCCTCTGTGGCAGACTACTTCTGACCATCTACGTGCACTACTGTGATTGATTTAGATCCATAAGAGATCTTGGAGGTCCTCAAGTTCAGCTCTCTCATTTAACAGATAAGGAAACTGAGGCCCCTAAAGTTGAAGTAACTAACTTGTGAAAATCCCATGACTTAAGAGCAATTCTGTCCTGTGGAGATGGCAGAATGGGGAACTTTAAGGACATTACCAGCATCAGTTACGGTGGAGTATAATTATAACATCTTCAAGACCTTATTGTAAAGGGACTTGGGGCATGTTTCTATGGAGTATTGCCTCGCTTATCCCATATATGTGCTGTGCAACCACATAAAAGCCTCTATCATATTAACTTAAGTTGAATTAAAAACAGGTTTTCTTCAGATTTATAAATGTAGAGACTTAGGTTCCTGATCCTTAAAATTGGCAATAATGGGAAAGGTTAAAATATGGACTCATTTTGTCTTGGTTTTATCACGTAAGGGAAAACTGAATTTCACTGAGTTGATGACGTTTTGTTTGCAGTATTTAAGAATTGTGACTAAAATAAGGGCCCAGGTATTTACCTGATGCAAGGTCGGTTTTCCTTGTGGTGAAGCTTTTTATACACACACACACACGCACGCACGCACGCACGCACGCACGCACGCACGACATATACACATGTATTTATTTCTGGGTTTTCTTTTAAACAGCTAGCATGGATGCACTAGTGGAAGATGACATCTGTATTCTGAACCATGAAAAGACTCAGAGGAGAGATACCATCACTCCCATGTCAATCTATGCAGGAGATGAGTCCATGGCTTCCCACTTTGCCCTCGTCACAGCATATGAGGACATCAAAAAGAGACTTAAGGATTCAGAGAAGGAGAATTCCCTCTTAAAGAAAAGAATACGATTTCTAGAAGAAAAGGTATTTTGCTTGCCCTGTTCTAGTGTTAGACTGCATTATGTGAAACTTTAAAATACTTGAATTTCTAAAGAATAATAGTCTGTCTACCTTTCATTGACCTGACTTAAAGGTTTGGGGAGAAGTGAAAGGGGGTTCAGATTTTATTAGTGTAGGGAATTCCTGTTGAGGAAATGCCCTTTGCCTACCAAAGGAGGTCAGTAACTCTTCTCTGAATCCATTTGGCTTTCTTTGGAAAGGCTGGCTTCTGTTTCATGCTTTTTTTTTGGCTGGAACCTGGGAGTTTATTGGCCTAAGTAAATCCGTAAATCCGGGCGTGGAATTTATATTTGCCTATCTCCATTTATCTGCCCAGTCAACACTTCTGTAACTTAAGGGTCTTAGAGCATTGCCTGGGACATTGATGTGGTCATCCACTTGCCCTGGGTCTTAAGAATTCATTTGCTTATCAGAAGCAAGGTCTTCTTAACTGAGGCCTGTGCATACTATACTGCACTGCATACTATAGAATCTTGAAGTGTTTTTGTTGGAATACATTTAAATATGTAGTCATACCGAATGTTGGATCTGTGATCTCATTCATGTAGATATTCACATCAGTGACACAGAACTCTGCCCGTCTGTGTCTGCCATGAACATCGCACGTGGCTCTTGTGTGTGTCCTTCCTTCCTCTGAGTATAAACCTTACGCATTATATTGTTTGTTCTCCTGTTGCAATAGTTTCCTTAGGTGCAAACCTTTATTTTGTAGTATAGAATGCTAATAGAGACCACTGATTTTTGTCTGTTAGAAAGGCAAATTAGGTACAATTGGAGGAAGACCCACCAATATGTTTACATAGGAAGGTAGAGCCACTGGGAATTTAGACATAGACCTTATCTGAAGGGTGCTTTCTTAATCTTTCCTAGAGTTTAGTCCCAAGGTTTTGTTGTTGTGGTTCCATTTGGGGGAATATATATCAATGACAACTTTATGGTCTATATGTATGAGTATATCTGTTGTAAATTATACATTTCATAAAAGCCTGCCATTTCAGAATTTATTTATAAGTGATGAAACTGCTTCACTATAAATTAAGGTATATATTGAAGAATTTTTGGGTCCACTGGGCTTTGATTTTTAGGAAATCTGCTTCTCTTTATTAATTTACTGTAATGTTTTTAATCTTCCTGTTTCTGAGATGTTAATCTTGCCATTTCCATTTCTAAAAGTCAACATCTTCCACAAAGTGTTAGAATATATTATTCAGGCAATCAGAACTCTCTTATGCTATAAAATCTTGGAAGGGACTTGCTTGAAATAAGACAATATAGCTTCAATTTATAATAGGTCAGTGGGAAAGTATGGGTTGACATGGAGAAATGTGCTTTATAGCCAACCTTCATAACACGTATTCTTCAGAGTTAGGTATTCCTTTACGTGGCAATTCCCCCTACTCACATGTTAATGGCCTGAATAAGTTAAAGCAAGCCAAAAAATTGGTCAGTTTATTCTCTCATCAAGTTAAATTAATATTTGCTGAATTGAATTCTACAAATGTCCCTTATTAATTGCTGCTTTAACTTAAGGAGTTACCATTCAGAGAATTTTATTGTGGAGATATTCTTCCAAGGAAGAGATTGACACTTGCCTTTTGTATTTTCTTTTAAAATTTTCTTAATATAAATTGGTTTAGTAAAACATGGAACTTTAACCTAATTATCCTTTTGAGTGTTTTCTTTTTTTGTCCCTAAATTGCAAATTTTGGGGTAATCAGTTAAACCTTTAGATAAATTAAAAACCCCAGTAAGTAGTATAAATTCTTGAGTTTTTCCCCCTATTCTTCTGTATTTAGCTTCTTGAAACCCGATTAGATGAAGAAACAAGCTCAGTAGGACGAGAACAAGTAAACAAGGCCTATCATGCTTATCGGGAGGTCTGCCTAGACAGAGATAATTTGAAAAGCAAATTGGATAAAATGGTAAGTCCTTTTGGGAAATGGAGTGAGATTAGCTGAATGCAAATGACTATTCTCACCTCTGCCAATCTGAGTTTTTAAAAGATTCTTAAAACATGTTAAATTTTCTTTCAGATGTTTTTCTATTATAAAAACAGATACTAAAAATAGACTAATAGGTTTTGAGAATATTGTAGGTTATAGTGTAGCAAAAAATAGTGTAAGTAATAATGTAATTTCCTGAAGAAATTAAGACTGAATAAGTGAGGGGCTTTAATTTTAAAATATGGCTGGCATTAATTTTTTAACGTTTTTTTAAAAGAAGTGACATTGAAATAAAAGACAAATTTCTACAGTTCAATGAGGACATCAGGTATTTCATACAATATTGATATGAAAATCCAGTGAATAGAGAATATCCTAAATAAGGAAAGAAAAAATATAAATTGAAAGCCAAACTCCCGCCTACCTATTGAAAGACTAAAATACAATTTTTTTTTTCCTAGTACCTTTTTGGAACTAAAAGAGATTGCCATGGTCTGGTTTTTATACACATAGGCTTATCTTTTTTCCTCAGAATAAAGATAACTCTGAATCTTTGAAAGTATTAAATGAACAGCTACAGACTAAAGAAGTCGAACTCCTCCAGCTCCGGACCGAGGTTGAGACTCAGCAAGGTAAGAAGCAGCAGGCCAACAGCTGGTAGTGCAGCTCTTAGGCACCGACAGCATCTTTAACTGTGGCAGGGGGACCAGTGGAAGGAACATTGGCTCTGAGGCCACAACACAATTCGGATCCTTGTGCTCTGACTGGCCTCAAGTGAGCCATCCACCCTTGGAGGGTATCAGTTTCTTCATCCATAAGGTGCAGGGCCTGGGGTTTGTGTTCTCTGAGAACTTTTCAGCTTTGAATCTAAGATATTGTGTTATGCATTGTCAGATCCAGTCACAGTAGAGGATGTGTTTGCTTAATTTTTCTTTTTTCTTAGATTTTACATAAGGATTATGTTAGTTGACATATTCATTGTATCCTCACTTTTCTTTTACTTTTAATTTTTTTTGTATAGTGTTAATATTTAATACAAATTATGCTTTCCTCCCCCAAGAAATGATACTGCAAGAGGGACAGAGAGAGAGAGAGAGAGAGAGAGTGCATTCATTTTGCTAGAACAGTGAGAGCTAAGAAAACCAGATGGCTAAGCCTCTGGTATGTGTGGAGATAGGGGACACGGAACAGAATAATTGATTACAGAATGGAAAGAAGGTATGAAGCATTTCTAGTGCTCATGGGAACACTGCCCCGTCAATGAAATCAACATAAAGAGGGCCTAGAAAGTCATTGGATTAAACAGGTCCTGCCATTGGCTGATTGGGGCTCTGAAAAGTCTCTGTTTTTGATTCAGACCTCCCAAGAGTGACTGCTGCTCTGCTCTAGGGTGGGGGCAAGTGTGTGGGGTGGGGGGGAAGGAGAAGGGGGACACAACATCCTCCCCATGCTCCCCTTGGACTTCAGCACTGGAGGCACAGTGGCCATGCTAGAGGCTTACATAGTGGGCTAGACAAGCTGATTGGAAAATTTAAATGTATTTTCATCATGCTGATAGTGTAGAATTTTAAAAAGGATGAAAAGTTATCTTTTGTTAAAACTATCGTGAGCTCTGCTTATCCATGGCAAATTTTTTATCCCACGCTGGCCCCATGGGCATGCTCCTATCCCCTAATTAGAACATAATCAAGAATATCTACCGAGGGGAAAATCATAAAATAAATTATAAAAGCAAAAGAGTTCTTAGATTGCCTGTCGTTTTGGACCCTCTGTACTGCTGCTCTTCAGTGCTGTGAGATCTTTGAGACATGACTGCTGTTATTTTTATCACAAGCTCATTTCTGCATGTTTTCCAATTCCTGGTATAGTGGGACAACATTGCACTTGGAACCACAGCACCTGGGCTTAAATCTTGCCTTTGCTGCTTCCCATTCTGTGACTTTATCAAAGTCACCTCATTTCTCAGGGCTATGATTTTATCTGTAAAATTAAGAAGTTAAACTAAGATAACTATGTCAGTCCCTTCCAGCTGTAAATCTTGTCATGTTTTGATCTGTTTTCAAGGTTGGCACTGTTTGCTGATGACTTGAATTGTTGCTGTTTCTTTTTTGTAGTGATGAGGAATCTAAATCGACCTTCATCTAACTGGGAGGTAGAAAAGTTGAGCAATGACCTGAAAATCCATGGTTTGGAACAGGAGCTGGAACTGATGAGAAAAGAATGTACTAGTCTAAGAACAGAATTGCAAAAATCTAAACACAAGGTATACCAAATTATGAAATTAAATAGCCTCAGTCTATATCACCATTATTTTTCTTGAATCCCAAAGTTCACTTAAAATACATCTATAGAAACAGAGCAAAAATAATCTCCTGCCATGAAAACTATGTATTATCTTCTCATATAACCATATCTTATAAATGTTGTTTTGGCTTATATTACGGGCTTGCTGTGGTCTTTAGATTATGTTATTTTATTGAACAGCTTAACAATTTAAACCTTGATTTGCATCAGTTTTCTTCAGGTAGTTGAAGAAAACGTTATTTGGCCCTAGAGAGCAGAACCAGGCACAGTGGCAGAGTTAGTTCAGTTTATGGAAAATATTCCCAAATCTTTGAACTGTGGATTTCCTCATCTGTCAGGAAGAAACAGGTCTCACTCATGGGACATGACTACCTGGCTGAAATGCTATTGAAGTGTTTTTTATCCAAATAGGAAGTGGACAAGGTGACATAGAAAGTCTCTTTTGAACTTAAAGCTTCATTGTGATTATTTTGTGAAATCCATAATCTCCCTAAGTCTGGTTTTCCTTTATATAAGGGGAAACATTTCAAGACTTTATCTTTAAATTTTTTTTAGGTATTTTTATATCTAGATGAAATCTTAACCTGGGGGACATGAACTTGTTTTTGTTTTTAATAGTTTATGCTTTTAAACTATATTTCAATAGAATTGGTTTTCCTTTAACATTCTTCTGAGAATGGTTCCACAGGCTTCACCAGACTGCCAAAGGGACCCCCAGGAGACCAAAAAAAGGTTAAGACCTCCTAAGCTAGATGAAGTGGAAGGGGAAGATTCTGATCAGGGCTGAACAAAATTGATTTTCTCTTTGGTTTGAATGCTCAGCACTATTAAATAGTAAAGGTTGGATTTCTGGTACCTTCAGTCATCCAGAATATGCTAAGTGAGCATTTCCATATTTAGATAACTGTTACAGAAATTGTTAGAAGAAAAGAAAAGAAAGGGCTTGGTAATCCAGTTCATTTAAAAACATTCTTTTTTTATATTTCTTGGTTTCATGAATGTTGCATTGAGAGGGAAAATATGTTTGAATAAAAAGCAAGTCATCAAAGCATTAGGAAGTGAGTTTTCTCCTATGTTGGCAAAGTATTTACAGATCTAATAGTGTCTGCTAAAGAAATACTTTGATTGTATTGAATCTGACTAGTTCAGGGGCAGTTTAATTGTGTGGCAGAAACTCTTTGGCTATCCCACTTAGGGATTTCTGTGAGGACCTAATCTCTTAACGAATAGATTAGAGTCTAATCTAATCCAAACTTTGCAGAACAAATTCCCTAAATAAAAGGATTTGTTTTGTAAAACTTGGACTCTGTCAAAAGGCCCCACCCAAGGACCTAGAAGACTACCTGTAGCCTCTAGGCTGCAGGTTTCCCACCCCTAGATTAAACTATCTGATTTGTAACATCCCTTCCACCTTTGATCCTAATTGTGCTTTGAGTAGCTCAGATAGTCAGAAGGGAATGTCAGTGCTAATGTAGAACTATTCTTATGACTTCTATTTACCTTCACCATTGATGCCTGTAGCTTTTTAAAAAAAAATTACTATTGGCTGGTGGCTACTTTCTGACTTCTTTTTTGGGCTGATTCCTTTTGTAAACCTTAAAGTTAGAAAACTTCAACACTACTCTGCTTTCCAAATGTCTAAAGGTCATGCTGGAGTAATTACTAAATACTTTCCTCCAAGGACTCATTAAAAGAATGGCCAGTTACTAGAAAAGAGAAAGGGAGAATTCTTTTAGGCTAATTAGTTGTGACACAGTGTTGTGGGAATGACAACCTGTGTGATCAAGAGGATTCAGAGGGTAGAGACCAATGATCTTGTGTACTCATGTGGGTGTTCAAGGAGGACTAGCACTTCTAGTGTGAAGGCTTGCAGAGCCCTTTTCAGGGCTGCTCACCACCTTTGGTGTCCACCTGGCACTCTCACACGTAGCTCCAAGAAGCTACGGCTTGCGCAGTGGCCACACCTTGGTAAACTATCTTGGCAGATGGGCTGAACCAGGTTGACAGTAACCTACAGGTCTCAAACCTGTTGATGAGTTAACAGGTTGTCTCCCAGCAAGTGAAGACTTCCCCCACCTTAAATGGGTGGGATGAGAACAGTTTGTTCCAGTGGCCATGAAGGTAGCTGAAGCAAGGCTCTGTGGAGCACATAGAACTTGGTCAGACATCGAAGATGCCAAGTTATCCACTGTATCTGGGGCCAGTGCCAGTTGTCCTGACTTTTGTCTTGACTCTGGAAGAGAGGGTGAGACTGATGATTTTGGGCAACTGCCACACTTAAATCCAATTCACATTCAAATGAAAAGACTTATAGCTCCCTACACACTTCATGCAGTGCTTTACATAGAGTTGGCAAAGAATAAATATTTGTGAAACAGAAGGATCTAGTTTGGGAGTCTGCCTAGTGGAAATAGAGACCTGGGTCTGAGTCCCATTTGGTAACCTAATTCTTTTTTATTTCCAAATAAGATACTGTACACAGTAACGTCCAAGACACTTACATGTAAGCTATTATTAGAGAAAATTTGGGGATCTTGAAGCTAGATTTCCTTAAAACAAACTCCAGAAAATATTACTTACTTCACGGTTAGCAAAATGGCCTGATACTTTTTATTTGTTTTATTTCTGCACATTTTTGCTATTTCATTTTAAAATGATTCTCCCCCAAAACAATATGGTGCACATGTTTGAATAATTTTAGTCCCTAAATTAATATGCTACTGATTTTCTACAGCCCACTAGATGGCACCGAAGGGAATAAAATTACCTCATTGAATTTAATGATTTTCTTTAAATTTTGATTATGAAGCTACTGAATTTTATACTGGTTTTTTTTTTCTTTGAGTGTCTTTTTGATTTGGCAGTGTTTGTTTCTTGCAATATATGGTATACAAAACATTTCAGCAGTTATTGCTAATTATATGTCAAGATTTTATGTGGATGCTATTACTAGTTTCAGAATAATTTCTTCAGTACTTTAGTGTTTACAAAGTCCTTTCCTCACAATACTCCTGTGAGTTATAGATACAAGTAGTAGGAAAAAGTTGTGAAAATGAGACTCAGAGAATTTGTAGTTTCTCTGAGTCATCTACCTGGTAAATAAGTGTAAGAGCCAGAAATCAGAGCCACATCTTGTGCCTCAAAGACTCACGTCCTCTTCACAGTGAAACACAATCTCCCCCAATCCTACAAAAACAGGTCTTGAAATTTTGCATTTTCTATCATATTTCATGTCTATTATATATTTTGAGCAACATGACAAATATTTTTTTGGATCGATCCTTTGTTAGTAAAAGATTAAATTTGCTTCTGCAATTTATACCTACTGCTCCAAGTTAATCCCTCTTTCATACAGTAATCTTTCAGATACATGAAGACTACAACTATTGTATCCCCTCTGAATTTCTAGGCTAGATAACCCCACCTCCCTTAATTTAACCTCATGTGACACATTATCTTGGTTCCTTTCACTATCCTGGTTACTCTTCTCTGTATACTCTGTAATGTCCTTTATAAAATATGGTGCCCAGAAGTGAAAATAGTTATTTGGACCACGGAAGACCACTCACTTAGCCCCAAGCACCGTGCTTCTCTTAACGCCGCATAGTATTCCCTTCCTTGGCTCTCACTTCATATTGTTGATGCAGACCAGCAATCCTCTCAAACCTGCAGAATTTTTTCAGAAGAACCATAGCTACATCTCTTCCCCATCTTGAATTGGTGATGTTCATTTTTGAACAGTGGAGTGATGGAATTGGAGTCAAGCAAGCCTGTGTTTGTGTCCCACCGTTAACGTTCATTTGTTGGGTAACTGACCAGGTCCTCTCACCTTGCTGATCCTCAGTTTCCTCATCTGTAAAATGAGAGGGTTGGATTAGGCAGCTTCCAAATGTTTTTCAAGCTCTATTTCTATGGTCCTTTGGTTTATCCCTATTAAATTTCATCCTAATTAGATAATGGCCCCGTTTTCTGGAACTTGTTGGGTTCTTTCTGATTCTGATCATCATCAGTGTGTTTAGCTATCTATTCTTGTTTGTGTCATCTGAAAATTTGACAGACATTACCAATGTCTTTATCCAAGTCATTAACAAACATGTTAAAAGTCAGGGCCAAGCCCAGATCCAGAGCCCCTCTACTATCAGCCAGTTTACACATATTCCCAAGACTCTGCCTGACTACTTTCTCATTTCTGCCATTTCACCAGGTTCAAACACCCTTAAACTGGACTGTTGTCTAGACCACATCTCTATACATTGCCCACAATATTGAGAGACTTCATCAAATGCTTTGTGGAAATCTAGATAAAATGTAAGTCCAGCATTGCCCAGTCTACTAACCGTCAAAAAAGACATCGAGGTTAGTCTGGTGTGACCTGGTTTCCATAAAGGCCTTGTGGCTCTGTAGATCATGACTTTCCTTTCCAAAAGTTCACTACCTGCTCCTTTAAAGATACATCCTAGAATTTT
>CM053623.1:20357410-20393666 GCA_028646595.1 Phalanger gymnotis
TTTTTTTTTTTAATATGTCTAAGATTTCTTTTTTGAGAGCTTCTCTTCCTTCCTGGGCCAATTCTGTCTTAGAAATTTCATCAATCAATGAGCATTTATTAAGTTGCCAAGCATTCTTTTAGGTGCTCCAGATATAAAGACAAGAGTGAAACAATCCCTGCCCTCAAGGAGCTTATATTCTATAAGGGAAAACTATGTAGATATACAGACCATATAGGGTAATTTTATTTTTAGTGGGGAGACAATACTTAGGGGAGCAGGAAAGGTCTCGTAGAAGATGACCCTTCAGCTGAGATTTTGAGAGGCAGAAGTGAGGATGGAGATAAAAGATGGAGTATCCTTTGTGAGGGACAGTATAAAAGCCATTTGGGCTGGACTGTGGCTTAAAGGAAGGGGAATAATGCATAATGAGTCCCAAAAATAGACATCAGGTGGTGAAAGATTTAAATGCCAGAGGAATTTATAGTTTGCCCTAGATGTATTGACATAGTCAGATCAGTGGTTAAGGAAAATCCCTTTGGCAGCAATCTAGAAGGCATACTGGAGTGAAGAAGGTTGGGAGCCCAATAGCGAGTAATAAGGAGCTGAACTAATGTGGTGGCTCTGTGTGAGCAGGGAGGACACTGGATACTGAACATTTATGCCATCCTACCTTTCCAGCTTCTGAACCCTTTGACATCTGCTGTGACCAGATCTAGATTACCTAGCAGATTGTCTGTGTTTGTTTTTCTCTCACCATTTCACATGCCCACAAAGTTCTTATTATTTCTATTTCAGCAACCAGTTCCTCCTTATCAATGAGAATTGGGGCCATAATAAACTTTGCCGTTGTTGGTTCCTCTATCTTTTGCAGGATGAAATTATCTTTAAGGCAACTCAGAATATTATTAGCCACTCTGTTTTTGGCAAAGAAAAAGCTCCATCAGCTGTTTGAAAACATCTCCATCACTACTACATCAGCCTCAGTGCCAGGCTTTTCCTGTCTAGCCCATTTAATATATCCCATACCTGACTAAGCATTCCCTCTATGATTTATACCTCTGACAACATTCAGATCTTCTGTGTCTGATGTAGTCCATAGCATGATCCAGTGACCACATCACATTCTGTTTCTTTCTCATTTCATCACCCACCAAGCATCCCCCTTTATTCCTTTTGACTTCTGAACACATTTTAAAATACATTCTAGTGTTCTGCCCACCTTCTTATCTCTCTCTTCCCTTTCTGTGCCTGCTGTAACTAGCATATTTTTCCAGAGCAGCCTTGTAGTCGAGGGTAACAAGTCTTAGGTGTAACTGAAGGTGCTTGGCTCTTTCTGTTTAATGCCTTAGTATGCTGCAGTCTGAGATGATCGACTTCGTGGTTTTTCCTTGGATTCTCTCTGGCTCCATGCTGTTCATCAGAGCTACTATCTACAGTATCAGGCTGGATGACTAAGTAGATATAGGCCTCCACCTTCTGTTTCAGTTTAAAGCACTTAGGTTTAGATTTGACAGATTCTAAGCAAATAAATATTGTTTTGGAGCCTGCCAGTTTTAGGTACATTCCAGCCTGGGCCAAGTCATTCCTTCATTCCTTCATTCCTCCATTCCTCCACATAACCAAATTCCATTTTCAGACATCATCTTCCTGCAGCCTTTGCCTTCATCCAGCAGCAGCAGTTAAAGCAGCCTAAGATCTAGGATGCCATAAATCCTTAGTCATGGTTTCTAGATTCCTTTTGGCAGTATCTAAAAGTATAAATGGGTACTTTTACAAAAGTATTTTACTAAATTTTAAATCATATAAACTTCAACTTTACTTTTGCTTTTAATTGAGATTTTTTAAAAAGTTAAGAGATTATAGGCTTGAAATAATTGCAGTTGGACTGTTACTAATTAAATGTTTTGTGGGTGACTTATACATATATTTATAGAGCTTTATAATTTGTTTCTAATTAACATAGTACCATACTTAAAAATGAACTGCCTCAACTTTATTTTTATAATTTTTTTTTAATGAAAGGATCAGTCTCAGGAAGACAGTCTCAATAACACAGACTTCCAAAGGCCAACCATTCCAAGGTACAGAAATATCCTTGAATTTTAAAAATTGCAGATTGTGTATTTTTAGTGCTACTTTGCAACTATGAAATCCTGTGATTGCTTATGTTTGCATGAATATTAACTTGCTATGTTATGTCAAATGTTGTTTCATGATTTCTTTAATCTTCATTTTGGTACTTTTAAAAGCTTTATTCTAATGAAACTAATGGAGTCTTGTTATTTCATTATCATCTATCTATAAATAGACTGAGGCATCAATTTACTGAATAGATGCATTGCTAGAAAATTGTCTTTTTTTGGTAAATTAGGTAATATTTTAAACATATTTAAGTATTTACTATTTAAAGGAATCCTATATTGAATCTTTTTTGTGAAATGAAACAACTTCATAATTTGTCTTTTTGAAGTAGTAATATGCTTTTCCATATATCGTAATTCAGTTTTATGAAGGTTAGACTTCCAGAAATCTTTCAGATAACAGCATGATGATAGTGTACATTAATATGGTACCTTATAGTTTATAAAGTACATTCTTATTTGATCAAATATGAATTGTAAATATCCAAGGAGAAATTTTTGCCTTGCAGATAATGTGAGACTTTTTAAATTAAATTTATTTTTCAGTGAAAAAATATTTTATCCAACCCACCTCCATAGGAAAAGAAAAAGAAAAACAAAATGCCTTTAACAAATATACATAATCATACAAAACAACTTTCTGCATTGGCTGTGTACAAAAAGTGTTATTTCCATCTGCACTCTGAGTCCTCTGTCAGGATGTTGGTGATATATTTATATATACTTAATCACTGGACTATCTGGAATCTTCACTGACCATCGCATTGATCAAAGTTCTTAAATCTTTCAAAGTTGTTTGTCTTTACTGTGTACAAATTATTCTCCAGGTTCCATTCACTTTACTCTGTATCAGTTCATACAGATCTTCCCAGGTCTCTCTGAAACGTTCAATTTTGTCATTTCTTACAATACAGTATTATATTCCCTTTTCATATGCCGTAATTTGGCCATTTCCCAATAGATGGGCACTCTCTTAGTTTCTAGTTCTTTGCTGCTATAAAAAGATTTTCTATAAATATTTTTGTGCATATGAGTCCCTTCCTCTTTCTTGGATCTCTTTTGGCAGTAGAAGCCTGTTAGTGGCATCCCTGGGCCCAAGCCTATGTAATTAAACAGTGAACTGGGCAGGCATGGTTCTGATTGACCCAAATTCTTAGTCTGATTCATAGGACATTAATGCACCTGTTTTCCCACAGTCTCTCCAAGAGGTCATTTTCAGTTTTTGGTCAGTTTTGTTATTCTCATGAATTTGAGGCTGATAAATTTGTATTTGTCAATTGGGGAATAGTTTTTATTGTTATAAATTTGAATCAGCTCCCTATATTATCTTGGACATGAGACTATTATAAGAGACATTTGTTGTGAAGATTTTTCCCTCAGTTATGTTTTCTTTCTAATTTTAGTTACATTGCCTTTGTGCAAAGTAATTTTTATTTTATGTGATCAAAGTTGTCCATTTTGTCTTCTTTGATCCTACCTAGCTATCCTTTGTTTGATCACAAACTTTTCTCTAGTCATAATAAAATAACCATCATAAAGTCCATGAATTACCACTACTCTGTCTTATCTCAGATATGCAACTTAATTTTTCATGGATTACATGGCTAGATAGCAGTTTGGGGGTCTAATTTACATCAGAGTAAGAGAAAGGCAAACAGCAGAAGTCCATTATATGATGGGTTAGAGAGTGAGAAGGAAAGGCTAGTGCCCCCAAAGCAGCCTCCATAGAAGTAATCAGACCAAAGAGACTTTCCTAAGGAAAGAGAAGTCTTCACACTCCAGATGTGTGTCTCTGCGTTACACATATTTCTTATACAGCATAAAACATACAGAACTGTGAAACCTCATAGCATTCTTGGTTTAATTACTACAGGGACATGCTTAAATAAGAGAAGCGTATTTGACATGTAATTTTTTTTTTATATTCCTTAAAAGAGATTAAAAAGTACTAGTATTTAAAAAGCTATAATGACTAAGAATAGCTTGCCCCCACCCCCACTCTCACCTCCAGCTGTGCTGCATTATCGTGTTGGATGTGTTTTTAAAGCCAACTGTACCAGTGTTTACCGAGTCGATTTATCTCACAACTTGTGTCCTGCTGCTTACTTCCCTACATGCTAGATATACTAATGGTCCTGGTTTTTAAAATTAAACCTTAGGAGTGATGGCCACTTAATTTGAATTTCATAGACTATAATTTTAGATTCTGCAGAAGAGTTTTTGGAACAAACTCCATAACTAGAGAATAAGAATTAAGGAAAACCTGGTTGTTAAAATTGCCCTTAGAAATATCCTGGCTGTTGTCCCAGTGTGCTTTGTATTCAGTTCAGTGCATCTTCTCCAGGAATGTTGAATTTGATCTAGCAAACTTTAAGGAAACTAAGAGGAAGCTATTTTCAAAAAGAAAAAAAAAACACTAGGGATTTCCTTTGTGTGTGCTGGGAGAATGTACCTCCAGGTAGCACAATGCAAAAAACCTTATAGTTAGAGAAAATCTTGTCTTGCAGAGACATAATTTAAATCAGAGTGAGTTCGTTAGGATCTAAGAACCCAAAAGGACGTCTAGTCTAACCCTCACATTTGATACGTGAAGAAACTGAGGCTCACAGAATATGCCTGTGTATCAGAAGTCAGGTTAGTAGTAACATACAGCACAATCTTCCCCTTACAGTAAGAGCTTAATAAATGCTTGTTTTTGAAGCTAAAAAGGAAAAACTTGAAGATAGTGAGGGATATTGGAATAGATAACCAAAGTGAATGTGGAGCTTTTTCTCTTGAGTGAGATTTTTCCTTTTGTTTTTGATATTTTTCATTGTCCTTAAAAGCAAGAGATTCTTACATAGCATCTGTAATTTAAAAAAAAAATTAACAAAAAAAATCTACCTTTTCTAATTGCCTCCCACCATTGAAAAACAAAAACAGGAAGAAAAAATGTTGATACAGCATTTTAAAGAGCTATCTACATATTGCTATGTATTGATTTATATGTTTATTTTTTAAAGAGCTATCTACATATTGCCATGTACTGATTTATATATGGAAGGAACTTTGCTGGACTTCTAATCTTGCCCATACCTGACCAAGAAATTTTATGATATAACTTTATGATATAACTGACAAGTAGTCATCCAACCATTGCTTACTGCGGTGCCTGGAACATAGTAGGTGCTTAATAAATGCCTGTTATTGACTGACTCCAGATGCTTCCATTGAGAGGAATCGCACTTGGTTCTGGAGACATCTCATTTTATTTCTTTACTGTGCTGTCAGCGAATTCTCAGCCTAATTATGCCTCTCTTTACCTTCTCTCCCATCCAGAACCAGACAAAACAAGTTTGATCCTTCCTTTTGACAGGCATCTCTCATAGCCTTCTTTCATCCCCCAAATCTTGAGAGCTGCCATCCTCATCACCTTCAGCCAAGCATGTTCTCCAGTCCTGCCACCTTCTCAGTTGCCTTCTTGTCGAATGAATAATTTTAAAAATTTTTGAATGAATAATATTCAAATAATCTTAAAAATTATCTATGGCTGACTAAAGAGCCTACTAGACAGCTTCTACTTGAGATTATTTTAAAATACAAAATACCAATTTTCTGTTAAAAATGGCGCTTTTAACTCAGTAGATAAGAATGTAGAATGTTGTGTTTTTAATTAAAGATTTAATCTGGGCAACTGAAAAAAGTAGGCTAGTAGAGATCATCTTGCCTTTTCCAGCTTCATGTAAGCATTGGTTAAAAATCATTCGATATGAAAATATCTTTAAAATGGGGGAAAGGCCTTTTCTACAATAATATTAAGATCTCGACAACTGTAGCGATTAAAAAAATGCTTGATTGGTTTTATTGTGTCATCATCTTCCCCCATTCATCTGTTTTAATTTAATGACTGAGCTGTCATTTCTTCATTATCCACCAGAGGGAGGGCTTGTACTGGTAATCACTTTACCACCGGTTTTCAGTTACTGGGAGTAAGGGCAGCTACACAGCTACATGGTGGTCACCATTGAAATGAGATTGTTTAATGCTTTTCTCAGCTAGATGTTTTGAATGGGTTGCATGTGATTTGGATTTCAGTGCTGTCGATTCAGTCTTGCATGGTTTGTCACATTCCTTTACTTTCTTGAGGAAATCAAATAACATCCAGGTCATCTCCTTAAAACTATAAATACAAATTCATTTTAAAATGTTAGTTTGTCGTACTTGACGTGATTTAACACATGCATGATCTGTGCTCTTTTGTTGTTGTGTGAAGAATCATTGGGGAGGCCCAGAACTGCACTTGTAGTTTGTTTCACATATGGACAGGGGCCTGCATAGAACCGGTATCGCAGACAGCATCCTGGTGGTTTACTGGGGAGAAGAGAGATGCCTGGCTAATTTTTGTGAAGTAAATCCCCCTCAAAAATTTGCCGAAGCCCTGTGATTTTTAAAATATGTACTGTTGGAATTTGTTTTGACTGTGCATATTTGTTACTAGGGTTTTGTTTGTGTTTTTTCCCTCCAAGGGGGAGAGCAATTGGGAGGAAGATAAAATAATAAATGCTTATTCGTTGAAAAAAACAAATTTTTTAAAAACATACCTGGTTAGCAAATGTAGTTGCAAAAGACTTAAACCACCAGTTTGTTTTGTTAGAAGTCATGTGATTGCTGCTTTAAAACAATATATGCCTTTTTCATTGGAGTGAATGCTATATAAAAATAAAACCTATAAAAGTAAATCAAAATAATTCTAATATTTTTGTGCTTTCACTATTTTAATCAGTCCTCTGTAGCTAACCTCTGACCTATTTTTTAGGTTCTCATGTAGCTGAAACTCTAGCAGAAGAAAAACAATGACTGTCCATTAAACTGATTGTTTTCATTCATTGATAACATTCAGAAATGCAAGATATGATCATTCAGATTTGATGTGTCATTTATAATTTTTCATTAAAAAATGTTTCTGTGAGGCACCCACCACCTGAAAGTACAAAGTCTTTTAGAAGATAAGCTCTCTCTACCTCTTTATTCCTCTCTCTCTCTCTCTCTCTCTCTCTCTCTGTCTTTCTCTCTCTCTCTCATATAGTGTGATAGGCTTTGAACCTAGATCCAACCTCCACATCTTACTTGTTTGTGAGACCTGAATACGTCCCTTCTCTCTGAGCTTCAGTTTCTTTATTTTTGAAATGGAGTTGGTAAGGCCTGCAGTACCTAGTTCCCGGTGGTGTTCTGAAGATCAGTGACAAGAACCTCTGCAGTGTGCTGTGCTCATCCTAAAGCACTTGGCTAATGCTAGCATTCTTTGGCCTCTTGTCTAGGAAAAGCCGGGTCCTCTCTCTTGGACCATCGTAGTCATTGAAACGAGGTCGGTTAGTCACACATGAAACAATTTTAATACCTCAGATGTAAATATATTTTTCTTTGCCTTGAGTGGGTGGTAAATGAGTCCAGGCATCAGATATGTCTAATTTGGATTCATAGTTCTAAGATTCTAAGAGTAAAATATCAAATTCTGAATGTTGGTTTACTTTTGACTAAACCAGTCATAATTTAATAGGTGCTACTATAATCACTAAATTCTTTTGAAAGTGAACAGTTTATTTTCTGTGTTTAAATTTTTGCTTGTTAAATTAGAATAATTTGTTTCCTTTTTAATAAATGATAGTCACTTAAAGTCCTAAGAAGAAATTTCAGTTATGATGCAGATGACTTTTTTACTCTCTTCATTCCATAATACATGTTCCTTTTAATCTTTAATCATGGTTTTGTTGAGTCAGTTTATATTTAGATGTGAATTTTGACTGGAAAGTCATTATGTTCAAATCTACTTTTAGATTTTGATCTTTAAGTCTGAAGGACTACCTGGAAAAGTGATCTTAAAAAAGAACAGTGACTGTTATGTTTTGTAAAATCTCTATTTCAGTGATAATGTGCAACTTGCCTACTGGGAACTCAAGAGAGAGATGTCTAATTTACATCTTGTGACTCAAGTACAAGCTGAAATACTAAGAAAATTCAAAACTCCATCTCCTATCAAGAAAGGCAAGTCATCACCAGACACCTGATTTTAGCCATTCTGTTTGGAGAGCAGCTCGCTAACATATCTTTGCAAAATCTTATGATTTGAAGATGATAAACCAGAGAACACCATGTTTCAGGCTACTTAATCTCTACTTTGGCTGTAGTAGACTCATAGTGGACAACTTCACATCTAAAGGTGTCACTGACGTGTTTTTTCTTTCGTTCTCTATTCTGTTCCCCTTGTGGCTTTTTTTCTCCACCAAGTGTTGCTTATGTGTACAAGGCTGAGGTGTTAGGTTGACTCTGTTTGACCTTTTACCACAACTTTTTCACATAAGAACAGAAGAAGGCACCCAGACTTGTGTTTTCTGAAGTCCATGGTAGGCATATAATATGCCAAGTAACAAAACTTCTCGATTTTTGTATATTTTTGAAAATAAAACATTTTTTAGACTTTTTTTTCCCGTTTATTTTGCCAAACACAAGGATTTTTAAAACGTCTTTGCACATAGCTACATTATTGCTTAAAAAAGACAAAATACTGATACATTAAAATTGGTATACTTTTATTAACCTTCTCCTGATAACACGAATTGCTCTAACTTTACATTTTGTCTCTAATATACTACTCGGTGACTCACATTTTAGAACTTTGTATCATCTGATTGGTAACAGTCCAAGTTTATTGACTAGGTTTTTTTTTCCTTTTTAATCATATATTCCTTAACAGTTATAAATGTAGTAAAAAAAAAATACATTTTTTGGAAAAATCCTGAGTTGAATCATTTTGTAAAGACAAGAACTTTTGTATAAGGTCACCTTCTAGCTATTCTCACTTATAAATTGAGAGTTTTGTTTGTCCTGTTTTTCTTGGAACACAGCTAAACTACATTTTTAGCACAATTCTCTTTATAGGAGTTTAACGGAATAACATTGTGACTATAATTTTATTAAGTCAAAGTGAGGAAAGACAAGAATCTGAATAAGAATAAAAACCCTTTTATCCTGAAATGGCAGAGATCTGGCTCGGACATTGAATATTTTATAATACATGACCAGGACAAATTATTTAATATCCTTAAGACTCAGTTTCCCCATCTATAAAATGGAGATAATAAGGCTTGCATTTCCTACCTCACAAGGTTTTATGAAAAAATACTTTTAATCCTTAAAGTATTATGGAATTATTATCATCATTACCATCTTACAGGGGTTGTGGTAATCAGCTCATTCATTTGGTTAGTCAAGATGATTTAGTAAACAAACAACTTATAATTCATTGTATGCTTGGATCTCACCTGGGCTTTAGAATAGTTGGTCTGATTCTTTAAGGGGGAAATGAGTGAGGAAGTCTAATTCCTGTAAGGAAAATCAGTAATAGTGGTCCATTTAGAGAGGTTGCTGTTTTCTTGGGTTGAACCGTGTTTAATAGAAAACTGGGGACTATTTCTGTCTATTGCTACTTAGATCAGTAGACAGGCTTTCCCAGCTTTAGGGGGGAAGGGGGAAATGCAGGACGGGGATGGGATGGGATACAAGAAGGTGTTTCCTTCAGAATTGCCACTGGATTATCCTGTGACTTCTCATAAGTAATATCATTTCTGGTGCTTAAGGCCATGTATTTTCCAAGGCTGATTTTCTCAAGTGTGAATGCAGGCTCAAGGGAAGTATTCCCATCCACTGAATGTGCTGCTAGGAGCCGAAGCAGAGGTAAGACACGCCTAGGTCTTTGCCCTGCTGCCATGTTGACCTTAATGTTGAGCAGTGCTGCTTCCAAGCCTGCCTTCCCCACCCATCCTGCGTACTTGATATAATTTATAATGCAATTCTTTCTTGCTTCTTTCCAAATTGCATCATATAGAGCTTTTGCTATGTATCACATTCTTTTTGAGCTACAAATAATTTTATCTTCTAATATCTACCCTGTAATTTGGAACTAAGTGAAGAGATACCACTGTGCTATTTCTAGAACACTGGCTGTGTACTATGCATATATATGACTTTTGATTTAAAAAAAAAAAGATAGCTATTACCAGCAGAATTTTGGTCTGTTACTTGGTGTGTGCTAAGAAGAAAAGGACCATTATGTCTACAGGTTAAATTATAGGTCCAGTTCAGAGTCCCCTACTTCACATTTCCGTCTGAAATTGGAACCGCTGAAAAACTGACTTGGCTTTCCTTATGTCCCAATATGTGGACACCCAAAGTTGAGGAGTTTTTGAACCGTAGGTGGAGAGGTATGTCAGAGCCTTCCTGGGGTAATCTCATACTGCCATGCTGTTTCTTCTTATTAAAATGCAGATTTTAACCAGTTACCTCTTCTGCTGGTTGTGTTAGAGCTGAGTTCCCTGATAAGGACTGAATTTTTTATGTCGTAAGAACTTTTAGTTGCTTTTAAAAAGGAAAATACATAAAAATCTAGGTAATTGTTACTGCCTTACGTACATTTGAACTTCAAGTACACCAAACTGAGTGACCATTTATTTTTATAAGTGGGAAACATAACTTCACCAAAACCCTGTTCAGATTCCTCATTGTGGTGCAGAGGTGAGCTTGACCTCTGAAAGGCTATACCAGCTAGACGTGAGCCCCAACACACCCTGCCAAGGCAGAGAGATTTCATTTACTGGTTCAGTGAGGGCAGAAAGCCTTGTGAATGCATTCACTCTGGACTGATGTACTTTTCAGCCATGGTAACTTTGAATTACAAGTGGGTTATGGTTAGTGCTGGTGGAAGAAAGAACCACACAAAGAAAAATCACAGTGTGATTTTATTATTTTAAAGTGTTGAAACTAAAATTGTACAACTTACAGGAAGATAATGTATAATACACACTAAGGCCAAAAGCAAAATAGGTCTTTATGCTTAAAATGTTTTTTGTGCAACAATACTTTCTTATGTAGGGTAGCTAAGGAGACACCATGATCAGGAAAACTGAAATCTACATTTCACCAATTTAATTTGAACATAGATTTCAGTTTTTTATTTACTGAAATCAGAGATGAGTAATCTAGTTTTATATTTTGTCATTATTATATCTTTTGACTCAGGTGTTTTATTATAATGAATATTTCTTTTAAAAATATTTTTAGAGATTTCACTAATTTATATACAGCATTCATATCCCCAAAACTTAGTCAGGTTTTACTGTACTTCTTTTAGATAGGGTTTTTGTTTGTTTTTTTAATATGGGCTTCTGATGCAATTATTGAATATACACATAGTAGTTACTATTTTAAAGTTCTATGTAAGAAGCACAAGGATTCTTAGATAATTCCTCTGAAAGTAAAAAACAAAACAAAATTTAATTGACACAGACCCCATATCCTACTTGAGGTTAGGTTTACTAAACAAATGAATAGTATGAACCACATTCCAAAGGAAACATCTAACCTAAAGAGAACCTCAGTGTCCACAGACATGTAAAGAGGGAATGTGCTAATAAGTGAAAGATATTTCTGTGCTATGCCAGGTGTTTTTATTAGAATAAAGTTTTGTCCAGTTGTATAGGACCCTTGTAAAGAAAGTGCTCTTTGAGGTACATTTCTATAGATCTCACAAGAGCCCTTCAGGAAGAAAGGCTGCTAGTCTCTAGCTCTTACTGAGTGACCTGGTCAGTCCAGGTCCTCTGCTTTGTTTACAAGTGATGCTGGGATGATCCCAGAGTTCTTGACCCAAAACCACCACACTCTTCCTTCAGTGTTTCATACTTGAAAGTAATTACTTCATTAAAAAGTTTTAAAATTCATACTAGCCATTCATCTAATATCTAACTTGTCCTCCTTTTGCAGCTTGTGCACCAGTCCAGTGTGTCGAAGACCTAGTGAAGGACTGCACAAAATTACATTTGACGTCTTTAACTGCAACCTACAAAAGACACCCTCCTCTTTCACCAAATGGCAAAGCCCTCTGTAGCACCATGGGTTCTCCTCTGTCCGGAGATACAAAGATTTTATTGGAGAGAGCAAGTCTCCAGTCATGGGCAGATAACGAGAGAGTCATCCCTAGTGGTGGTACAAACTTTCAAGAACAGAATTCCTATGGCAGAAATTCTTTAGAAGACAATTCATGGGTATTCCCGAGCCCCCCAAAGTCTAGTGAGACATTTGGGGAAAGTAAAAGTAAAACACCTTCTCCCAACCTGCATCACCTGGATCAGCATAATCCAAACTGCCTTTACAAGAACTAATTCAGAAGAGACGTGTGGTCACCTTGGGAAGAGCTGTCTGGCATTAGTAGGATGTGCAAGAAATACATGGAAGGATCTGATTCCATTGCGGTGTAGTGTTCTGTGACCATCCTTGATTTCATGTACGCTTGGATTTGCACATACTGTCCTGCAGTCGTGTCGTTAGGTTTGTCTTTTTTTTCAGTATAGACTAAAACAACTGTTCTAACCAGCTCTATTTTACCTAAGTATAGACATATGCACTACTTAATAAATTACAGGAATTCTCTTAGTGTTTTTAAAAGACAACTCTACCTTTGATAACAATTGCTGTAGATTTAGGCATCTCAGGTAAAGAAAAATGATAGAAACTAGTTTTTTCGGCTTGAGTTCAGAAATATAGACACAGGTTTTGTAAGGTGTCTAAATCACAAATACATTCACTCTCAAGAATAATAGAAAGATTGATAGAATTTTGGCTCAGATCACATAAATTACAAAAACCAAAACAAATCCTACCTAGGGGAGCAAGCAACTAGTATTTCAGTTCCCATTGGTCTTTTTATGAATACACATAGATTGTGGAAATATTGGGATGGAATAATTGTTCTAAGGATAGTCCATTTTTGTATGCCATTTTTAGTTCAGATTTTCAGAATTAAAATTGCTTTTTTGGCCCAATGGTGCTTGTTACCATTGTACTAGAATAGGCACCATTATTTTTGTGTGATTTTAATTCTGTTTACAACCCAGACCGCTCAATCATTGGAACTGGCCCCATTCAATAGCTCCCTGGAGTATTCAATTTAAATGTCAAGATTTTATTTTTAAGTAATAAAAAAATGACAAAATAATTGGAAAACTTTTTTTGTGTGAAAACTGCGTATTACTCATTGGGTGATAGGTAGAGTCAGGTAGAAAAGGTTTTACAATTTTCAACCTATCAGTATGTTAAGAGGCACATGTGAGTATTTGGATGTTTTACTGGCCAAAGGAATAAAGTGTCCCAAAGTGACCACACTGGCTGCCTTTTCTTGAGTAAAGCAGTTTAATTTTAAAATGGCAATACATTAACCTCATGGAGAAAACTTCGGATTTAGTGAAGGATCATTAATTGCTAAGGAATTTTTGTGAGGTTGCCAGAGTTTTGCAAGAGCAAACTGAACTGAACAGTTTACAAGTATGGAAGAAACAGCTGGCCTTCCAGGGAACTTTATGGTAACGATTGTGTATCTGTTACTTGTAACTGATGCCATCCAGACATTTCCTGGTGTAGAGACCTTTTTGCCTTGGGATCTTGAATGTTTCACATAGCATTAATGCTTTTTTTCCCCCTTTTCAGTATTAGGCAGTTTGGTGTAATTTAAACTCAAAAGATTTCCTCAAGCCTCCTGCTGTATTACTGAACAGCATACATAAACAAGACCAGATATTGTTTGTATCTTTCTATTATCTTACTCACGTAGACTGGCTTGTCTGTGATTAATGGAAATGGTGTCAGATGCTGGAATTTATTCTGACCAATGAACACAGCTGACTCAAGGGAGTACAATCTCTTGCAAAGTAATAGAACAAATCCAATATGCATAAAACAAATACAAGTCACTAGGCTTTAGCTGATAGAACCAACTACCTGTGTAATAACAAAGTGGCAGAAACTATTTCTCATGTGGCTGCATAGACTGTATATTATGTCTGATCTCTAATGTAGCTTTACTAGTGTTGCTTTTCCTTAACCAAAATCGTCTTTTTTTTTTCCTTTTAAAAGTAGTAAATTGGGAGACACTGGCTTGGATAACATTCTGAACTATACAAAGATGAAATCATGACTTAAATAAATTATTTTTATTTGAATATGACTGGATGTCAGATACTTTATGTTCCATTGCCTATGACATGTCCCTCCATCCCTCCTTCCCTCCTTTTTGGTCTATTTGATAATGTTGTTTTCTAAGCACAAGAAGACATTTCTCATGATGGTTTTTTATGCCAGTACCCTCTGGCATTGGGAAAATTGCTTTTCTCTTCCAATATATACGTCATACACTTGAACTCAAATTTACACTTTGAAGTCACTGCTAATTAATGAGAGGGATTAAAAGATGAATGAGGTACAATCTCTATACTCCAGAAGCTGGCAGGCTTGAAGGGTACAATAGCATTCAATAGAGGCAGAAGTTCTCTAACAATATAAAATGCTCTATAGGTAATGATGTCTTTAGATTATGTCTAAAAAGCAAGGCCATAAGTCTAGTTAGTGGTCTCTGTCTGCAAAGTAGGATTTCTTTGTTCTAAATGTCAGATTAAATAAAGAATGCAGTGGAGGTATGAAAAGATGCTCTAGTGATGTTGATAGTAAGCTCCTTTTAGGAAAAGTCATTTTTTTCCCACTAACTTCCATTAAAGCCTAATGGAAAGAACACTGGACTTGGCATGGGAGACATCTTGGCTTCTCTATTATTAAGCACTCAAGAATACTGTTAGGAGTTCTGGGGGAGATAAAAAACTTAAGATTCAAGTTTCATAATAGCAGAGATAGTATTGCTAGAATGTAATTCCTACAGAGATTAATTCATATAAGAGAAATGCCATGTGGTGTTCAGAGAGGAAAACACTCAATACTGAGTAGAGGGAATCCATTGGGAAAGTTTCATGTATTAGGGCTTCATTTGGGCAGTGCTGCCCTTTGCAGGTGTAGACATTTAATGTGTAGGTGATAGGAGAGCATTTATTAAACTCATGTGATAGCAAGTCCTAGAAAATACCTTAATCTTCGAAGAATGAACACTGGCAGCTATGCAAAGGGCGATGGAGAGGCTGAGGAGGGCATTAGTAAGCTTCAGCCAATACATTCCCAACAAAGACTTATGCACAAGTTGCCTAAAGAATGTCATAGGGTTGTATGACCAACACTCTTCACTGGGCTTGTCTCAGTAAGGAACAGCTGATAGTTCTAGTGGTGTCCCTGCAGTGTCAGGACACGCTGAGGAGGTTTTCTGGCAGGTATATTGGAAGATCACCGCTCTAAGGAGACTTCCAGGAGGCCATTTTCAAGAATCACCCCCTATCATCATGATCTACGTCAGAGGTGTCAAATATGCCTCAAGTCTCTGAACCAGAGTAAAATGTAACTGGGAAATATTTAACAAAATAAACAAAACAGATAATATTCACATGTGGTTTTCTAAGTCAGTAGGCAGCCCACAGGGGTCTTTATGTGTGATTTGAGTTTGACACCACTGATGTACATGATTGGAGGGAGTCCCCATATTAGTAAGATGGAGAGGAGGAAATACAGCTCACAAAGACTGGGTCACACAGCCAGTGATTGTTCAGTGTCAGGATTCAAACCCAGGTCTCTTGACATTAAGTATTTTGGATGTTCTGCTACTGCATGTTGTTTCATATTGTATCGTTTCTCCAACCAACTGACGCCCGCCTACCAGGGAGGCAGAATTTACAAAGCACTTGACATGAAAGCTGATTCGGTCCTCATAACCCTGTGAAGAAGGTGGAATTCTCATCCTTGCTTTACAGACCAGGAAACAGGCTGGAAGAGCCCAGAGTCACACGAGGCACATCTGAGCTCTGGCCATGCTCACTCCAGTCCAGTGCTGGCTGCTCTGCCACCTGTAAATGTCAATCTCCTTTGATCCTCACCATAACCCTGTGAGGAAAATGCTACAGGGATCACCCTACTTTACAGATGAGAAAACTGAGGCTGACATTAAATGATTTGCTCAGGGTCACAAACTAGGAAGTATCTGAGGCAGCATTCAAACCCAGGAGTTGGGAGTTTTCTTATAGTCTGACACGCTGCCCCCTCCTTTAAAAAATTCCTTGTTTGAGGCAGAAACTTGGGGCCCTTGGAAGCCCTGGACAGATTCTGAAAGTCCATTTAGCCTATCCCCTTCCCGTTGGGTCCAGCTTGCTGTCCATTTGCAGCGACTGCAAGTTCAGTGCTTTCTCGTACTGGATCAGCTGTAGATGTTGGTCATCTAGCTGCATATCTGGACAACAGGCACCCTTCATCGCTTGGTTTTTCTTATGTGTGGACAGGACAAACTTGAGTGAGCTGAAGTATCTTTTAGAAACATCTGCAGCGTTCTGGGGTTTGATGTGATCGACACAGTCAATAAAAAGTTAAGTGTAGTGAAATCTTGTATTTGCCACACTTTTTGGTCAACTGTGTGACTGTGAAGAGGTGATCTATTGTAGAATTTCATTTGTGAAAGCCTGCCTTTTCCTTCTGAAATCTTCACTGAGGATTCTCTTGAAGTACAATTTCTCTCAAAAAAAAAAATTGCAGAAAAGGGGAAGGAGGAAGAGGGGTCAGTAGTGATTTATATTCTCGATCACTTTTTTTTTGAGTAATATAGTCTGAAAATCTTTCTAATCATTGGTGTGCTCTCATTTTTCATTGTTCCTCAGTGCCCCCAAATCTGTGTCATTCTCAGCATATACTTTTTTTGTATATCCTTGTCCCAGCTGGTTACACTTCCCATCTTTATATCCTTCAGTACATCTTCCATTTCTTCATAGTTCCCATCTGGTACTGTGAGGCTAGAACACAAATGTGTAGCTCCATTGAGCTTCACAGTGAAAAGTTTGTGGCACAAACCAACCTTTACAGACCTTTGCCAGTTTCATCTGATGACTTGGTTCGCTTGTGTCTTGCAACAACCTTTCTTTAAACTGTTTTCCCTTGTGCTCTTTTTCACTGTTCTAAGAGGGAATACTACTCAGTAGCCCACCATTTCCCTCTGCAAGATTTGCAAATGCATTTCTATCCTAAACTCTTGCTGCCCTTGGCTGTCATAACTTGCCACTTGGCAGGAGATTAAGTGCTTTGTGGCAGAAGCAATCTCTATATTCTTTTGTTCTCTTTGTTGTGACAACCGATTTACATTGGGTGAACTTCCTTAGGACAGTGATAGTTCCTGTCAATGCCACTTCTTTAATCTATTTCCTGTGTTTTGGTGTCACCAGCTCATTGAAGTAGGTCAGGCTAGAGTTACCTCAAATGCATGCCATCTTTTCTCATTCTTATTCTTTATTCATGTTTGATATTGTTTTTATCTTTGCTCTAACAAATCAGTGAGTGGTCTGACTACCCGGGTGTTTCAGAAGTGATTTCCATGTCAGCAACCAGTTATTTCCTGTCTATTCAAATAAAACATATTGCATTCTTGTGATGTTATTTCTTGCTCATCATGTGCAATGCTTCTTGACCTTTCTTAATGAAAGTATTTCTAACATAAAGGCAGGAGGCTTCCCTATAGTCTACAGGTCTTTGGCCTGCATTGTTTCTTGTATTTTTAATTTAATGTCTTTATTCTAACCCTAACAGTGCCCTCTCCCACCCCGCCCCTGGCCATGAACATTTCCATATGCTATCTATCTACACACAAAATGAATTCAGCAAATCATTTTCAAAACTCTCCTGCTTTTCCATGCTTCCTTCTTGCCTACCTTCTGTTCTTTGGGTCTTTTAAATATTGTTTCAAAGGACTTCCTGTTTTCTTCTTCTGACATCACCATCACTACTCCTCCCCCAGAAAAATATCAACAAAGAACACAAACCCTTGTAACAGTAAGAATAACCCAGCACAACAGACCCCCATGGTGGCCCCCTGGGGCCACCTTCGGTCAGGACATGAACAACATACTTCATTATAGGGAACGTGGACGCTGCTGGGAGGAGAGCTCTTAAGTCTTTCAGCACAGCCTTCCCTTATACTGCTCCTGCAGTGGTAAAATCTGTCCTCCCAATTCCAGTCACTTCAGCGCATCAGTTCCTACTTCCCAGGAGCAAATCATCTTCTATCAGTTCTTAGCAGGCTTTCTGACACAATGGTTTTTTAGTCCATTCATATACCACAATTTGTGCAGATACCCTCCAGTTAATGAGCACCCTCTTCATTTCCAGTTATTCCTCTCCATGCCCGCCCGCCCGCCCCCACCATCGCCTATTCAAAAGCATGAAATTCCTTTCCTTACGACTCTTCCCTCCTAGGCTTTATCCTTCCTTGACTCCGCCTGTCTTCCCTTTTTTTAATCTTTTGATTTTATTCTATTATTTCTGTTATATTGGCCTCTCCAAGTAGGAACTCTGAGCTATTCCTTTGCGACTCCCTCTCCCTTTGGGGCCTCAGTTATAACAAGGTTGTCTAAAGGGATACAATCCAATGTTGCAGCCTTGCGTCCACAGAGCCCCTGGCTCCGGCCCTCATTGTTGTAAGGAGATGGAACAGGGAGAACGCCGTACTTGTACTACCTACGTCACAGATGGCCGTAAGGATACGATTCAACAAATATGTTACAATTATTGGTAAGCTTCAAGGTGTCACGGAAATATGAGCTATTCTTTCAAATGCCAAGAGAAGAGGAAGAATCCAGAACAAGGGGCGGTCAAAATCATCTGATGCTGTCTGCCTAGCGAACCAAAGAGGATGACTGAGAAAAGGCCTTTGGCTTTGAGTGTGTCATTTCACTAGAACGAGGGAAACGAGACTGCAAGAGTTAAGGAGAGATTAGGGTGGCCAAGTTGGGACATTGGGTAGACTATCAAATAAGGTTAGGAATAAAAGAGCAGAAAGAGATGGGCTTGTTGGGTGACAGGGCTGAGAAACTATTTTAGAATCTGGGAGATCTCAGCATGTTTGTAGTTAGGCTGGAACATGCTGAGGAGATAGTAAAGATGCATAATTGATGGAACAAATCCTGAACATGGAAGGTGACAGGGTCAGGGACACCTGAAGAATTACCATTAATCTCACTAAAGCTATCATGATAGCATTTACACAGTACTTCGAGGTTTACAAAGTGCCTTACATATATTATCTCATTTGATACAACAACCCTAGGAGGTAGATGTTATTATTATCCCAATTTTGCAGACAGGAAAACCAAGGTTGATAGAGACTAAGTGACAATAAAAACTCAAGTCTTCTTGACTCCAAATCCAGCCCTCTATCTAATGTACAACCTAGGTGCCCCACTGCTGAAAAAGGCGAGGGAGAGGGAGAGAGGGAGAGGGGGAAAGGGACATCCAGAAACTTTTAGTCAAAGGAAATGAAGGACAGCCTGAATCTCTGAAGAAGTCTAGTTTTAAATGTAGACTAGAATTACCAGGGAGGACCTTGCTGAGGAGGTTGTGTGCCATATTATTTATTTGGGGTGGGGGTGGGGGGTATATTCCAGAACTTCCTTCGATGACTGTCAGTAATCTCAGAGGTTTATTTGCCTTATTGCTTTACTTTGTACTCCAAAATGCTCAGCACCAGTGCCTGGCAAATAGTAAGTGATTAATAAATGCCTGTTGACTGACTAATTAGGAGCAACCCAGGATTGAGGATTTGAGGGTCAGAGAAGCAAGTGAATCATTGAAAAAGCAGGCCAGGTAGCCCTGCCTGAAAATGGAAACAAATGAACCTAGAGCTGGGGAGAGGGACTGAAGGTTTTACTGTGTAGTAAAGAGAGTGGTGGATTCAAGTCCTAAGACCTTAGCTCAGATTCCTGTCACCACCCATGTGACTGAGCAAATCACACACCCTCTGCAGATGTCAGCTTTCCCATCTACAGAATGAAGAATTCTAACTAAACATCCTATGATGAACAGGTCATGATGAGGGCGAGGAGCAACTCTAGTGAAGAAGGGATTGAGACGGATGAAGGAGAGTGGTCATAAAAGTGATCTCATCCCTGTTCAGCAGCTGGACCTTTGGGGATGGTGAGGTCTGAGGTATGACACCACCACTGTGTGGCAGTCGTGGGGCAGCAATGAAGGCCACTGGGACTGAGGAGGTTTGAGTCCTAAGATGGATGGTTAAGATGCAATTTTGAGTATGACGGGGTAGAGGAGGAATATTATGAGCCAAGTGAATGAGGAAGTTGTAATAAGTAAAACTGAGCCTTAGCCAAAGGATAGGAAAAAACAATCTGGTTGTTTGGCTCACTAGTTGTTGTACTAGATTAATATTAACCCATTTTTCCATTTTGATCCAAAGAAATTTCTGCCATATCTAGAAATCACTTAACCCCACACTTATTGCTCTGACAACTTTTCTTTCTTCCTCAGTTACCTTAGTTTGAACTAAATTGATAAACTGGGAGATATATGCCAGTCTGAGAATTTAATTTTTAGAATTCAGGTAAATTTATACAAATTATCAATTTTGGAAGCTTAAAATTCCACATAATTTGCTTAAAAGGCCCTTGCAATTGAGTATCTTAAAAAATCTGTTAAAATAGTAATAGTCATTTTAGTTCATAAATGAGCTTTAAAGATTTTTCCTTTCAAAACTACCACAAAGCCATCTATGCTAAAAAAAAATTGCATTAAAGAGGCAAACAGTATGTAAGTTTTCTAAGGGGTAATTAGTTATAACCAAACAATAGCAGAACATGAACAAAGACTTTTTAAAACAACAAAACCTTTCCACATTGACCAGAGATCAAGGATTTGGGTATTTACTGTGAAGCATTATAGGGTAAAAAGTGTAAGGCCCAGTCTCTGCCCCAATGAGCTAGTTCAAACTAAAAATCTACTTAAACTTACTTTACATGATATCAGACTTCCTCCAAAGGATTTATATTACAAATTCAGTTATGGCCATGCAAAGAAAGACAACAATGTATTTAAATAAACTATGAATTTACACCCTATACAATTAACACAGTCTCTTTCCCTTCTTTCCAATCATTACTTTCTTGTTATGTAAAATGATTTTCACTTGTCACTCCAACCAAGGAGTAGCTGGCCAACCAAATGGATGAGTATTCAATGAAAACAAAAAGACAGCTGGATTCAAATACACCTCAGACAGAATCTGAGACCAATGACTGAGAACAACCCCCATTAAGAGATTGTGGCTCAAGTTCATAACATCTGTACCTACCCTCTGAGCATGACTGATGCTGGCATACCACTCCCCTAAATGAAATGGTATATATACTGATTAAACACTGATGGAGAGCTACGATGGTACACCACACTGTATCAGACACTGGGGTTAAGTTATGCAAAGGAAAGAAGGCCTCAGACTTTATTATCAAGTTGTGGAATAAAACAAATACATCCATTCATTGGTGAAATGGCTCAAGAATAAAAGGTGCTTAAGAACATAGCACAACAGAGGGGAAGCAGTGTGAAACTCTGGACAGGTGATGGTAACAATCAGCAGATCTTAGAGGTCTGTAGTCTAGAGGGAAATACAGTTGTCCATCTTATTCATAAAAACATTCCTTCCACTATTCAATCATCTTTTAACTAATAAATTAGAACTTTAAAGGATATAGAAATTTAATAAAAAATATTTATTTGGAACAATAAAAATATTTCCATGATATTAAAGGACAAACCAAAGATAATTAGGCTTCTTGTGCCTCATGCTCTTGCCATTAGAATTACAGCAAAAATTATTTATAATTAACTATTTTGCTAAAAGTTGGTAGGAAGCTTCTGCAACCTGTTCTTAGAAGGAATTCCAGTTTTTCTGAATTCTTCTCTTTCCTTCAAATATTCCATTTTGCATTCTTCATAAAAATCTGGGTTTTTATAGCTATAAAAAGGAAAAGAAATTAGTAAGAAAACCTTAAAAATGAAACACAGTAAATTTTCATTATCATCATCAGTAGTGATAGTAATAGTAAAGCACCTGGTTTATTTCTGACAAATAAAATGGCTATTTTCCAAAGAACAGGAAAAAAAAAGATCACATAAAATTGTATTTTTTTTCTTTTTAATCATATATTAAGTTCCAAAACCATAATGACTCTCTTTTCTTCTTTCTTTTTTGCTACTCCATCTCCCTTTGCCCTACCACCACCCCATCCCCATGCTGGTGTTACTTTATAAATCGTTCTCCTGTTTCTGCTCTTATTACTCTGCATCAGTTCATACAGGTCTTCTTGGGTTTCTCTGAAACCTACTTTGTCATTTCTAAAGGTGCAAAAATATTATATTATATTCATATACCACAAATTGTTTAGCTATTTCTCAATAGGTAGACATTCCCTTAGTTTCTGTTCTTACCTATTACAAAAGGTCTGCCAAAAATATTTTTTGTACACATGGCTCCTTTTCCTATTTCTTTTGATCTCTTTGGGTTACATAAAAGCACAGTTTGTGGTACTGCTGAGTCAAAGAGTATGCAGAGCTTCGTGACTTTTCACCATAGTTCCAAATTTTCCAGAATGGCTGTATCAATACCCAGGTCTACCAACAGCATATTGGTATGTCTGTTTGCCTATACCAGCTCTAAGATTTGCCACTTTTTTTTCCTTTTTGCCACGTTGGCCCATCAGATGGGTATTAGATGGAATCTTGGAGCAGCTTTGGTATTTCATTTCTCTAATTAGTGAGTTGATCCATTTTCATGTGTTTATTGATAGCTTGGATTTCTTCCCTAGAAAACTGCCTGTTCACATGCTTTGGACATTTATCTATTGGGTAATTGCTCTTATTCTTACGGATTTGGATCTGTTCCTTACAAATATGCACATAAGACCCATACCAGAGAAATTTTCTGCAAAACTTTTTTCCCCAGTTATAATTATTGGTTCTGTTTGTGCAAAACCTTTTAAGTTTTCTGTAAATGAAATTGTCCATTTTACATTCTATGCTCTTCTCTATCCCTTGCTTGGTCTGGCTTCCTCCCCTCACCTGTAGATCTGAAAGGAAATTTCTTCCTTGCTCCTCTAGTTTTTTTATGACGCTGCTTTTGTGTCTAAGTCATATCTCTTTGTAACCCATCTGCTCTGTGCTGTGGGATACCTGTTACTGCCAGACTGCTTTCAAGTTTTTTTCAAATAGTGAGTCCTCTAATGATGCTTTAGCTAAAGCTAAATCAAGTGGCTTCGGTCTCCACTGTACCTGGTCTCTGCAGCTTGATCACACTATCCTCCTTCAGACTCCAGGATAATGCTCTCCTCTGATTCTCTTCTAACATCTAATCACTGGTTCTTGTTCCCCTTTACTGGATCCAGCCCACTGAGTTTGGGTACCCGCCAGGGCCCTGTCCTATGATCTCGTCTGTTTTCTCTGCACTTTTTCCCTTTGGTGAGCTCATCCGTTCTCATTCCCAGCCACTGGACACCTCTCTATCTCAATGTTCCAACAACACCTCAAGCTTAACGTGTCCATATACAAACACATCCTCTTTGTCTCACGCCAAGTCTTCCTCCAAACTTCCTGATTTCTATTGAAGGGCACCATTAGTTTTCTAGTTAACCAAGTTCCCAACCTCAAGTATCACTTCTGACCCTTCTCGCTCCCCTCTCCTTCCACATCACACCCCTTGCCAAGTCTGACTGATTCAAAGTCCACAAGACTTCTCACATCCATCTCTTCATGTACTTCACAGCATGCTCTCTTAATTTGGGCCTTTATTATCTCTCATGTGGATGACTGCAATGGACTCTGCTTCTAGCCCCTTCCAGTCCTAACCCATCTTCTATTCAGCTGCCACAACTCTGGAAGACAGAGGCAGTGGGATGTAGTGGGTAGAGAGATATTCTTGTACCAGTAAGAGTTGAGCTCTACCATCACCTCTGCCACAAACTGCTGCAGAATCCTGGGCAGGCCCTTCGGGCACTCTCCAGGCAGGTTAGCCTGTCTGGCCCTCTCTGCCCCTATGAGCTTGCAGCCCTTCCCTCTTCTGTTTCATCTATTTGATTCCTCATAAATCACCACTCAGGTGCCACCTGCCCTGTGTGGCATGCCACGCCTCTAACCATGTGTGTCCCCAAAAGCTCCGCCCTTTTCTCTATGCGCTCTCTCACTGACTCTGTCAGTCGCCAAGGGTTCAAATGTCATCTGTACCACAATGACATTCAGATGTAAATATTCGCCCTCAGTCTTTCTACTGAACTCTAGTCTAAATCAACTGAAGACTGGACATTTGCATAACCTCAAACTCAACATATTCTAAATAAAAGTCATTCTATTTCATCCCCCAAAAAGCTGCCTCTCTTGCTAACTTCTCTCTTCCCTCTCAGGAAACTTCATCCTTCTCCTCATTCACGTAAGTCATTCTTGATTCTTCAGTCTGTCTAATCCTTCATATCGCATCAGCTGCCCAGTTTCACCAATTCTACTTCCAGCTACAACATCTCAAACACTAATTTCCTTCTCCCCATTCCCACAACTACCACCCTGGTTTTCATGCTCCCATCACCTTTTACCTTGACTTTTCCAATAGCCTCCAAGCTCTTCCCCATCCAACCCATCCTTCACATAACTGCCAGGCAAATATTCCTAAACCATACTGCTGACCATGTCACAAAATGCCTCCAGTGGCTTCCTATTGCCTTTAGGAGACAATGTAAGCCTTATGTCTAGCTCTTCACAATCTGATTCTAGCTTATCTTTATTCCCCTTCACATTCTCTCTACGTGACATTTCAGCTCCAGCTTCGTGTTTTTTTGTAGACTGTTCCCCATTCCTGGACTACACTTCTATCTCTCTCTACCTTAGAATCCTGAATTTCCTTCAAGGCTCAGCTCAAAGTCACTTCCTACAAAATGTGCTTCCTGATCCCCGTAGCTGTTAGTGCTTCCCCAGACTCCAGGGAAACTACTTTATATTTCCTTTGAATCTATTCAGTATTTAATGGTCTAGGTAAATGGTTTCCCTCCCCCACAGGAATGCACGTGCCTTGAGGGTAGGAACTGTTTCATTTTTATCCTTTTAACTCTAGCTTGGCACATAGTAGGCACTTGTTGATGCTTGTTGATTGCTCAATTTATTTGAAAAACAATTTGCCTCTGTGAACAGAGGTCTCCTGACTCCTTCTCTGGACTCTGAATACATTAGAGGCAAAACTATTTCACATACTTAAGGAAACAAACACAGCACAGTGATTCAGCTACTTACTGAGCAATCAGGCATTCTTTTAATGCTGAATTTTCTTTCCGACATTTTACCACCATAAGAAAGCCAGAGTCTTTGCAGCATTTGGTGAAGTCTGAAATGACAAGTGGAGAAAGTGTTATTGCAATAAGCAAAGAAAACATTTTCATAATAAAAATAACTTGAACTTAATTTTAATAATATTGCATTCAACATTTTAAGAGTGTTCAAGACAACATATTTATTAGATGCTGTGCTAGTAACAGTTCATACTCTAAAAGAACTAATAATCTAGTAGATTAGATGGTTTGATTTGGTTTGGTTCTTGTCCATTCTAGAAGAGGCCCAAAATGACATCACTACGTCAGAGTCAAAGTACCATATGTCCAACTGTGGGTGATCAGACCAATACAAGCTCAGAAGGCTCTACCACCGATCAGGTACAAATAGTCCACATGAACATCTGGAGTGGAGATGGTTCTAAATCTGTGCATTTCCTGTTACTTTTGAACTACTGCAATTCTGTTTCACTCATGGAGCACAGCGCCTTCTTTGAGGTGGGCATGTCACGTTGGGAGTTCCTGTGCCAGTGTCTCACACGTCAAGCAACTGATTCCAGAGTTCTTCAGAGAGACCTTGAGAATGGCCTGGTATTGCTTCTTCTGACCTCTGTGTGAGCACTTGCCTTGTTTGAGTTCTCCATAAAATAGTCTTTCTGGCAAGCAAATGTTTGGAATTTAAACAACATGGGCAGCCCATCGGAGTTGTGCTCTCTGCAGCAGAGTCTGAATGTTTGGCAGTTCAGCTAGAGAAAAGACCTCCATCTCAGTTTATGTTTACGTACATACATGTATTCATGTACCTTGTGTGTGTATGTTCACATATATATGTATATAAACATGTACTTATCTGCGGATAGGCAGGAGAACAACTTGCGCCCAAGTAAGAATAACACAAAGTAAGATGCGATAAAACCCAGGACAGATCGAAATGGCTCTGAGACCCCAGAAGAGGGGGAGAGCTCTCTTTCACCTCTGGGGATGAAGTAAGGCTTTAGGGAAATGATGGCACCTGAGTGAACCTCGACGGAAGAAATCAAAGCCCACAGAAAGATAAAGCAGGGATGACGGCTGATGGGTGCGCAAGCAAGGGGAGAGGATCTGTGTGGATCTGAGGTTTTCAGAGTGGCCTGCTCCACCTCAATAACCAAAACCACCTTGGTCTCACCCAACTAACACAAGATCATTTGATTTTACGGGTTCTAGCAGAGACGATTTACTCTTAAATGTTGATAAGTGTGTATAAAAAGTACCTTTTTCCTCATGTCATATCAACATCCAGCCCAGCAAAGTGCCAAATGCCCTGCTTAACACTGAAAGCCAATTCTTCTCCAAATCTAATTCTCATTAAACCGGGAAATTTACAACAGATGCCCTTCATGCTGCCTTCTTTCTAAATCATCTTTTCCTGTACCATTTTATGAGTAGAAAACTAAAGACCAGCAGCTATGCATGGCAGCAATGTTCTGTGTCCTGAACAAATCCGATAAAGGCATATTCTCTATATTTTCTCACTTGACCAAATCTGCTCTTCAGGAATAACTGTGACCGGCCTGAAGCCTCAAGCTGTTTGTAAGGTCTTTGTCACTTGTTTAGCAACAAGGTTTTAATTAGGACCTTTCCTTCCTACCACACAGCACATTAGCACACTTTCATATATCTAGAGCGATGCTGCTAATGCTGCCAACTAATTTCTCAAATAGTATTGGACAACAAATCCAATTTAAAATTCTTCTGCCTTTCATTACTCACAGGGCCAATGTTAAAGGCTAGAATACATTATTCTACGTACAAATAACTGAAACGATAATTACTACTGAAGACAAGACTCTCGGAGCCTGGAGATCAAGAGCAGTCTGACCTGCCTGGACAGAGGAAGGAAACTGCAGGTCGGGCCCAAAAACAAACGCTGAAGGCTTGGACAGCTGCCGCCGTGCAACTGCATTTCTGGAGGACGGTCAACATCGAACGAAAAGCCAAGAAATACTAAGAATTTGTCCAATCGCTGGTCTTCAGGCACTCAGAACCATCCCACACAGGGAGCTGCCAGGTTCCTTTTCTTAAATCTTGAGAATGAGATATTGTAGCACAGATCACCTGACTTCTTATGGTACCAACTTTTTGCAAAAAACCCAGCTCTGCTACCAACGCCTTCTAATCCTGTGTGTTAAAGAAAAAACACTGGGAGATAAAATAATCTCCAGTGGAATTAGTTTATTTGAAAAAAGGTGGAACCAAACTGTTGTTCTTTAGTCATGTCCCTGTGGACCACAGCACACAATACTGACCATGGAGTTTCACTGGCAAAGACAATGGAGTGGTTTGCCATTTCCTTCTCCAGTGGATTAAGGTAAACAGAGGTTACATGACTTGTCCAGGGTCACATGGCTAGTAAATGTCTGAGGCTACATTTTAATTCAGTTCTCACTCCAGGCCCAACGCTCTATCCACTGGGCCACCTAGCTGCCTCCCATAATCTCAGATTTTTAGAACTGAAACATTCCTAGATTAACCCTTCACTTTACAGAAGCAGATGTCATGTGATTTTTGGAGGAAGCATGCCAGGCCTGGAGTCAGGAAGACCTGAACTCAAGTCCTGCCTCAAAGACTTCCTAGTTGTGTGACCCTGGGCAAGTCACTTAACCTCTATCCACCTCAGCAACCTCACCAAAATGAGGATAATACTCTCTGTGCAGCAGGGTGACTATGAGTTACAAATGAGTTTACAAATGTAAAGTGCTTAGCACAGGGCCTGGGACACAATAAGTGTTTAATAAATGTTTGTTTTCTTCCTTCTTGCCTCATACAGAAGGTCAAACAAGGCAAATACTGTGTGCATTTTGTACTTTATTTTTTTGTAACTAAAAGAAAACCTCTGTTAGCTAGTAGTAGTAGTGGTAGTGATAGTAGTAGTAGTAGTAGCAGCAGCAGCAGTAGTAGTAGTAGCAGCAGCAGCAGTAGTAGAAATTAAGTGTTCGCTATGTGCCAAGCACTGGGTGTAAAAATCAAGAAAGCCAGACAATTCCTACTCTCATGGATTACAATCTAATCAGATAATACAATACATAAAAGAAAATTCATTACATGGTAGCTGAAAAGGGAAGGGGAAGGGAATAAACATTTATGTCACCTACTATGTGCCAGGCATGGTGCTAAGCACTTTAGTCTTTATTTCATTTGATCCTCACAACAATCCTAGGAGACAGGTGCTATTACTATCCCATTTTACAGATGAGGCAACAGACTGTGACTTGCCCAGGGTCACACAGCTAATTAAGCGTCTGAGGACAGATTTAAGCTCTAGTCTTCCTCACTCTAGGCTCTAGCCACTGTGACACCTAACCACCCAGGGTGCAACCACAGCAGAGGTGGCCAGACCCCAAAGTCCTGTGGATACATCAGTAATACTGAGGTGGGGGTGGCTGAGGTAGAGGGAAGGCACATGGGATGGCTTGAAGGTTCTAAGGAGGCATATGGTAAGAGGTCTGGTGGTCTTCCATGAGGTAACAGAATTACTGGCTCCCATCACATCCAATCACACTCGATGGGTTCCAGGTGGCCTGAAGTCAGGGGAGCAGACAAAGAAGGATGGACAGATACCCCTGGTGTCTGTGGCAGGAATCCAGTCCTCCCAGAAGAGTTCCAATAATACCATTTATCCAAACAGCAAAATAACTAAAATAAAACATTATCTTTTGTTAAGCAAAGAATAATTGACTTAAGTTAGATGACTTGAAAAGCAATTTATTTTTTACAGAAAAAAACAATGAGCCCACTTAGATCTTTTTTGTCAAGAACCATGTCTACAGAGCGCCCTGCTAGACACGCCTCCTGCTCTTGCCCTCTTCCCCTACATTAAGTCATCAACATCTTACACTATGTTTCAAATACAATCACTATGACCCATTCAGAAATGAGGCATTCAACACCAGTTTTTAAATGGGCTGATATCAAATGAAATCTTACACTGTTTCAGTCATTGACTATGCTGACCCTTTTAGATTTGTTATCTTATCAAGAAGTTCTAGGCTTGAAATCTGTACATTTGACCCTAGTAGCCACAGGGCTTCATTTTTATCAAGATTAACAACTGTCAGTGGGTCCTAATGATTAATTTTTAATAAGAAAATAAATAATAAGATTTCCTTGAACTTAGTATATGCAGTAGATCCTGTTTGGAATAACCTTTGTGGCTAAATATCTTGACCATTCTTAAAAAAAAAAAAAAAAACAAAACTAAGTTTTAATAAAATGATTTGTTAGGGACAGCTAGGTGGCACAGTAGATAGAGCACTGGCCTAATCAGCCTCAAACACTTGACACTTACTAGCTGTGTGACCCTGGGCAAGCCGCATCTGAATGCCTCGCAAAAAAAAAAAAAATTATAATAAAATGATTTGTTCTTCCCTGATATGCATAAAAAGTGGTGTGATACAGTTCTTGAATTACAAGGAGTTAAATGATGTTTAAAAATAAAATGCAGCTGGTAGCATTTAGGGGGGCAGCTTAAGGGTTGATTTTTAATATGCCCACTTTTATGTATAATTTAAACTCTGTGTTTTTATTTAAAAGTGTTTTTTATCTGAAGATATATATCTCCAACACTCTGAATTCAAATCCCAGTAGACAAATGCCTGGGTGCTGCGTTGTTTTCTGTAATAATCTTCCCTTCTGGAAGCTGTGAAATAAAAAACAGCTGAAGCCAACAGGAGGTCACTCTCACTTGTTAGCTTTATTAGTTTTGATTGGTTAAAGGCATGATGTCCTAGTGAAATACAGCCAGAAGCAACAGATTTCTGACTTCTCAAGGTTCAATGTGGTATATAAATGGTCATGTAAATAGGAGGCATCACGACCACGTGACCACATAGCTTCCAGTCAGTTATCTCTAATGTGCTAATCCTAACAAAGGCAAAAGAACAGGGCAAGTTTTACCATAGAAGGCAGCCTTCCAGAAACACTGCAAACATCGTCATTGCTCTGATCCAATCTCTTTGGGAGCAGGGGCCACTTTAGGAAGTACTCTTAGGGTTAGGAACACATTGTTGATCCAGGAGGCAGAACATGAACATTCGGGAGACGAATCAAATCCAGTTGTAAATGTTCCCTATGAACACACTATTTCAATTGTAACTTTAATTATAACCCTCAGTTACTGAAACTCCAATGGAAATTAGCATTACTATGGACTATTAGTACTAGTTATTTACCCGGCGTAGCTTAATTCCCTTGTAATGCCAACTGTCAGGGGACAAGGATAACAATTTGTTCCATTTCTTCCTGAATCCATCCTTCAAAGGCTGCCTGAGTAATCTTTCTAAGAGCAGTTCTAATCACACGCCTTTCTCCACTCAAAAGCTTTCAGTGGTTCCCCACGGCTTACACAATAGATTTTAAACTCCTGAACTCGGTATTTGAGAGTCTTAATAAAAACTTTTATCAAGGACTCTGGCACATAGTAAATACTTAATAAATGTGGTTGCTTGTTGCTTGAATCTGGTTCCAAATGATTTTCTGAGACTTATTTTATCCTACTCCCCCTTCACACATTCTACATGTCAAAAAGAACCCATCACCTCCCAGGGCAATAGAAGTTTGTAGACAGCTAACTGTTAGAAAAACTTTTCTTTACACAAAGACAACAAAATCAGCCTTTCTAGTGCTGGTTCCTCTGGTGCCTAGCAGACAAATAGACTCTTTACAGCTGAAAGTTCTTCAAATACTTGAAGACAAACCATCATGATTTCCCCCTCTCTACCAGAGGGGTTTGTGTGACTCAATGAAACTATAAGCTATGTATGCACTGCAGTTATAAAGTTCAGACAAAAGTGGTCCAGTGGAGAAGGAAATGGGGGACCACTCCAATATCTTTGCCAAGAAAACTCCATGGAGAGTATTAAAATGACAGAAGACAGGACATCAGAAGAAGAGCCCCTCAGATCAAAAGGTATCCAACACTCTACTGGGAAAGAGCAGAGGACAGCTACAAGTAGACCCAGAACTAATGAAGGGCCTGGAGCAAAGCCAAAAGGAAGCTCAAATGCAGATATGTCTGGTGACGAAAGGAAAGTCAGTATCACAAAAGATCAATACCATATAGGAACCTGGAATGTAAGATCTATGAACCAAGGTAAACCGGATGTGGTCGAACAGGAGGTGGAAAACTTAAACATCAACATCTTGGGTGTCAGTGAACTTAAATGGATGGAAATGGATGAATTTCATTGGGTGATCACTACATTTACTACTGTGGGCAAGAGTCCTTTAGAAGAAATAGAGTTCCCTTCACAGTCAATGAAAGGGTGAGAAAAACAGTACTGGGGCTGAACCTCAAAAATGACAATGCTATCTGTTCAAATCCAAGGCAAACTGTTCAACATCACAGTAATACAAGTCTATGCTCCGAGCACAGATGCCAGAGACCAAAGTTAATCACTTCTGTAAAGGCTGACGACATCTTCTAGAAATAACACCAAAAAAGAGATGTCACATTCATCACAGGGGACTGGAATGCTAAAGTAGGAAATCGAAAATTAATTTTAATAACAGGCAATTTTGGCCTTGGAATACAAAATAAAACATGGCAGAAACTAACAGAATTTTGTCAAGATAACTTGCTGGTCATAGCATGCACTCTTTTTCAACAACCCAAAAGACAACTCTATACATGGACATCACCAGATGGTCAATAGCAAAATCAGACTGATTATGTACTTTGCTGCCAAAGGTGGAGAAGCTCTACATAGTCAGTTAAAACAAGATCTGGAACTGAGTGTGGCTCAGATCATGAGTTTCTTATTGCAAAATTTAGACTTAAATTAAAGAAAGTAAGGAAAATCATATGACCTAAATAACATCCCTTTTGAATATAAAGTGGAAGTGATGAACAGGTTTAAGGGATTAGATCTGGTAGATATCGTGCCTGAAGATCTGTGACAGAGGTTCACAATATTGTACAGGAGGCAGCAACAAAAAACATTCCAAAGAAAAAGAAGAACAAGAAAGCAAAATGGCTGTCCGATAAGCCTTTACCAATAGCTGAGGAAAAGAAGAAAATGGAAGGGAAAGGAGAAAAGGAAAGATATATTCAACTGAATGCAGAATTCCAGAGAATAACACGGAGAGACAAAGTTTCCTTAAATGAGCAATGCAAAGAAATAAACAAAACAAGATAATGGGAAAGACAAGAGATCCCTTCAAGAAAATTATAGCTATCAAGGGAACATTTCACGCAAAAATGGTCATGCTAAAAGACAAAAATGGTAGCAACTTAACAGAAGAGATTAAGAAGAGGTGAAAAGAATACACAGAAGAACTATACAAGAAGGATCTTAACATCACTAATAACCATGATGGCATGGTTACTGATCTAGAGTCAGACACCATGAAGAATGAAGTCAAGTGGGCCTTAGGAAGCATTGCTAACAATAAGGCCAGTGGAGGTGATGGAATTTCAGCTGAACTATTTAAAATCCTAACAGATGATGCTGTTAAAGTTCTGCACTCAATATGCCCGTAAATGTGGAAAACTCAACAGTGGTCAATGGACTGGAAAAGATCAGTTTATGTCTCAATTCTAAAGAAAGGCAATGTAAGAAGAAGTCCAAATTACCAAACAATTGTGTTCATTTAACATGATGGGAAGATTATGCTTAAGATTCTGTAAGCTAAGCTTCAGCAATATGTGAACAAAGAATTACCAGAAGAGCAGGCTGGTTTTCTAAGAGGCAGAAGAACTAGAAACCAAATTGCCAACATTTACTGGAGTATGGAGAAAACAAGGAAGTCCCAGAAAAATATCTACTTCTGCTTCATTGACTACCCAAAAGCTTTTGACTAGGTGGATCACTACAAAATGTGTCAAGTCCTCAAAGAGATGGAAGTTGCAGATCATCTTACTTGTCTTCTGAGGAACTGTATGTGGGTCAAGAAGCAACAATCAGAATTAAACATGGAACAAATTATTGATTTAAGATTAGAAAAAGAGTATGGCTAGGCTGTATATTGTCACCTTATTTATTTAACTTATAAGAACAGTACATCATGCAAAGTGCCAGGCTGAATGAATCAAAAGCTGGAATTAAGGTTGCTGGGAGAAGTATCAATAATTTCAGATATGCCACTCTGATGGCAGAAAGTGAAGAAGAATTAAGAAGCCTGTTGATGAAGGTGGAAGAAGAGAGTGTAATAGCTGGTTTGAAGCTTAACATCAGAGATCTTGGCAACTGGTCCCATCATTTCCTGGCAAACAGAGGGAGAAGAACAGAAACTTGGATTATGTCACTCATAGACAAAGAAAGATTACTCTCAAGCCAGACCACTCCTGCCTCAGGGCAATCTATACAATCTATACAAAAGGATCTATCCTCCATAAGAATGATAGTGAGGTAAGAATTCCACCTAGATGAGAAGATCTGTGTAGGGTAAATTTTTAGGCAAGGTCAGAAATGTCCTTGAGAGACTTTGAATAAGGAAATAGAAAGGGAAAACCTTAATCTTCCTAACTTGGAGAAATAATCATTTCTGTCTATTTATTAGGTACTTTTACAAAGGTGTCCACATGGACTCCTCAGCTCCCACTCATCTGATATATCCAACCAACTGCCAAATCTTGTCATTTCTACCTTTACAACTGCTTTGGTATAATCTCCTGTTGATTAAAATAGCCTTCTAATCAGTGCTTAAGTCTCCCCTAAGCCTGACCATCCCCTGCTCCCTGCACAATAAACTCCTATGTCTCCCCATTATCTCCAGGAATCAATACAAACTGTGCTAATATTTCAGGCTCTTCACAACCTGGCCCTTTTCTCTTTTCCAATCTATTCACACTTTACTGCCTTCTATGTATCCTAGGATCCAACTTCACAGACCTCCTGGAAGGTTCCACTCCATCTCCTGACTCTGTGACTTCAACATGTTGCTCCCTTTACCTGAGATACCCCACATCCTCTCTTTGACATCTCAGTTTCTTTCAAGGTTCAGCTCAAACCCTCCCCTTCTGCAAAAAGCCTTTCCCACCCTCCTACCTGCTGCTGCCTTCTCCTCTTGGATTTCCTCCTTTTATTCAGCATAATCTTGTATCTGTGAATTTTTTAAACATGTTGTCTCTCCAGTAAGAATGTAAAGTCCTTGATGGCAGATACTGAATTTGGGGCCTTTGGGGGTGGGGAGGAGGATATCCCTTACAGTGAACACAGGGCTTGACACATACTGACTAGAAAGAGAGTTCACTGGGCATGGTAAGGATATATTTGAAAATGAAAGCAATATAAAAACAAAAGTGGATTATCAAGGAAAAGCTTGTTTGTTTGAAATGTGGTCCCTTGTGAAAAATGGACATGCTTTCACAGATTTTCACTCATATCAAGAAATATGAGTGAGAAGCTACATTCAGTTTTCTAAACTGTTACAACGGTAACCAACTTTATAAAACAGTGCATTAAGGGGACAGAGCATAGAGAATTATGTATTATTATAAAGCATCCTGGCTCCTTTGTGCCAAAGTGCTTTCAAAGATGTTTAGAATTAAAAGAAGAAATTGTCATTTTTCTTAGTGACAATAGTGAAGATGAAGTAAATTTAGAATGATTTATTCTGACACACAGATTTGATGGATGTCTTTGATAACCTGAGTAACGTAAATATAAGATTCTCAAATCCATATTCTAATCCAAAAATGTAAAGTGGCTACACTTTGAAAAAGTCAGAGCTACACAGAACAAGTTTACAAAACCATGTTTTTCATAATCTTCTCAATTTGTAAAAAAAAAAAAAAAAGAAAAAAACCAACCCTGTCCTACAAAGAAACAGAAGAAAGAAAAATACCTGCTTATTAATCACTTGTACTGGTCCACAGAGACAATTCACATTTTATTTTAAAGGCCTAGATAATTTACATATGAATTAATGAGGAGCCCTAGTAGCAGGGACAACCCAGAGGCAGCTGGTCAGACTCCACCTGAACAAGAAGAGTTAACAAACACTTGCCCGGGGCAGGAAGGACACACCAACCACGGTGTGAAACTGAAAAATCTCCCTCAGGGTTTCAAGTGAGGAGCTACTTCTCTCTGGTTTGTCAAACTTAAGAATACAACTTTTTAGTCCTATTAGGACCATCTGATTTGGGTGAAATCCTTTCTGGTACAGCTGTTATTGATTTTAAAAAAAAGATCTTGATGAGCTTGAAAAAGAATCATGAACATCAATATCATCGGTGACACCAAATTTGGAGAATACTGCCTTGAAAAACTCCCTTAATTTTCTTATTATATTATTGTTGCTGTTTTGGTAACAAATGTGAGAACTAGAAAGCATTTTATCAAAAATATCTGTGTGTGTTATGCTTTTTTACATTTTAAGATTTGTATGTTGAATAAAATCTGAGCTAAAAAAATTATTTGTTTAGATTGTTTCATAATATTTAAAATAAAAAGTGGAGAGCACTGTTACATAAAGTTTGCAAGCTACAAATTCGTAAGCGTTTTTTTGGCGGAAACTAGCATATTACATTGTGTTTACCAGAATTAAAATCATTAAGAAAACAACAGATAATTTGATGCTTTTTAAACACAACAAGTAATGTGATGACAGAACCTGTCTGTATCATAAGCCTAAGCTCATACAATTCAAAAATGACCTTGATTGTGTATATCATATTAAATAATGCTTTAGAACACTATCAGTTGAAGTTAATTTGCAATGTTGGTCATGCTTTTGTTGACTTGGGTTTGACCTTATTTTCACTGGAAAAAGTAGATATGTTTATACGAAAGATGTTTTTTGAAAATATCCAATAAGGGCATCCTCCTAAACCTTCTTATCTGCCCCTACTCCCACCCCCACACACAACTGCCTCAGGAGTGTATGCTGCAGTTTGAAAAACTTTGCACTAAAATTAGTCTCCCTGACTAATGACCATTAGAAGTGTAGAGCTTCCTCTTGAATATAGTCTTGTCCTTTAGTATTAATGGTGATATCTAGGTTTCCAAAATGTATTGGGGCAATGTTCACCTTGAGTATTTGTTAGTGCAGTGATGGACCATAACCCTGATG
>CM053623.1:20394166-20412448 GCA_028646595.1 Phalanger gymnotis
TTAATGTACACGCTGCTAGATCTTGTGTTATCCTATTGTGTTTCTGCAATATTCAAATTGTTTCTTTCTGGCTGCTTGCAGTATTTTCTCCTTAACCTGGAAACTCTGGAATTTGGTGACAATATTCCTAGGAGTTTTCTTTTTGGGATCTTCTTCAAGAGGAGATTGGTGGGTTCTTTCAATTTCTGTTTTACCCTCTGGTTCTAGAATATCAGGGAAGTTCTCCTTGATAATTTCTTAAAAGATGATGTCTAGGCTCTTCTTTTAAGCATGGCTTTCAGGGAGTCCAATAATTTTAAAATTATCTCTCCTGGATCTATTCTCCAGGTCAGTGGTTTTTCAAATGAGATATTTGACATTGTCTTCCATTTTTTCATTCCTTTGGTTCTGTTTTAGAATATCTTGATTTCTCATCAAGTCACTAGCTTCCACTTGCTCTAATCTAATTTTTAAGGTGGTATTTTCTTCAGTGGTCTTTTGGACCTCCTTTTCCATTTGGGAAATTCTGCCTTTTAAGGCATTCTTCTCCTCAATGGCTTTTTGGAGCTTTTTTGCCATTTGGGTTAGTCTATTTTTTTAAGGTGTTATTTTCTTCAGTATTTTATGGGTCTCCTTTAGCAAGTCATTGACTTGTTTTTCATGGTTTTCTTGCATCACTCTCATTTCTCTTCCCAATTTTTTCTCTACTTCTCTTACTTGCTTTTCCAAATCCTTTTTGAGCTCTTCCATGGCCTGAGACCAAATCCATATTTTTCTTGGAGGCTTTTGATGTAGGCTCTTTGACTTTGTTGACTTTTTCTGGCTGTATGTTTTGATCTTCTTTGTCACCAAAAAACGAATCTAGAGTATGAGTCTGAGTTCATTTTCACTGACTGTTCATGTTCCCAGTCAACTACATGATCCTTGAGCTTTTTGTCAGGATATGACTGCTTGCAGAGTAGAGAGTACTTTGTCCCAAGCTTTAGGGTCCAAGCACTACTGTTTTCAGAGCGACTTCTACTCCACTATCACCCCAGGCTCTGTCACAGCAGTGCTCCTCCTCCCCCAAGAACCGCCAGCTAGAACTCAATCCAGATCCAAGCAGGGCACAGCAAGAGAACCTGCCTTTGTGCCCACAAAGTGGTCCTTGCACTCTGTCTCAGATCCACTGCTGGATTCCTCCTACCATGTGAGCCAGGGACTCGGGAAGCAACCGATGCTAGAGCTCTGGAGGCAGTTGCAAGAGCTTCCTGATACTGCCACCGCCACGGCTGCACCACCTCCTCCACCCCCCAGAGCTGGCGGGCAGACCTCTCTGAACTTGATCCCTCAGTTTCCCTTTAACCTGCTCTTTGGCGTTTGTGGGTTGAGAAGTCTGGTAGCTGCCACAGCTCACTGTTTCATGGCCCCAAGGCCTGTTCTGGCTGGCTGATTTCGGGTCTGGTCTGTACCAGTGCGTCCCATGCTTGGCTGCCCTCTACTCTCAGCACCATGCAATAGATCCTTCCTGGGCAACCATCCAGGCTGTCCCGGGCTGGAGACCTGTTTCCCTCTGCTATTTCATGGGTTCTGCAGCTCTAGAATTTGTTCAGAGCCACTTCTTACAGGTGTTTATAGAGGGATTTGGAGGAGAGCTTAAACAAGTCCCTGCTTTCCAGCTGCCATCTTGGTTCTACCCCCCTTTTAAATTTTTTTTTACCTCTTTTTTAAAAATTTTATTCATTTATTTTTTCTTTAGTTTTCAACATTTACTTCCATAACTTTTAAATTTTCTCTTCTTCCCCTCCCAAGACAGTATGCAATCTGATATGGGTTCTACACATACATTCCTTAGATAGATTATTCTTGCTTGTAATGCTAGCTCATTTGCCTTCTGGTAAGCTCATTAACCAGAGATCCTGGGGCAGCTAGGTGGCACAGTGAGTAGAGCACTGGCCCTGGAGTCAGGAAGACATGAGTTCAAATCCTGCCTTGGACACTTGACACACTTACTAGCTGTGTGACCTTGGGCAAGTCACTTAACTTCAATTGCCCTTAAAAAACAAGAATTCCTGCTAAATCTTGCATGATTCTGATTGTCACTCCACAATATTGGATTTTTTTTTCTTCTGGCTACTTGCAATATTTTCTCCTTGACCTGGAAGCTCTGGATCCCTTTTGGGATCCCTTTCAGGAAGTGATCAATGGATTCTTTCCATTTCTATTTTACACTCTGGATCTAAGATATATGTATATAGATAGATACAGATTGAGCTAAATGGTCTGTGGCTCAAAGTAAATAGAACTAGACAGAGCCCACCCCTTTGGTTCTGGAGGAATGGAAGGATTTGGTTTGTGATTCTTGCAGGATGCAGCTGTTTGTGAGGCCTTCGATGCTCATCAGAAATATCACACACCCTCTGAACTGAATAAGCACATTAATACCCTTACAGGAGGAACAGAGAATAACGACACGGTTTATCATCAGTCTGGACAAGGGACCCATGACACTGTGTTATGTGGGCAGGGGGCCATATAATCCCCCTACGCAAGGAGGAGGCTGCTACTTCTATACAATGATGTTCTTCGTGATGAGCAGAGTACCCACCATTGAGGCATCAGTATGGCATGATCTTGAATAGTTTCTGACCCATAACTCATTGACTAATTGATTACATTGGCCTTCTTCTTCCAACTAAGGGGAAGAGGCTTATACTCAGTCTATTCAGGTTATGGGCTCAGACTGCAGTTCAATCTGGTAATGCCGCAGTCACTATCAAGGCCCTTACAGAACACAGTCTCCTCCCTCTGGGCTCCCCTGTATAACTGCCACAGTTGAGGGCACCCATTTTACATTAAAGAAGCTTTTGGACTGTGCGTGTTGTAACCATATTAGCTGGATTTACATCTTCAATACCATTCCCAAGCAGGCAGTATTATGGAACAGTGAAACTGATTTTTAAAGTAACAGCTATATAATTACAGGCAGCTTGGTGGCACAGTGGACAGGGCTCTGGGACTGGAGTCAGGAAGACCTGAGTTCAATTCTGGCCTCAAACTCTTACTAGCTGTGTGACCTGTTTTATCCTGTTTACCTCAGTTTCCTCATCTGTAAAATGGATTAATAGCATCTACCTACCAGGAATGTTGTGAGGATCAAATGATATCATAATTATAAAGGGACTTAGCACAGTGCCTGGCATATAATAAGTGCCATGTAAATGTTGGCTATCATGATACTCCTGATTATCAGGGTTGGGTATCCTACCTTCTAAAGGCTATTTCTTTGCTAAATCAGTGCTACCCTGAGAAGGGTGATAGCTCTTCAGTCCATTTCTTGGATCTGCTTTTCAGAGGACTTGCCTTACCAAGGTAGACTATGTTTAGATAAAGTCTCAATGGAGTCCCTCCAAGCCATCCTTATTTCACATTCCAGAGTCAGCTAGGCTCAGAAAAACCTGTGCAATCCAGGGAAATGACAATTTCCCCTTAATAGAAATGCCTTTCCCTTAGGATGGTTTGGACACCCCCTTTCCAGAAAGAGTTTGGGGGACCAAGAGATGGAATTATTAGGAGGAGCTCTGCTTTTCAAAAATAAGAAACACATAAAATTGTGTTATTATAATCATGATGACCAGCAGTTTACTTGGAAAAGCAGATTCTTTGGCTGATTTAGTAGTAATTTAAAATTCCTAGATAAAAATGAAGAGAAATCTTTATTTAATCCTCCATGGAAGAAGATGGTAGGCCTTCAGGAGAGGTTTTTAACAGAGCCAGAACTGGATGTTAACCCCCTGATGAGGCTCCTAGGTTGGGAGAGATTTTGGCTAGTGGGCCTAAAAACATTAAGGCCCAGGGAGGCTTCATGAAAGAGGCCTGTGACTTCTTAGCTATTTCCATTAAGATGATCCAGACTTCTGATGGGAACTAGTGACAATATTGGACATATCACACATTTTGTGGACCTGATATTCTTCATTTTTATTATTTATTTATTATTTATTTATATTTATTTATTTATTATTGTCCTTCACCTAATTTCCCCCTTGTTTTAAAATGACTCTTTATATTGTTTTATATTTATATTTGGGGAGCTAGATGGAACATTATATAAAGTGACAGACCTGGAATCAGGAAGACTGATGTTCCTGAGTTTAAATCCAGCCTCAGACACTTATTAGCTGTGTGACCCTGGGCAAGTCACTTAGTGCTGTTTGACTCAGTTTCCTCATCTATAAAATGAACTGAAGAAGCAAATGGCAAACCATTCTAGTATCTTTGTCAAGAAAACCCCACATGGGGTCACAAAGATTTGGATACAACTGAAAAATGACTCAACAAATAGTTACATTTGTTTTAAGCCCATGCCCTGGATTTTAGAGTTCTTTTTGTTTATTGGTAAAAGGTCCTATAGAAAATTGTTGAGATCTTGACACCAAGGGGTAGGATGTAACCAGAGCTTCAACTGGTTCCTGGGGCAATCACAGTTGTGGCCAAATCTAATCCTAACCATTCCAGGTGTTTTGTAGGCTTGGTGGTTTATATTATACAATTGCTGACCTGAGAGCAGGAAGAAAATAAAAAATGTGGGTAAACTACCCACAGATGCTTCTTTGTGTTTTATATCCTTTTTATGTTTTCTTTTTGATTACATGTTTTAAACTTCAAATATTAAAGAAAAAAAATTTTTTTGAGGGAGGAAGGCAGGGCAATTGTGGTTAAGCAACCTGCCCAGGTCACACAGCTAGTAAGTGTGTCAATTGTCTGAGGCTGTATTTGAACTCAGGTCCTCCTGACTCCAGGACCAGTACTCTACTCACTGCGCCACCTAGTTATCCCTATTAAAATTTTTTTTTTTTTTGGTATTTTTGTAGTTCACGGGTGCTTAGTGATTTAGGGGAAGGAGGGGTGGATTATATGCTTGTGGTAATATTCTCTTTTTCTCCATTATGTATAAAAACAGTTTAAGATTCATTTTATAAAATTCTGAGTTCCAAATTCTCTCCTTCCCTCCCATCCCTCAAACAGCAGGTAATTTGATATTGGTTATACATGAGTGATCATGCAAAACCTATTTCCATATTAGTCATGTTGTGAAGAAAACAAAGACCAAGAAAAAAAAGACCTAAAAAAAAAATATGAAAAACAGTATGCTTCAATCTGAATTCAGACTCCATCAGTTCTTTCTGTGGAGCCAGATAGAATTTTTTACCATTAGTCCTTTGGAATTGTCTTATATCACTGTACTACTGAGAATAACTAAGTCATTCACCACTGATAATCATACAATATTGTTGTTATTGTGTATAATGTTAGCCTGGTTCTGCTCATTTCACTTTGCATTAGATTATGTAAGTCTTCCCAGGTTTTTCTGAAATTATCCTGTTTATTATTTCTTATAGCACAGTATTCCATTACAATCATATACCAAAACTTGTTCAGCCATTCCCCAATTAACAAACATCCCCTCAATTTCCAATTCTTTACCAATACAAAAAGAGCTATGATAAGTATTTTTGTACAAATGGCTTCTTCCCCCTCCTCCCTTTTTTTAAACCTCTTTGGGATACAGACCCAGTAGTTATACTGCTGGATCAACTGCTAGATTATATTGCTGGATCACAAGTTTTCAAGCCCCTTGGGCATAGTTCCAAATTGCTCTCCAAAATGATTGAATCAGTTCACACTCCACCAACAAGGGATTAGTGTCAATTTTCCCTCATCCTCTCCAACATTTATCATTTTCCTTTTCTGTCACATTACCCAATCTGCTAAGTGTGAAATGGTACCTCAGAGTTGTTTTAATTTGCATTTCTTTAATCAACAGTAATTTAGGGCATTTTTGAGTACAGATAGCTTTGATTTCTTTGAAAACTGCTTATTTATATCTTTTGATTATTGATCAATTGGAGAATGATTTGTATTCTTACAAATTTGACTCAGTTCTCTATATATTTGAGAAATGAGGCCTTTATCAAATATATTTGCAATAAAAAAATTTCCCACGTTTTTGCTTTTCTTTTAATTTTGGTTGCATTGCTTTTGTTTGTGCAAAACATTTTTAATTTAATATAATCAAAAATATCCATTTTACATTCCATAATACTCTCTATCTGTTGTTTGGTCATAAACTCTTCCCTTATCCATAGATCTGACAAATAAAATATTCCATGATACCCTAAATGTTTAATAGTATCACCTTTTATGTCTGAATCAGGTACCCATTTTGACCTTATCTCAGTATATGGTATAAGATGTTAGTCTATACCTAGCTTCTGCCATACTGTTTTCCAATTTTTCCAGCAGTTTTTGTCAAATAGTGAGTTCTTATCCCAAAAGCCTAGGTCTTTGGGTTTATCAAACACAAAATTACTATGGTCATTTATTATGTGTTGGTTATGTAATCTATTTCACTGATCCACCACTCTTATTTCTTAGTCAGTACCAGATAGTTCTGATAATTACCATTTTATAACACAGTTTGAGATCTGGTACTGCTGGCTACACCTTCCTTCACATTTTTTTTCATTAATTCCAATGATATTCTTGACTTTTTGTTCTTCCAGATAAGTTGTTATTTTTCCTAAATCTATAAAACAATTTTTTGGTATTTTGGTATGGCATGAAAGAGCAAATTAATTAAGACAGAATTGGCTTTTTTTCATGGCCTACCTATGAGCAATTGATATGTTTCCAATTGGTTAGCTCTGACTTTGTGTTCTGTAATTGTGTTCATATAGTTCCTGTGTTTGTATTGGCAGGTAGACTCCCAAGTATTTTATATTGTCTACACCTATTTTAAACGAAATTTCTCTAGCTTTTGTTGCTGGACACTTTGTTGGCAATACATAAAAATGCTGATGATTTAGGTGGGTTTATTTTGTATCCTGCCACTTTGTTAAAGTTGTTAATTATTTCAACTACTTTTTCAGTTGATTCATTAGGATTCTCTATATCATCATATCATCTTCAAAGAGTGATAGTTTGGTTTCCTCACTGCCTATTCTAATTCCTTCAATTCCTTTTTCTTTTTTAATTGATATAGCTAACATTTCTAGTACAATAAAATAGTGATGATAATGGGCATACTTACTTCACTCCTGATTTTACTGAAAAGGCTTCTAGCTTATTTCTATTACAGGTATTGCTGTTGGTTTTGGATAGTTACTGCTTATCATTTTTTTAAAAAATTTTTAGTTTTAGTTTTCAACATTAATTTTTACAAGATTGAGTTACAAATTTTCTCCCCATCTCTCCCCTACCTCCACCCCAAGATGGCATGCATTCTGCTTACCCTTTGCCCGAGTCTGCCCTCCCTTCAATCACTCCCCCCAACCCCTTCCCCTCTACTTTCTTGTAGGTTAAGATAGATTTCTATAACCCATTGCCTGTACATCTTATTTCCGAGTTTCATGTAAAAACCTTTTTTAACATGGTTTTAAAACTTTGAGTTCCACATTCTCTCCCTTCTTCTCTTCCCACCCCACCCTCACTGAGAAGGCAAGCAATTCAATTTAAGTTACACATGCATAGTTATGCAAAACATTTCCATAATAGTCATATTGTGAAGACTAACTATATTTCCCTCCATCCTATCTTGCCCCCCATTTATTCTATTTTCTCCTTTGACTCTGTCCCTTATCAGAAGTGTTTGCTTCTGACTACCCCCTCCCCCAATTTGCCCTCCCTTGTATCATTCTCCCTACTTTCCTGTAGGGTAAGATACCCAATTGAGTGTGTATGTTATCCCCTCCTTAAAACAAATCCGATGAGAATAAGGTTGACTCATTCCTTTTCACCTCCCCCTTCTTCCCCTCCATTGTAACAGTTTTTTTCTGCCTCTTTTATGTGAGATAATTTACCTTATTCTACCTCTCCCTTTCTCCTCCCAATATATTCCTCTCTCACCCCTTAATTTTATTTTTTTAATATCATTCCTTCATATTCAACTCATCCTATGTCCTCTGTCTATATATACACACACATACATACATATACATATATATTCCCTTCAACTACCCTAATACTGAGAAAGGTCTCATGAGTTACAAATATCATCTTTCCATGTAGGAATGTAAAGAGTTCAACTTTAATAAGTCCCTTATCATTTATCTTTCCTATTCACCTTTTCATGCTTCTCTTGATTCTCGTATTTCAAAGTCAGATTTTCTGTTCAGCTCTGGTCTTTTCATCAAGAATGCTTGAAAATCCTCTATTTCATTGAATTTCCATTGTTCCCCCTGAAGGATTATACTCAGGTCTACTGGATAGGTGATTCTTAGTTTTGATCCTAGCTCCTTTGACCTCCGGAATATCATATTCCAATCCCTTAATGTAGAAACCACTAGATCTTGTGTTATCCTGATTGTTTCCACAATACTTGAATTGTTTCTTTCTGGATGCTTGTCATATATTCTCCTTGACCTGGGAACTCTGGAATTTGGCTACAATATTCCTAGAATATTTCCTTTTTGGACTTTTTGCAATCGATGGATTCTTTCAATTTCTATTTTACCCTCTGGTTCTAGAATATCAGGGCAGGTTCCCTTGATAACTTCTTGAAATTTGATGTCCAGGCTCTTTTTTTGATTGTGGCTTTCAGTAGTCCAATAGTTCTTAGATTACCTCTCCTGGATCTATTTTCCATGTCAGTTGTTTTTCCACTGAGATATTTCACATTTTCTTCTACTTTTTCATTCTTTTGATTTTGTTTTATTGCTTCTTGATGGTCTCATGGAGTTATTAGCTTCCACTTTCCAATTCTACTTTTTTTAAGAAATTATTTTCTTCAATTAGCATTTGTATCTCCTTTTCCATTTGGCCATCTACCTTCTAGGGAGTTGTTTTCCTTAGTGAGTTTTTGTACCTCTTTTTTCCATTTTTTGTGCTTCATTTACTAATATTAATATGTTGGTCCTTTTTTTCATGATTCTCTTGGATCTTTCTCATTTCTTTTCTTAATTTTTCTACTACCTCTCTTATTTGACTTTTAAAATCCTTTTGGGGCTCTTTCAGCAATTCTTTTTTTAGGCCTAAGGTCAAGTCACATTTTTCCCTTGAGGCTTTGCATGTAACTGTTTTGACACTATTGTCCTCTTCTGAGTTTGTGCTTTGCTCTTCACTGTCAAATAGTAACTTTCTATGGTCAGATTATTTTTGTTTGTTTTCTGCTCATTTTTCCCCCCATATTTCTTAACTTTTAACTTTATGTTAAAGTTGGGCTTTGCTCTTCCAGTAGAGTGGGCACTATCTCAAGCTTCTTGTATTGGGGGTGCAGGACTTCCCTGCTGGCCTGCTCTGCGGGCACATGGCCTTGCTGCTGGCTTTCTCAGATGCCATCTGAATTGGACTGGACCCTTCTTTTACCATAGTGAGACAGATCTTTCCTGTTGACCTGCTAAGTTGTCTTGGGCTGGAAAACTGTTTCACCCTATCCTCTGTTGGTTCTATCGCTCCAAAATTCTGCTTGTGTTTTCTATATTGGGGTTCTTTGTTGGTACTTATTGCTTTTGATGAAGGTTAAGGAAGTACTTCATCTTCACTTGAAGGAATATGATTCAATCCATATTTTACTGTGCTATTACATTATCATAATGACATTCTGCTACAAATTACTTTAGGTTTTGTTTATTCTGTAATCTTATTTTGTATAGGGACCAAATAGAAGATTTTCTAGTGAAAATCAGTAGAAAAAAAAAAGAACAAAAAAGAAACTTTCTTTACAATGCTAGGGAGTCTGTGTTTCTTCCTTGGAATAGTTGGGATTTTATGCTGGAAGGAAAAGGGACCTGCAACTTCTTGAGCAGTGGAGTAACATGTATAGATCCGTGCTTTAAAAAGGTTATTTTAGAAGAAAGAGTGACTGCTAGAAAAAAGTTCCTGGAGGAGATGGGAGTCACTTTGATTAAAAGTACAGGAAGATCCAGATTTCTAGAATCTAGCCCAGATCTTCACACAAATACTCCAACAAAGATAAAAAAAGAGATCCAGTCTGAATAAGGATCAAGAAATTCAAATTAAAACTATAGTAAGTAGTACAGCCCAGGACTATGAAAAGATAGTCAAAAGCCTACAGGAACTAAGGATGAGTTCCCAGAGAAAGCCAGTGCTCAGTAGCATATTAATATGGACCAGAGATCCTCCGAGTATTCCTGTAACCTACAGCACTGGCAAGAAGACTAATGTATTCCTGTGATGAAACTCCAAGGTATTTAGACACCTGAAGAGTTCTGACCAAAGACGCTGAGGAGTTGGCAACATTCAGATCAGGGTCAGAAGAAATAAAGCCCCAAGAGCTCTGTAAGTTTGAAACATGCTGACTGAACACATACCTGAGGACCCTTAAAGATACAAGGGGGCCAGAAAAGTGCCAAGTCCTATGAGCACACACACGCAGGAAAGTAGAAGCCATGAGGAAAAGTCTAGATAATCAACATCATAACCAAACAAGGCCCCAACAATGCAAGCAAAAGCGCAAGAGAGAATGGAACTTGACTGAGACAAAGTCTTAATTCAGTAAAAATTGAAAAATACATCTACTTGTGTTTTTCTGAAAAAGCTTTGGAATAATACGGTAAACACGATATCTGTTTACCAAGAGCCAGTATGCATAATGGAGAAACACTGAAGGCCTTTCTTCATAAGATAAAGAGAAAAGGTGTCCATTATCACTGCTATTATTTGACATAATGCTAGAAATGCAAGCTCTATCAACGAGGAAAGAAAAATTGAGAGAAAAGGCATAAAGAGGAGACAAAGTTTTTTACAGATGATGTTATATTTAGAGAACCCTAAAAATTCTTTGAAACAATAACTTTAATAAAGCAGTATAATACAAAACAAATCCACAAAAATTATCAGCTTTTCTTTATATTACCAAGAAAAAAAAAATCCAGCAGGAAGAGATAAAAAGAAAAGTTCAATTCAAAATGATTCCAGAGAGACCATCTACCGAGAGATATATGGGTACACTATGAACACAACCATGAAATACTCTTTACAGAAACAAAGAACTAAAATATGTTCATTACTCATGGTTGGGTCATGCCAGTATAATAAAAATTACTTTATTTCCTTATTCAGTGCTATACCAAATGACTAGGGAAAGGAATTATGATGTATACAAACAAGGTTATAAATTAAGCCACAGAGCAGTATGTTACAATACCTTTACGTAACCTTTTATAGTAGCAATATAGTACTGACCTGATTATTGTTTCCAGAGTAAAGAGGCAAAATGTCACCTTCTCCAGGAAGACTTTCTGATGTTACCTTCTTATGTAACCTTCTTTCTAATTTGCATCTTTCACAAACCATATATTTGTTGTTGTATTCATCATTTTCAGTTCTATCCAACTCTGTATGAACCCACTGGGGCTTTCTTGGTAGATACTGGAGTGGTTGGCCATTTTCTTCTCCAGGTCATTTTATGGATGAAGAAATTGAGGCAGAGTTATGAGACTCGTACACGGTCACACTGCTGTTTGAACTCAGGAAGATCAGTCTTTCTGACTCATGGCTGGGCACTCTCTCCACCACACCACCTAGCTGGCCAAAAGTACATTTGTTGTTTGGTCTTTTTTTGAATCATGTCCAACTCTCTGTGACCCCTTTTGGGGATTTCCTTGGCAAAGATACTGGAGTGGTTTGCCATTTCCTTCTCCAGCTCAGTGTATTCACATATTGTCTTTCTTATCAGTCAATAAACTCCCTGAAGTCATAAACCATTTTTCTGTTTTGGGCCTTCATTGTATCCCTAGCAATTAGCACAGTGCCTAGCAAATAGTAAGAGCTTAATAAATGCTTGCTGATTGAATAACTGACTGAACAACAGATCTGGAGATCAAGGACCCAGTTTCATAACTAGCCTCTGTCACTTATTAACGCGAATCTTTGGACAAATCATTTAACATCTGTGGGCCTCCATTTCCTCATCTTTAAAATGACAGGAATTGACTAAATGATCTCTAAAGACCTTTCTAATCCTACAACTATGATTCTATGATCTTTATTCCCTTCTTATTCATTCTAGTAACTCCAAGTGACTTTGATCTAACAAATTAATAGTCTGTACAGACAGCTGATTTGAATATCTCCCATGTCAGTAATAAATTACCTTGTATCTGTTAAAACACATTTTCACGAGGTGGGAGAGGGGAGGTGGTCCTTGGGTGCTCACCATACCCAGTGCCTACTCAAAAAAAGTATTCATGATATATAGAGTCACGAAGTTTCTCTATAGTCAACAAATATTTGGTATCTCTCATTCCTAATACATGACCTGTGTTTTTCAACATTTTATACAAACCTTTGCACTAAAGTTAATGAGTATCAATGTATATGTTGATTTAATTTTGAGGATCTTATCAAGTTCTATGCAACATGATGGTGCATAATTATTTCATGGTGATCTTTGTAAATATTCATTATGGGCACTGCTCTATGAAAAGACCAAAATGTCCTTTGAAATAATGTTTATTTACTGTCTGGATATATGATACAACTAACTCCATCAATCCTTTTATTTACTTCTCCAAAAAGAACATGTAAGCCACCTATCTCTTTCTTTTGTCTTTTGGTTATTATTTAATTATAATAAGAAAGCCAAGACTTGATGTGATTAAATTACTTCAGTGTTAAAGCTACTCACTGTTCCCTGGGTAAAAATTTCCTCTTTAGAATACCAATAGTAAAGTTAAGGTTTCTCGACCATTCAAAAATTATGATTCTTAACATCCTGTGACCACTTTTATGTATCTCTGCTACTATCACTACATAAGCAGAAGAGGCCACATAGGACTGACAACCATTTTACATCTGTCTTTGTTTCATGGGTTGCCAAGACCAAAAAAAGATTCAGCATCAAGTGGCCATCTTAGTGGTGATGAGCCTCTCCATATTTACACAGGATGCTACCCAGAAAAGAGCCACAATCCACTGAAGACCACCGGATCATTTGCCAGTGACAGCACTCTCCCAACACATCCTTCCAGAACTCATGGTCACCTCCACATCACGAAGACATCAGAGGGAGACTTTGTAAAATAAAAAAAAAAAATTAAAACTATGATAATAAGGGCAAATTCTAATGCAACTTTTAGTTTTTAACTTTTACCCTTTCAACCATTTTCTTCATATAGAACATTTTACCAAAAGGGAAAAAAAGTAGGCTGAAGATGTGCTTAAGGTTAAACGACAAGTGAATAGGACCAGGATCCTTGATGGAGTTCCTAATTTGGTACTTGGCCTTCTTGGCAAGGCCAGTAAGTTCACTAATGAAACCAAAACTAAGTTTCTAAAAGAAAATATTAAAAGAAAATGTTAACTTTCTATAAAAAGAAAAAAAATTGATCATTGCCTAAAATAGTTCACCTCCTAGTGATATTTCAACACACTGTTTTCAAAACATCAGAAGGCCAAAATGATTTACTTATCACCAATTTATTTCTCTCTGTAGTATTACTATGACAAAAATCCTTTCTTTCACATTAATGTAAAACACATTTATGCTAAGCAAACTATGATGCTACTTGTATGAAACCGAAAAGTAGTTTCAACACTGATTTTACCCATACACAAGTAATGCTTCATGCAAAGGGTCAATGTAGTCATTTGCCTATTGATAAAGACTAACTTTAATTCATTAAAATAAGATAGCTAATGTGTACAACTCAAACCAAATCTGTCACTTATGGGTATTAAAAATCAATAGGGTATAGATAATTAAAATACGATAGACGACAGTAAAAAAAAAAACATTACAAGGAAAATTAGTGCTAGTAGGAATATGGCAACCTGAATGAAATTGATATTCATTAGGGTACTCTTCACATGAATAGAGAGCATTTGGACTCTGTGGTCTTTATCAGAGTCCCAGCTGGTAATGGTTGAAGGTTAATGCCTTACCCCATTCTGTTCAATTTTCTATCCTAATTAGCCCTCCAAATCTATAGCTGTGAGCACCAAGTGTCTGTGCTCAAAAGAAACTAATTAATGCTAGCAAATTAGATCAAGTCCAAAGATCCAACAGCCAAACTCTTAGTTAAATGCTCCTTGTTAATAGGAAGTGTAGCTGTCAATAACTGCTGTTGGTGACTATAATGAGGCGTCTTTCTTTCATTGAAAGTGATTTCATTTCTCTTTGTCCCTGTAAAAGCTGTTCCATTCCCTTCAAAAACCAAAGTTGTAGTGGTAGAGCTCACAGTCTGACCCAGTTCTTGTGATCAGCTAGGCTGAAATGATAAGAAAAATCAACCAGGAAAGCTTTCTGTGTAAACCATGTCTTAAGTGTTAAGCAGGCAGGAGGATACTTATTAAAATTCCTATGTCTTTATTCAAGAACGATAGAATTAGCAAGCTTGTTGTCTTTATATAAGGTCCCATATCTATTTAATGGAATACGAGCCACAAACACAAGAAAGAAACAATGAAGAAAAACATCTTGATTCCACATTGCATCTTCTAATGCAAACTTATGGATCACTGTTCTTTCTGCACAGTTGTAGTAATGGCCAGGGAAGTGAAGTCTTAACCCACCAGTTGGGAAAAAAGTTAAGCTTTCTTATTACTACGTAGACCCAAGTCATCCAATCTTACATAAAATATGATGTATTTTGTTCTCTATGGCCTGGAAAATCAGGGATTTATTATCAACAAAAAATTCAGAAAGCAGAAAGCTCAGTTTAGTTATAACATCTCTCAGACAACAAATGAATAGAAATGAAAATCAAGAATTTCGTAGTCATCGAAGGCCAACAAATGTACAATAAAACACGTTAAGGACGAATGATTTACCACTGTGGGCCATTTTACTTTGATTATGACAGTGAAGGAGATAGATTTTTCCTTCCGCTTTATCCTTTTTCTACTATAGTTTTGTAACTGAATTAAAGGGCAAAGGCAATATAAAATTATACTTCTTTTGTTTTAAATCAGAAAAAAAATCCTTTAAACTTCTACCTTCCTTTAGAAGGCATCAACAATTTTCATATTCACAATTCTACAGAATCACAGATCATTACAAGGTTTTCAAACACAACACATAATAAAAAAAAAGTTCAATTTTAAGCTAATATTGCTTTCTCCTTTGGGGGTAGTTCTCTAAAGGTAATGTGAATATAATGTATATTATCCATTATTCAAGTAAGCCCTTCTGCTAACATTCTGTAAATTAAAAACCTAAATTTAAATGAGGAGTTTTGATTGGGTCATAAGAGTTAGGAAACCCTAAAAGCAACAGGAAGCTGTTTCTATAACTTTTAAGATGATCTATTTTAACCTTTGCCCCAGCTTACCTGAAACCTCCTCTGAAGCTTCTCAGCAAGAGGCAGGTGGAGGATAACCTCTTGAGACTACCAGCATGGCACCTGTCAGTGCCAGCTGGGCTTTGGAAGGCTTGTCTGCAGGGGCCAAGGGGTTAATCTTTCCCAACACCTGGAGGGTGTTTGCTCTGATTAACAGAGCTTGGCCATTTTTGTTACTGGGAGAAAAAGAGTCACACTAAAGCATATACATCAGCTTGAATTACTCAGTACGTCTCCCTTATTCTTATCCATTTTTCTGATAAGAACAGGTTATAATAAGCCACTTAATTTGCCGTAAAGCAGTGTTGCTTTGAAATGTCCATACACATTTAAACAAGCATCACAAGCACAAGTCCAAGATATGGTGCCCCTCCCCCTTCCCTGGGCCTGGTCTGTCAGGTACAAAGGGCATTCTCAAAAGCAGGCAGCTCCCAAGTGAGATAAATGTTCCCAGTGACAGAGCCTTGGGGAGCAAATGCCCACTCCTGAAAGCTCGGCTGACAGCGGCCAGGCTCCACCAGAGAGAAGTCCATCCTCTTCACTAACGATCACAGGGGCCCGCAGGAGAGGTGGGGGAGGGGAGCGGTGGGGGAGATCGGCAGGAGAGGTGGGGGGGTGGTAGGGGGGATCGGCAGTAGAGGGGTGCCAAAGAGTTTTTGTCAGATAACTCTCATGTTTTTAGTTCACTTTTAAAGAAATTCTTCAGCTGCAGCAGCAAATGGCAGTTCTAACTGCCCACTCACTATTTTATGGCTGAAAACATAAAGGATTCTCGTTTTGTAGTTTCTACTCAAGTATACTGTTAATATTCTCCAATGAAATGTTAAACCAGGATTGTATAGTGAAAAGAATTTCATTTCAAAAACATCTTTGTGGAAAAATATTAAACTATAATCTCTCTATTCCAATCAATCCTCCACTCAGCAATCAAACTGATTTTCCTAAAGTATGGGTATGTCCATGTCACTTCACCTCCAGGACCAAACAGAAAATCCTCTGACTGGCTTTCAAAGCCCTTCATCACCTGACCCCTCCTCCCTTTCCAGTCTTCTTACACCTCACTCCCCTCCTCTGTGCTATCATCCAGTGACAGTGGCCTTCTGGCTCTTCCTTGTACAAAACCTTCTATCTCTCACTTCCAAGCATTTGCCCTAGCTGTGACTCATGCCTGGAATTCAGTCCCTCCTTGTTTCTGCCTCCTAGTTTCCCTGGCTTCCTTTGAAACTTGGCTAAAGTTGAGATTTTAGCTGTCTAGGGGTCAGCAGATTTCCAGCACAGTATCCTGGTGGCCACTAAGCTGTTCATCCAGGGCATAGTTATATCGAACAAATAAATACTGCCTTCAGCTATGATACTTAATTACACAGGGTGGCCAGGGCCAGCTGGTTTGGTACAATGGGCTTGAAAGTGACACCAAACCCCTCAAGGACATCCAGGATCACTTCAAGACCAACATTAGTGAACTATCTGATGAGATAGACATTTCTTCTTACACTGAGCAGACTCAGTTGAGGCCTTAGTATACTAGTTGAATGATTTTGGTCAAGTAATTAACCTCTCTACAGATGTATTTCTTCATTTATCAAATGAAGGAGATGAAGATATGAACTCTTAAGGTTCTCTCTAGACCTAAAGAGATGATTTTAAAATCTTATTTTTCATAAAACTGGACTAGTCTACATTTTCCAAGGAAAATGTATCTTTCTTTTTAGAAATGGTTACCTGTAGAGTGGAACAATAATGGGTTTGGAATAGACACCTGGGTTCATATCTGCCACATAATACCTATGTGACCTTGGGCAAACTAGTTCACCTTGAAGGGCCACGGTTTACTTCTATATAAAAGAAGGGGGCTGGATCAGAGAATTTCTAAGGTCTCTTGTCCCTCCCAGGTCTAAATCCATCTTGTATAAATTACAACATAATCAGATTTTTTAAAAAATTCACAAAAAAAACCCTCTAAAGAAACTCTAGATACTATACAGCTAATAAAAGGTATGATTAAACTGCATTTTTTAAAAAGTATGCTGAGGCATTAGAGGAAGTAGCACAAAATAATTTCAGAATTCTGGCTCTTAAAAAAAAAAAAAACTGAAGACTCCAAAAAAAATGGAATGACTATCTTAACAGAAAACTAAACTCACAACCATTGTTATGTTCTTCTTCCAAGAAATGTTTTTAAATCTTTCCTCTTAGATAAAATGTGTTTGCCTGTGTTATACAGAATGTCCTAAAGAATCACAAAATTCAACAGCTGGAAGAGACCTCAGCAGTCACGTAGTCCAACCCATAAACCAATACTCATTACAACACACTTGGCAAGTAGCTGTTCATGCTCTGCTAGAAGTCCCTCAGGGAAGTGTAACGGATCATCTCCTTCCACTGAGAGCCACAGACCCGTCATGAGTTTCATCCCACCTTGGGTATTTGTGCAGACACTTGAAGCCATGGGTTTTACAACTATCTCCTTTCTTAGATTGTGTCCCCCGTGAATTTGTAGGTGTCTCGTCTGCTATTCTTCTTCCTTCTTTGAGTTTATGCTTCACAGTATGTAAATTTGGGGATTATCGAGAGTAGTCCTGTCTCCACGATCCTTTTAAATTAAAGCCCTTTTGATGAGTCTGGTAAGACATGTGGCAGACCCACTCTTACCAGTCTCTGTTAGAAATGCTCCATCTTGGGGGAGGAGCCAAGATGACAGCTGAAAAGCAGGGACTGGCCTAAAGCTCTGCCCCAGGACACTCCAAACACCTATAAAAAATGGCTCTGAACAAATTCTAGAACTGCAGAAACCATGGAACAGCAGAGAGAGGCAAGGCTCCAGCCCAGGACAGCCTAGATGGTCACTGGGTAAGGTCTATCCCACGGGGAGCAAAGGGGAGCAGAGCCCAGCGTGGGCTACGCCTGGACCAACCAGAACAGGAGCCAAGCAGCACAGGCCCTAGGGCCCTGAATCAGTGCGCTGTGGCAGTTACCAGACTTCTCAACCCACAAACACCAAAGACAACAGAGAAGGTTAGTG
>CM053623.1:20412948-20441967 GCA_028646595.1 Phalanger gymnotis
GGCATCATGGCTCTGCACTACCATCTCATCCACCTGCTCCAACTAGCTGGGACACCTAACTCTCTCCGTTGCATACATGTATATCTTACAAATGTGACCCTGGAGAAAAATCTAATAAAACAGCAAAAGCTTTGGCTATTGCTACTTATATCCTTCAACTGACTTCCTCCTCTTCATCTTCAACAGCAGCAGCAGCAGCAATCCAGGAGAGGAGGTCGAACTCTTGTGTCCACAGGAAGAGGGATGAATCGTCCCCTCTGGAGTTAGGCCAATGATGCTTTCAGGGACCCTTCAGAGGATGGGCCGACATCCTAACGCTTGATCACCCACCTAGGCAACAGTCACTAAGAGAACAGCAGGGGAATATGTTCCAGGACCATTTCTATGTGAACCCCACTGAAAAAAAATGAAAAGACACTTACATAACTCTAACCTCAAATCTTTAATCAAAGGTTTAATAAATGGTTATCATCTGACTTTGGGCAAATCACTTAAACTCCGTGGGCCAGCTTCCTCATTTGTAAAAATGTTGAATTAGATGCTAAGGTCTATCACTTTAAATGAAAGCAACACTTCTGTAAAATCCTGTGCCTAAACAGTAACTCAAGAGATCAAGCTGGCATAGAAGTAGGTCTGCACTAAGTTCAAAAGAGCCCTTCTTAAAGGTCATCCCAGATGACCTTTTTTCTTTAAGACTCCAAGAAAGGAGACTGCCTACGGACAAGGTAGAGAAGAAGGCCAGCAGGCTAACTTCCCAGGGCCTTGGATTCCTTGGTTTTGAAATGACAAGGCTGCACCAGGTAACTCTACAGGTTGGTTTCAGCTCTAAATCCGCTTACTTTAACATTCAGCTTCTCCTTAAATTGTCCTCAGTGGGGACAACCAAACATCTAATCAAATTCTCCTTAAAATAATCATTTTTACAGAAAAGTTCAAATAGCCTCTCTTCTCAATGTCATGCTGTCCAGCTCCACTTTTTTAATCTTATTGTAGCCTGATGAACTTTCCCCACCCAGATCTCCATTAATGGAGCCAAGGAGCTTTCCCCCCAGGGTGAAGCTTCAGTTATGATTGTGAACGCTTTGCACTGGCTTAGGTTCCATTGCAGGATCATTTCCTAGTTTTCCTCATAAGTTGCGTGAACTTGTGATTGCCTGTTGACAACCTCCACCCAAAACAGAGCACTTCATTCCGAGACTCAAACCTGCCATTCTGGCCATAGCTTCTTTATACATGTCTCTACATACACACACACACACACACACACACACACACACACACACACACACACACACGAATTTTGTTGATAAAATTAGATTTTTTAAAAAGGCTATAATAAGCCCTGGCACTGCTTTCTCCCCTCTACTGGAATCACTGGAAGAAGGTTCTTCTCTATCCCTAGAACTGCATTTCAGAAGAATTATTTTTACTACATGGCTTTAGAGAATATTGTAAATTGTATATAAATTGAAACCTTCCTGGAAGTTCTCATAGCCAGAACAGGATGAAAAAGAAATCATGCATATTAATGTACTGACTACTTCACTCTGAGGCTAAGAATTAAATTCAGTTCACATTATCAAAGAATGCACTCAATCTTTAGATGAATATTCGAATCTTACCTTGCACTTGATCAGAGCACCTCTCCTTGGCCTTCTCTCTCATAATCTTAGGAATCAAAACATCTTTTTCTACATGTCTGAGATGAAGGTCTTCTGCAAGAAAAGGGCAATGTTAGTAAAATACATTATTTCATTTTTTTCAAAAATAACATAATTGATAAAGGTCTATGGCTCAAACAAATCACCATGCTAAAGAAGAATTTCAGTCCACCACCCACCCCACATCCTGTACTTGGCCTCCTCCCTCTTTCACTCACCTCCTCAGCATCATCTGTCATCCCCAGCTCAGGCCCTCATCACCTGGAGCTTTAAGGTAACATCCTCCAAACAGAACACAGAAGAAAGTACTAAAGCCACCTAGGCTTTTAACAGATCAAAGTCATACTCACACTCTTAAAAGAACTTCTCAAAGTACTTTCAAATGGATTTCATTGTTGTGTTGAGGATAAATGCCAGTGACTTTCCATTTTAATCAATGCTGAAACTATTTTGAGAGCCCCAGGCCATCCTGTAGTCTTTAATTGAGTGACAGGGTCACAAAGGTGGTTTTGTTTTAGTTTTCTAAATCATCAAGCAAAGCAATCAAGATAATGACACAAACAGAAATCAGGTGAAGGTAACCAATATTTTGGTTAAGATGTACATGCACTCTACCTCCAGAAGAAAAAAAAGAGAGTAACAAGTAGACTACAGCAGATCTCCATAGGAGGTTTGGGGCTCAGGTGCCAGACAGAGGAGTGAGGATTTGGGGAAATCGTTGACCCCAGTAGGGATCCCACAACACACCCACAACAGGCTAAGTTGCTTCACTTAGAATCACTTCAAGTTGGGAGCCACTTAATATGCTAAAGTATGTATTGAACCACATTTTTTTAAAGGCTCTAAAAGAGCTTAACCCCAGAACTGTTTGGAATCTACCCCAAATAGTGAGCCCCATATCTTGCCAAACTATTCAAACTAATTAACCTTGTAAATAGTTTTGCCCTAGAAAGAGAGAGAAAATTGTAGACTACCCCATTTAAAAAAAAAAAAAAAACAATCCTTTCTTATCTCTCAGTTACAAACCAATCATTTTGTTGAAAGCTACCTTCAACTCCAGGCTAGCTTCCTCGTCAAACAAATGGATGAATTAGATTTTCTAAAATAAGCTCTTTTGTGAAGAGCAGAATTCAGTTTAAGAAAAAAATAAGAACTAAGTCTTGTCACAGATTCAGCAATCTATGGCTGATCTTTGGTACCACTGATATTTTCCAATACTGGCAGCAGGTTTTTAAAGTCCTTCATGTTTCCCTACATTTAAGGCAAACTTTAAATTGATAATCTCCATAGGCAGGGTTCAGAGATCAGCATGGGACCTCGGAAGCTTAGTAAACTGAGGTGCTATGAAGACAGTAAAGAGGGCAGAAGCACAAAACACTTTTCCTTCTTTAAGTTCCTAGAACACGAGAAGATGGGAGGATGAGGTACTGATATTTCTAAGGTAGAAAAAAAAAATGAAGGGAATGAAAGGGTAATTGTTCCTTAGGGGAAAAAACCTGGAACTGTGAAAAAGTAAAGAATAACTTCATTTTCTCTTCCTCTCAACAACTGTGGGCCCTCTCATTAGAGAAAATGACAATCACAGGGCCTGGCCTTTTACGAGAGTAGCTCTCAAATGTCACTCAGGTACTCTAACTTCAGTCTTTTTTGATCTTTATACATTATTTTGAAGATCACAGAAAAATTTTTACAATGGTCCTCAGTCAAGAGAAATAAAATTCCAGACCAAGAGATACCAAAGACAATTTTCTTGTAACTGGTTCCTTTTAAGCAAATATGAATTAGTTTTGTCACACATTAACAGTTTGCATGGTATGACCTATGACAGGATTTTACCCCTATCATGAATTCTAGATTAGCTGTGTCCAAATTAATGAGGTTTTATTGTAGTCTAGGTTAAAGCAACAAAGGTCATCAACTTTTTTTTTAAGAAGCAACAGAGGCACAATCTTAAAGCTACTTCAGGTCTTCAAAGCTGAAATAATAAAATGACCAGCAGTTACTTCTATAGTTCTTAGTTGATTCCAGACGATGCTAAACATTTTACAAGTATCTCATTAGATCCTAACAACAAGCCTGGGAAGTAGGTGCTATTTAACCCCATTTTACAGTTGAGGAAACTGAGGCAGAGGTGAAGTGATTTGCATAGGGTCACACAGGAAGTGTCTTTTTACTTTACGTAAAAGTGTCAGGAAGTAGCTGCCTCTCTACTTGGGTGAAAGAGAGATGCTTTGGAAGTATACATTATATTAATTTCTAAATTTTTTCATTTAAAATATTCATGTACATCCAAACAGTGTATGGGTACATTACAATTACTTCTTTCCCCATTTCTAAACATAATGGTTTTTAATGAATTCACTCAACAGTCATTTAAGGACTTTCGAGATGCTGATGAGAGTTACAAAGATAAGATCCTTATAAATTGCACAGAACAGAGAGTATAGGACACATTAAAATGGCAAAAAAATATTTTGATGGATCTATAAGAAAATTGGTAGAGCTTAGTGCAAGCACTCTGGAAGGCAATATGGCAATAAGTGATTATACTTTGTGATTGCAATTCCTTTAGAGGATTTTTTCCCAAATATATTAAACTTTAGGAAAGAAACTACCTATACAAAAAATATTCATCATTATTCTACTTGTTATAGCAAAAATAAAATAAGTAAACAAAAATGGAGACACCCTATATACCAAACAATTGGAAAATGGCTGAATAAATCACATTTTCACATAATGGAGTATTAAAACACCTTTGTGCCCGTAAAACCTTATAGATTTGGAACTGGAATTCAAATCTAAGTTCAGGGGCCTCAGTTTTTCATTTGTAAAATGAGGGGTATGGACCAGATAACCTCTCAGTTCCCTTCTAGCTCTAAATCTATGGCTGTATGATTGTGATGTTAGCAGGGAATAAAAAGAAAAGTGTGACCCATGCCAGAAAATACAGAAACGTATGAGGAGATATAGAATGAATCAGCCGAAGCAGAGCTGTAACAAACAAACTACAACCAATGTTTGAGGAGGAAAAAGGAGAAAAAAAAGAAGTCAGGGCCAAAGGTAGGAGACACAGAACAAGGGAATTTTAATTGCTTATTCATAAATTCTTTTGGTTCTGCACAGTTAAAAGCAGTTAGACATGTAAAAGTCTAGTTTGCATTTTTGACTATTATTAAATTTCTATTTCAATTCAGTTCAGTATTTATTATGTTATATACAAGCTGGGCTCTGAGGAATCAAAAGGCAAAAATGAAATTGTCCCAGACCTCAAGGGGCTTCCATTCTACTTAGGGGGGCTGGGGGGTTAGAATATCGCATGTTCATAAATAAGTACAGACAAAGAAAACACAGTAAATGGGGGAGGACAGAGAACATGGGGGAAGCTTGAGAAAGGCTTTGTGGAGGAAGTAGCAGCTGAGCTGAACCTAGAAAGAAACTGAAAATTCCAAGAGACAGAAAGAAGAGAGAGGAGAGAGAGTGCATTTCAGGGGGGGAAGGGGGAGGGGGGAGGACGTGGGGTGGGAGAAGAGAAGGGGGCAGCCAGGCACAAAGAGAGCCAGTATCTCTAGGAGGTACAATGACCTGTACAGAGAATAGGAAGTAAGCTTGTTGGGCTGGAAAATAGAGGCGAATACAGGGAAATAACATGAAGTAAGTCTGGAAAGGTAGGATAGAGGCAGATTGGGCAGACTCTGAAAGGCCAAACTGCAGAACTTTGTATGTTGTCCTAGAAGCAAGGGGAAGTCACTGAAGCTTTTGGATGTGAGGATGACCTTGGTCAGACCTGTGATTTATTCAGGAATCTATCTCATTTTGCCAGCTATGTGGTGAATGAGCTGGAGAGGAACGTCTGGTAAGGGTCTACTATGCGACAGAGACATCCCACCAGGCACTGGAGATACCAAGTTGAGAGAGAGAGAAAGAGAGAGAGAACCCTCAAGGAGCTTCCTTTCTATCAAAGGAAGAAATATGATGAGGGATGCTGCCCTGAAAGGTCCCTGGGAAGGGTAAGAAGGTGTGGGATAGAAGAGAGTATAACAGACATAATAATCCACTAAACTTGCCAAGGGGGAGAGGCAGTGAAGCTGAGAAAGAGTAAAGAACTCTGATGACTGGAAGATGGTGATACCCTCATCAGAAATAAGGTATTTGGGAGAAAAGACATGGTTAGGCTAAAAAACAGTAAATTCTGTTTTGGTCATATTGAATTTTATATGCTTTTCGGACATCTAAATGAAGATATCTAGCAGATATAGAATGATCGAAGGTCCCCCCACCCACCCACCACAAAAATAAAATACAAACTTGATTTGGAACACAAGGTGGATACAAAGTAATATTCAAGGTAATATAAAAGTTACTGAAAAAAAATTTCAAAGTTATCTTTAAAAGTTATTTTTTAAATGGTGGTTTTCTTTTTCTTAAATAAGAAATTCTTTTCTTTACCAAAACTATATATGTGAATTCCCTTAATGTCAATGGTGTATGCATGTGGTGGGCATGTGTGAGTTCCCAATGCGGAGGTTTCTCTACTGTATCCTCACTCACACCAGTTCAAATCGAGACAGAGAACAAGGATGACAACACAGGGAAAATTTGCAAAGCTCTAACTTCTCACCATTCTATCATCACCTGAAAGTCAATTTTCACCTTTTTCACTGGCTGAATCTGTTAGCTCACATTTTGCTTTGGGGCTCATGTGTTCTTGCAATATGGCAGTACTGGATTATAAGGCTACTGATAATAACACTTGCTAAAAATCCACAATGGTTATGGTAGAGTGAATCAAATTCAGGAATAGTGTAGTTAGAAAAAAGGTGAGACATGAAAGAAAATGCAGATTCCAAATGATATTTTAATATTAACTTTTTTTTTAAGTTAACCAGATATCACCTAATACAGCTACTGTGTCTCAGGATTCATATCCCTTTCCTTAGATAGAATCTTGTTTTACTTCCAAGGTACATCTATTATGTTGAAAAACAAAACCTATCTGATGTTGTTGTTTTCTAGTTCACTGTAGTAGAAAGACCAGAAAAATATCATCACCCTTGCTCTAGAAATTTTGCACGAGCACTCTTCATAGCAACCACTTGTACCTGTAGGTTTCCTTGTCTTACTCCTTACTCCTTACTTCCTTCTTGACCACCAGAGCCTCAGCAGCAATAGTTTCAGGGGAGATTAACTGTAGCAGTCACAGTAAGATGCAAGTTTGAAGAGCTGAAATCCAGCTGCTTGCCAAAACCAAAGTAGCCAGACAGACCAAAGATCTTTACAAGGAGAACAATAACGATGATGTGTTGTACAGTTACATATCCATATTTCTGATTTCTTTTTCTACTTTTGATCTTCATTGGGGGCAGGAGGGAATCAAAGTACAAGGGAAAGGAGGAAATCCAGAATAGAATATAGGGATCAACATCCCCATATTTCTCTCCCTCCAATGGGATCTGCAGCAGTAAGGGAGAAGTGCTTCTCCCATGAGCCAGCACTACAATCTGTTTCTGAAAGCAGCAGATGAAAAGGCACAGAGGAAACAGTATCGAGATGCTAAAATTAAACTAGGATGAAAATGTATGACAGTTACAGGATCACAGATCTGACCTCGGAGACCATCTAATCGAACCTCCCCTCCCTTTACAGAAGAGGAAACTGAAGTTTATATAGAAGAGTAGGGAGAAATACAGAGCTGACTCATTTATTGAACCAACTCTTCTGAGTGAATGAAAACCAAAATCCAAAGCTGCAGCATCTCCCATTTTATGCCACATATGCGTAAGTCAAATAGAATTATAATTCCTTAAATCTTATTGTAAAGATAAATGATGAGCTCTGTAAATCCATCTTTGAAAATGTTATTAGGACAAATAAAAGGTAGCTGGAAACTCCCTACAAATTCCACTTTGATAACATGGTCATCCTCTAAGAAAACAATGGAAAGAATGTCAATCTGGCACATAAACCTTATTCATGCAAAGCTTCTAAGTCAAATAGTTACATCATACGTCTCTAAATATTGAGCTCCATATACCTAGTCACATTATTTCTTCTTATTAACCTCATAGTTCACACAATTAGATACAATAATGACATTGCCCATTTCCCAATAACACCTTCTTGGCCCACAGATTTTGCAGACTGCAGTGTTGAAAACTTCCTCTTCCACCCACACTGCTTTATTAACCAAGATAAGCCAACAAGAGACAATAAATCTAACAGTCAACTGAAGTAGGAAACCAACTTATGCAATACACACAGTGTCAATTTCAGAATTGTCTTCCAGTCTCCATTACGGCCATAATTTGAATGAATGAAGAGTTTGTTTGCTTTCCACCTAGAATTTTATGTCTGAAAATATTACTTAATGATAAGATAAATCTGAACCACAGCAATGCTCTGAAGAGGCAATCCTTTATATCTATATTTATATTTTCCATTAACCTCCGACAAGAAAATTATAAATGTGGTCTAATGGGAGGGGATGTGGGAAGAATTCACTGAAGAGCTGAAAAGTTATGAGCAATCCATGAAATTACAAGCATTATGGTTTCTATCTAGTGATTTATTTTTGTCACACCATCTAGTATTTGGCAGAATATTCCCAATCCTGAGTCTTGCCCACTTGACCTTCAGTGGAAACCTTCCTTTTGTACCTTAAAGATAATAATGAACCACTAAGACTTCTCTGCTCAGAACATGACCAGTCCACCTCTTTTCCAATCACACCTACCCTCAGTAATGCCACTTCTAGCATACATATTGATAGCACATGTGAGCTTGCTTATATCTTAACTATTTGTCTATCTCTTGTCCTCTGAATTACTAGTGTTTTGCCATTTTAAGTTTAGTTTCTTCTGAGATAATGTTCTAGGATTTAAAGATATTGAACATTACAGAGAAGAGAAGGGAAAGAGCTGGGGAGGGAATAAGCATTTATATGGCCCCTACTATATACCAGGCAGCATACTAAGTATTTCACAAATATTATCTCATTTGATCCTCACAACAATCCTGGGAGTTAGATGCTGTTATTGTCCCCATTTTGTGGCTGAAGAAACTGAGGAAAACAGAAGTTAAGAGACTTGCTTAAGGTCACACAGCTAATGAGCATTTGGGCACATATGAGCTCTAATCTTCCTGGCTCCAGGCCCAGCTTTCTATCCATCCACTGCCTCACCTAGCTGCCTCTGAGAAAAGAGTTAGCCTTCATTTTAAAGCTTTAACAATAATGTTCTTCCCCAAACCAAGCTGAAAAATATTCTGGACAAGACCAACATTGTTAGAATAAATGTACAGCTTTCCAAAATGAGGGCTTTGAATGATATCTTACATTTGCATGTATAAGCTGTTCAAAACAGTTCAATATTTCATTACGTTATAGTCATACCTTATATTCTCTCTCCTGAAGATTCATTAATTGAACTTTCTCAACAATGTAGGTTTAATAGTCAATTTATCAAATACATATGAAAGAACAACTCACTGAAAAGGAATGATCTATATGTGACAGTTTCTATAAGGTGCCTGTTTAATGAACTGAAAATGCCTTTTACTTATAACATTCAAGGCCCTTCAGGAGTGTTTATTCATCTTGGCTATCAGTTAGAAAGCAATCTAATAGTCTGACAGCAGGCCTCACTTACGTATACAAGCTGGAATTTTCTTAAGTGTCATAAGGCATTTTAAATAACGATTAAAGCACTCACAAGGGCTACACAGAAACTATCTAAATCACTAGAACATAGTTTCATTCGTTCACCACACTAAGAGGAGAAGAAAAGTAATTACTTCAGATTTTATCAATCTGACTCAACGCCCACTTACTGAGTGACTATTATGTTCATAGCACCATAAAGTCCTACAAACGAATAACAAATTTAAAGCTATAGTTCTTGTATTTGCCAAGTATAAAATCTTCTGAAATAATATAATGGTGTTCACAACCAATTGCATTATAAACTCCTTAAGGGTACAGTCTATATCCATGTTCACTGAATGACTCTGAAGAGTTAGCCAAATACTCATATGCATAGTAAATTTTCCAATAAATATTTGTTAAATAAATAGCTGTACCAGTCCAAAGGGAACATCTAGCCATACCTTATAATAGATAATTAAACATTTCTACGGAATAGATTATAAATAATCTCTCTTGGCTTGGAGATTATCTATTAAGTTACTACTGTCCACATTACCTCTCATCACGAATTCCAGAAAATAAAGAGACTTTTAGTGCTCTCACTAACACGGATACTTCTTAACCATTATGTTCAAAACACATTGAATTCTGTAACATATGTGATCCGGGGCACCCCCCTCCCTCACATGGGGCCACTAGTAAAAACTGTCCCAGGGTTGACCCTGTGGGCCAGCACCCACTCAAAACTGTATTCACAAGTGTTTACCAAAAGATTTGCTTTCATCTCACAGCCAGAGATCATTTGAAATATAAATTTATTTTATTCATTTATTAATTTCATTATTTACTACTAATTTTATAATTTATATAAAAATATAAATTTTTTAATTAAAAAAGCATAGCAAATAAAGTGACCAGAGAAGCATGTCCATGAACATTTATGAATAGAGAGGTTCTGAGGCTAAGATTCCATCACTTTCTCATTCAAATATTCTGACCATTCCCCATTCTCTGAGGTGTAAGGGCTCCATTTTTCAAACCAACATTCTAAACTCTGGCTCAACTTAATTTTCAGCTCAATTCAACTATGCTTATTAAATGTCTACTCTAGAAAAGACTCTTCATTAGATGTTGAGGATACAACAACAAAATAAAACACAGAGAAAGATCTCTAGGAGTTTACAATTTAATAGGGGGTTAAGGCATATGGAGAAATAAAGATAATACACAGCACAATATAATAGATGCAAAGAAGTCTGAATAAAGTTTACCGAGAAATCTGAGGAAAAGAAAAAATCTTTTCAGTTTGTAGTGGCAGGAGGGGCACCTAGTTTATGGAAGCAAATGTTTATGGACTGACTACGATCTAGACACATGTGGTCTTCTAGATGGTTAGGTGCAGCCTTTTGACTGAGTCCTAGTATTACAGAACAAATCCTTTTATTAAGGGGATTTGTTCTCTAAAGTTTAGACTCAGTCAAAGGGCTGCACTTGAGAACCTAGAGAGCCACGTGTGGCCTCAAGGCCACAGGTTCCCCACCCCTGACTAGGCCATACCCTTGTTAAGAGTTCTGATCACTCCCTGATCACTTCAGTCAGAAGAGATATTTCTCCCCTTTTTGTTCTAAACGTACTTTATTTGCAATGAGTCAGCATGGTGAATTGGAAAGACTTGGAATCAGAAGAGCGTGGTTCAAGTGTGAGTCCATTACTTATTAGCTATGCGAATGTGTGCCAGTCAATGTCAAGATGGCCTCATAGGTTTCCCTTTCCAACACTCTTAAAAACAGGTCATCCACACTCCCTCAGAAGACCTCCAATGAAGGGACATCTGTCTCTCAAAGCAAACAATCTCACTTTAGGGTAGATCCATTAACAAGTCAACTCCTCTGAGCTTCTTCATCTGTCAAATGTGGACAGTAATATTGATAATGCCAAATTTACAAGGTCATTGTGAACATCAAATGAAATGCTGTCTATAAGATACTTCATAACTGCAATGTATCATGGAAACATGGTATGAACATGGTTTATATCACTTTTATGCCACTTAACTCAGACTGCCAAATAACACCTTGAAAGTCAAGTCTCTAATTCATCTTCCTTATTCCCCCTCACACACACACACAGTTCTTAGCTCAGTGTTTTGCATATGGCAAGCATTTAACAAGTGTCTATTGAATAGTTTTTTAAAATGTGTCTCATTCTATAGTCCTACCTTGTCAAGAGCCCTAAATTCCAAGTCATTTCACTAAGTTAAAGTGTGGTTGTGACCTGACTTGTGTAACTTTTTGTTACTGTTTCTTTAGCCTGTAGTGATGAAAATCTCAAAGACAAGGAAGGTGTTTAAGGGCCAAACTGACACTTGTCTGGACCCCCATCTATAAAACAGAGAATGAATTAGATTCTCTCTCAGTTCATTGTCGCTCTCTAATAATCCTATAATTCTACCCTCACTCTCTCTATTCAAAAATGGAAATATCTTAGGGCTGGGGAAAAAGGGAGGTAATTATATAATTCAATAATCAATATTTCCCCACTCACCCACCAAATCAATATTTTGGCAGAGGTGTCTTCGATCTGCTAATTCCAAGTCAGTAATCATAGTTTAGAAATGACCCTATATCACTCCCTTATTTTGTACAGGGACAATCAAAAGCAAATGGATTAGAAACATAAACCTGCATAAAAATAAGCTGACCCAGTTAATAGGATCTGTGCTTTTAGTCATTTTACCATGACATGGTGAAAGAATAAGAAAGGACAGGTCTTTAAAGGCCACCTACTCCCATAATCACCAAATCTCAGTATTGGAAGGGACCTTTTCTGTCATCTAGACTAATCTGTACCAGAATAGGAATTCCCCCTGCACAACTGGATGTCCAGTGTCCATTTGAAGACTTAAGGTAATAGGGCCGACTGTCTCCAGTCAGCCATTATTCTATTTTGAGACACCCTCAAAAATTGTTTCCCTCGTTACCAACTGAAATGTGTCTCTCCAGAATTTCCAATAGCTCTTGTTTCTGTCTGCAGAAGGGCAGAACAACCCTATATACTTGCTTCTTATACTTGCTAGTCCTTCAAATGCTGAAAGACAAAGATCACAACCCACTGAATTTTCTTTATACTTGGCTAAAGATCTCCAGTTGCTTCACAATGATCCAAGCACGTCACTTCATCTCCCCTTAAGCCTTGGTAAAGTGAGTTGGGCCAGATGACCTCTGAGTCCACTCTAGCTCCAAATTCTGTGGTCATCACCTTACTAATCAGGTGCAACCAAGAGCAGGTACTTGAAAGGACACAAAAAGGACCTCTCTGCTCCCTTACATCAGTCATCTCCCACCAAATCAAGTGTGTATCACCTTGACTACCTGATTCATCCCAGACACTAATTGCTTTTAGGATTCTGCTGGCTTTCACTGATGTATTTTTCCCTTTATCAGATAATTAGACACTTTGAGTTTTCATTTCTGTTTCTAATGAGTCTTTCTGTTTATACCAAAAGTGACTTTGAGAATAAATTGTTATGTCAGTTTAAAGAGCAATAAAAGCCCCACTATTAAGGAAAAATATATACACCAGTGAAAGCTCAAATGAGTAATTAGCCTGGAAACAAATCCCTGCTCTACTAGACTGAGTAACTCTAGAGCAGTGGCCCTGTCTTACCTGTTATTAGACTCCAGACATAAGTATGTGGTGAATGAACAATAATTTCAGTGCACAACCAAGGGACTTCCAGGAGCCTTAGAATCATTCCCAAGAGGAAAGCCACAAAGCACCTTAGCAGGACATAAAAAGTCAACTCCTTGACTAGATGAAAGTAGGCTAACAGTGAAAGGGCACAGACAATAGCCACAGAGACCTGGCCATTAGGCAGCTCAACATTCTCTTGGTAAACACGAATACTTGGGAGCTCACCCAGAGTATCATGCCCACATATTCTGGCCAGAGAGTCAACAGCAAGCCAATCTTACAACTGAATTACTTTAACAGTTTTAAGTAATTAGATTATTTGATTTCTAAATGCCTTCTATAAATATACTTTGCCAGTACTGTAACATAACCTCAAATAAGCTGCAGAAGTCAAATAAAGCAGAGACCACCTACAGGGTCAATTAGCACTTATGGTCATTTTAATGAGTACTTGACTAATGTGAACTTAGATTCCAACGAGAAGTGAGAATCAGCCCACTAAACAGCATTTTTCATATTCTGCTTTGTTTTTATTTTAAAAAGAGACCTACTACTTTATGTTTCCACTGCACATTTGCTAAAGAAGAGCAGTTTGTTCTCTTGAAAGCAATGTTTTCCTGTACTCTTTAAGGCAATAAATCCTGATGAATTCTCGAAATACATATGTTTGTGTGTGTATGCATGTATGTGTGTGTGTGTATGTATATATATATATATATATACACACATACATATATAAAACTAGCAAAACTAGCCTAAAATGTTAGAAATCCATTGAATCACTATTACATCCCAATGATTGGAAATCATTGTAAAGTATGCTTTTTTAAATCCTCCAAGAACCTAGCACAGTATTTTGTACACAATAGACACCTGAAAATTATTTCCTGAATTGTGCAACTGAATTATTAAATGTTCATATGTGTACTTTCAATAAGCATATATGAGATCTGGATCGTCAGCTTTAATGTTTCCATCAAGGGTTAGACAGGAGAATAAATAACAAATGAAAAGATTAACTTTTCAGTCATATTTCATCATAAGGGGGCACTATGGTAATGTTTAGAGATATTAACTGAATAGGAAGAGGGAGATAACATAGCCAAATGAATGAGTCTACCATCAAAGAATAAACAACTGATACCAAAATAGAAGAGGTCCATCATAATATGAATTAATTACAGTTAAGCAAAATTGTATTATCCAAGCTATTACTGGATTGACAAAATATATAAACTAATAAAAGATGACTGATAACGATCAACAAAACAAAAAGTATTTGTTTTGGAAGATGGAATCACATAAAAACATTTTAAATATGATCTTAAATACCCTTTTAATAACATATCAAAGATAAAATAGGAAACTATTTCAATGTAGAATTAGATAATGTTTGGATATAGTCAGCAACCTAATTATGTTTCCTATTACTGGCTCAGCAAGCCTTCATCAATTTAGCTCCAAACAGTGGGTGCTAAAATTCAACAATGCTCATTTAAAATAAGGACCAGATGTTAAGCTGAAGGATCTTTTATGGCTCTAGGTGAGCAAATTAATTCAGTGGTATTTTTGAAGGATACACCTGCTTGGCATCTCTGTTTTCCTTCTGCTTGTGGTGCTTGCCAATGATAAACAACAAAAGTGAGCGGTGTAAATGTCATAGAAAAAGGAGTGATAAATATGGCTTCTGAAAAAATGTGAATTTTTATATACATAGATTCACTGCTTTCCTTATTAGCTAATCACACTTTGCGTAATAAAATGCTTTAGCCAAAATAATGTACTTCCTATGATAACTGTGCTTCCTGGCTTAAAACATGTAAAACAGAACCTGAACAGTCTTCTTGCCTCCAAATTACCATCATAATTTCACACAAAATATTGTGGCCATTTAGTGGTAATTAATAAAAATCTAATGCATTATCATTCAGCTAATTTTAGAGATTTGTTTTTACATCTCCCTTATTTTCAAGTCATTTCCATTTTAGTACTGCTCAGAGCAAAAAAAAAAAAACTACTACAGTAATTAAATCCCTAAAATTCAAAACAAACAGGCCTGTGTGTATGGCATCGTATTAAACACTGGTAGACAGAACATTTTGATTACCCATAATCTCTCACCTTCTGTCCTTAAATCTAGTAGATGCATCAAACACACATACAAATGGACAATCTCTTCAGCAGCAATATTTGCACAGTAACATTATATGGCCACAAATCACAGACTATTCAGAAGAATCAAAACTGTCAGTGGCTCAAAAAGCAATTAATTCATGGTGGGTGTTAGCGAGTTGTAATACATCACCAACAATGGCATTTAAGGAAGACATGCATGGCTGGAGAGGAGACAAGAAGATCATGTCCTAAGAATAAGACACTAGCCCGAGTATCACACACACACACACACCCATACCAATGAGATAAGAGAGCTATTTAAATTATCTTAAAAAATAAGTCTAAAACACAGTGTATTACCAAACATTGAGAACACTTTAAATCTGGGTACCTGTAACATTGCAAAGGGTGGAGCATGGTGTCAAGCAAAGTGGGAAAATGCCTACCGGGCAAGGTAAACCAACAGGGCACAAGCAGAGAATAGGGAGGAAATAGTGTCAAACCAGCCAAGAAGCACTGAGTGTCACACCCTGCCCAGCTACCTGGTGCTAAGTACAGTAGACAACCAGTCCTCCAAAGTCTCAGCTCTCTGTATAGGGACTGACACTTTTCCCTCAGTTGGAATCATCAGACTCAGAAAGATCCTACGTATATGCAACTCCTCTTCACCACTGGCCAGGGCCAACTAGGCCATGTGGCTACCTACGTAGAGCAGAGACCAGGCCCAGTGATTTCTCATCCCTCCCTCCCCAAGTCCATCCATGGGTCATAATCCTTTTTTTAACTCAGTCTTCCATATGTCTTAGCTCACAATTCTGTTAATTCCCTGTAGAGTCAAATCCTCTTTCAGACCATTTCCCCATCCACTCTCTCTTCTTGTCCCATCACCTCAGGAAATCTCTCTCTCCCTTTTTATTCTAACTGTAAACTAAGATGCCAATGCTCATGGCTCATAAGCTAAAAAACACTGATAGTAATATATGTGGAAAAATATATGGGAAATATAAAGAAAAATAAAATTGTAAATTCTGAGGTGAAATCAGACAACACAAAACAATGCCATCAATTTCTAGCAACAGTTCTTAACTTTCTGTGTGTGTCTTGGCCCTCTGGAAGTCTGGTAAAGCATATAAAGCCCCTTCTCAGAATGTCTGTAAATGCTCAAAATAAAATATGTAGAATTAAAAAAAAGTATATTCAAATACAGTTCTAATACAAATAAGAAAAGGAAAAACAAAAAACTAATTTCAGATTAACAACTCCTGCTCAAAGCATTGACGCGGCTCCTTCAGGCCTGCTTGATTGTCACCACAGCTGTGAGAGGTAGGTGCTATTATCACTCTCATTTTACAAATGAAGACACTGAGGCAGAGGACACCTGACTGCCCAGTCACACAGCTGGTGAACGTCTAAGACCTCGTCTGAATGCAGGTCTTCTTGACTCCACACTGCCTGGCTGCCTAAGGCAGCTGTATTTACTGAAATAGTTATTAAAACTTAAAAAAAACTCGGGCTAACAATCTCTGACTTTGAAGCTCTCCCTCCGTGGAATCTCCACACAGATCTTCATCTCCTTCTCTACCATCCCCCATGGGACTTTACTGCTATCACAACTCTGCTTTAACCACTAACGTGGTAGCACGATTGTTCTTGGTTATTTTCACTGCATGATGTGACATACATGATTTCAGTTACATTAGGAACTTAACTTACATACATATGCATACGTTATATATTATACATATTACACTATATATTATACGTATAGACATATTAATATACATTAGGAACTTTGCTTACATCTATACATAAACCTATTACCCTTACAGAGCTACCAGAGCATTTAAAGGTTAAGTGACTTGCCCCAGGTCACACAGCCAATATAGGTTAGAAACAAGACTTTAACCCAGGTCTTCAAAACTCCACAGCCAGCTCTCTGTCCACTGCTCAACACTGTCTCTCAAGTTTTTCTTATTATTAATATTAATGAAATGTCATAAAATGAGACCAAGCTTTAAAACGAAATCTTCAGATCTGCCAGTTTCTCTAAATGTCTATCCTTGCACTTAAATTTGCCCAGAGACCACAACTGAGCCCAAAAAGAGCAATAATCCTGAGAGATGGTGTAACAGCAAGCACCCTGGCACAGCCAGGATGGCCTGCTAGCACAGCTTCTTTGGTCTACTGAAAGCAACTTTAAAGGGGTCAACTATCTTACTTTAATTACATTCTCTAGTTCAAGGGAAAGGTCAGCACCCTGAATGTGGAGACAATATAAGCAGAGAAAATACAAGCAGAGAAATTAGCACAAAGATCAACAGACAGGGCTCCCACTGTCTGACCAAAGTAATACAACCACCTACATACACCCCTGGATGCTGGGGGGGAGGGGTGGAGAAACACAGATACATCTGGGTAGTTTGGGGTAGGGGTACTCTGAGCAAACGGCTACTCAGGGTCCCATTCAGGGAATCAAAAAGTCCTTCTGATGAGCAAACTCCCAAAGCAAAATCTCACCTCAGAATATATATACACTTTTGGCTAATAAGCTCTGAGCCAGAAGGCATCACAACCTCACAGCTCAGTGCCTCATTAACTTAGTACCAAAAGGTGTGGAAGCCTTCCTGCAAGTAAGCCTCCCCTAAGCAAGTCGTGTCCCCCCTCCCCCAGCCAATGGGCTCTATGTGACTCAGGATGTATCACAGTTGTGATTGAACATATGTGGTCACATAGGCCTATTAATGGACAGGGAAGATCTTCCTATTCCATTAACGTTACAGATGGGGATCCAGCCCCCGGTCTGCCACCACCTAGCTTTGGGACCTGGGCTAGTCACAACTGAGGACACTGGGCAAGGCGGTCAGCCACCTCTACGGGCCCCTGTGGACTCTAATACTCAGACCTAAATCCCTGGTAAACAAAAGCAAGGTACCAGTCAAGGAGCTTCCACAGGCTGGCTGCTTTTGCAGGTGGCTCCTAGCTCATGTGTCTTTGACATTAAAGGGGGGGAAAGAAGTCAATGCTACAAATCTCCCTGGGGGCTCTCCTTGCAGCTTGAGGACACCCACAAGGCTTCCCACGGAAAACCACCTCTGAGTCAGATCGATAATGTTCCTTAGCAAGGGAGTCACCACACAGCAAATATGGGAGCTCCAAAGTATAAGGAGACGGGATCATGTGTGGAATGCGCACACCCCCTTCACCTCTGCCTCTTGGGAGCCCTCTCTCTGTTCGATGCTGAATTCCAGCACTCAGACAAACAGGGCTTTCCCGATCCCACTTGTCAGCGCTTTCACCCCCATGGAAATTCCTTTCTTTATAAATGTTGTATTATCTGTGTACACGCTATTCTCCAGCCCATGCATGGATGCTTCTCGAACCCATGCAGAAACTCTTTGGGAATTCGGTCTTTGGATCTCCAGCGTAGGATGGTGCCTTGTATGTACACAGTAAATGCTTAATCTGTCAAGGAGCAAGCTCACTAGCTCAAAGCTCTCATACTACAGATGAAGAAACCATGGATTGGAGAATTTAGAAGGCCTGCCCAAAGGCCACGGTGAAAGAAAAGACAGGACTATACAGTAGGACCCCACTGAAAGGACTGAACAACCACCACCACATGATCCAGGTCCTGCCTTTTCCCTCCAGTGACCCCCCCCCCACCATGGGAGGGCCCGCACGCCAGGGGTCTCCAGGTAGTTTGAGCGTATACCTGTGCCACAGAGGACAGGAAGGGAGAGTGACAGTAACTGACCTTTACGGAGAACTTCATGTAAAAGGAAGCTCAGCTCACACACTTATTCCTCTATGAGCCTTCCCCACCCCACCCACCCCTCCTCCTCCTCAGTTATGCATATTTACTCCATCCTGGATACACTGCACAGACACTATTACTGTACAGAGACAGGCAGCCTCCGAACACAGGTAGAACTGGGTTCAAGTCCTACCTCCCACACATACTGACTGGGGGGCCCTGGGCAAGTCATTTGCCCTCTCCCGCTCAGGCCACTCTAAGATGACAAATTACAGAGAAGGTGTGCCCTGTGAAATCAAAGGTCTTTTTCCCATCCCTTACATACATACATACATGTTGTTTCCCCCAGAGTGTAAGCTACCAGAGGGCAAGGACCAGTTGGACATTTTCTTTTACGAGGTTGTGTCCTTAGCTTGTTGGTTATTTCACTTGGGCATACTGCAGACATTTGGGGGTGGGGGGGGTGCGGATCTATGATGCTATCCCCGTGAGAATGACAACTGTGCGGGGCAATGGATAACGCGCAGCGCCTAGGAGCCTGAAGCCCCAGGTCCGAGGCTGCCGCCAACATTTGTCAAGGGTATAGCCCGGGCCACGCTACGTGACCTCTCAGCCTCAGTCTCCTCACCGGAAAATGGGGATAGCAATACCCTCTCCCTTACAGAGCTGCTGTGAAGGTGAAGTGAAATCGTGTTTGTGAAGCACTCCGAAAACCTGCAACGCCGCGTAAATAGCAGTTACTGTGAGGTGTGTCCTGGAGAGGTAAACTTCCGGCACAGACGCACCTGAAGGGAGGTGCCTGGGGGCACGCAGAGGTTCGTGCTCACACCAACCAGTACCGGTCAGAGCTCGGTAGAACTGGAACCCGGGTCTTCCTGATTCCCGAGCACACTGTTGCTCTCTATCACACTACCACGGTCTCTTTTTTATTACTATTGGTATTGTCCCCATTTGACAGATGAAAAAACAGGGCTCGAAGGGAGGGAAGGGGAGGAGGGGCCTGCGCAGTGAGAGGGCGGGGGGAGGGGGCGCCGGGCTGTGCGCAGGAGGGGGACATGCCCGGCGCACAGGGCGGCTCCTCCCTTTTACTGCAGCCTAAAGCTCTCGCAGTCCCCCAGCACTGAGCAGGCCCGGAGTTCGCGGGAGACTCCGCGGGGAGCACGGAGGCGGCGGCGCTCTGGCTGACGGGGGAGCCGGGGGCGCGGAGCTGATGGTCCCAGGCTCGACCCCGCCGCCCGGTTCCAGTCCCGCTCCTACCTGCTTGCTTCAGCTCCGTCTCCGGCTGCGGCGACGGCGAGGACGTCTCCATAGCGCGAGGAGGGGGCGGGGCCTGGGCGGGGCGAGGGCCGTTATCCCGTGGCTTTCCCAGTGGGGGGATAGGAACCATGGCGTCCTTGCTTAGCTCCGCCCCCTTCTGACCTTTCCTTTCCTTCCCTTCCGCCACGCTCCTCGGACGCGCCTGCGCTGTCGGTTTCGCGCCGCCTCCTCTCTCGCGCGCTCCCTGGCTTTCCTTGACGCGCCCTGGGAAGAAGCGACAGAGGGAAGAAAGGCCCTGCGCATGCGCGGGTTGGGGGGGCGGGGAGCGGTTTTCTCCTGTGTGATGGAGCACCCACCTGTTAAGGGGGAAGAAGAACCCCAACCTTGTCAGGCAAAGAACGTGAGTTCAAAACACTTCGTGGCCTTAAGCAGGACCACTTTCCCCCGCTAGGCTTTGAAGCCGTGATAGGCATTTGGACCATACCTGTCTAACTACTCTGTGCCCCTCTATAGAATGTAAGCTTCTGAGGGCAGGGGCTGTTTCGTTTCTGTCTTAGTGCCCCCGAGCCCAAGACGGTGCCTGGTACCTAGAACGCTGGCTTTAAAAAGTGCGCGGTGGTGGAGAGGTGTTTACCATGCCTCTGAGATCCAATCTGCCTCTCAGTGTGTAAATGGATTAATCCCTTTGGCGAAGGGAGGTGGTAACTGTCCATGGATGGGCCGCCCCCAGGGACTTTCCCTGCAACTCTCAGACCCAGCTCGAGTTAAAATCCTTGCTCCCTGGCCCCGCGCCAGGTCGCTCAAAGGAATGCTGCATTTTCTGTGGGTTTTTTTTGTCCAAATGATGCCTGCCCAAACCTTCAGTGGTCAACACATTGACCTACATGATGACCTGTGTAGAGAACACAAGCCTCCCACTAGCATGCGAGGCGCCCCCACAGTCTGACCTGAGCCTGTGCGCTTTGTTTTCCCATCACGCGCTGTCTATCCCAGCTAAACAGGCCAGCCTAGACCCCTCCATTCTCCGCAGTGCCCCCAACCCTACCCATCCTGAGACCTCTCCCACCTTTCTATTTGCCAGAATCTTCTCTTGGAAGTCTTTCGCGAATCCACTCTTTCCTCCCACCCCACCCTCAACAAGCTGACTGTACTTTGCCTTCTCAAATCCGCCCAGAACCCTTGTAACATGTACATCTTCACATCCCTTCAACCCCCAAGTAGAAAGTATGCGCTTGGAGAGCAGTATCCTCAACAGTAATCATAGTATGTTACAGAAAAAGGTGCTTAAATACTTGAATTGATCAACATATACCTTCTAAAACAATAAGGCTGGATAAAAGGTACCCAATCCCATAAAAAGATAGAGGCTATTGCTACTGTGGAAAGCCTATACTTTCCAGTGTATTTCCAGTGAAGCAAACATAAATTGGTCTAATATATTTCCCATAAGACCTGTCTTCCAAGAGACAAATTTACTGATAAGGTGCTAAGATTTTCAATTCCTTTAGGATCCAAGGGATGTTGTCAGAGGAAACAGTTAAGGAAGGGGGAAGTTTAGACATACACGGATCAAAAATGGAGCTAAAGACTGACTAGATGGTAGGCTAAGCAGAGGGGCTGGGTTAGCAGACCCATGGATACCTCAAAGGTATGGCTGTGGCACAAAGACTCCATAGCGAGCTTCAGTTCAAGAACTATGAACAACATGTATCCCAGCAATGAAGAAAGGATGCAAGATTTTCCCAGTTTGCACATGAGAGCCTGGGGAGTAGCTGCAGGATTGCCAGTCTATCACTGCTCAAAGAGTAGGATATTGGTACTGAGTCACTGACTGTTAGGGTGATGGCCCTGCATCAGTGGCATTTCATTTATTAACTTATTTGCTTAAAAAGACCTTTCGTACCTTTTAGTTTTACAACCCCATGATTTCAAGATATCTTAAAATATCCTCTCCCTGTACCAAGTGAGCACTCTTTTGAACAAAGGAAAATATACTGGAAGGAAACAAGATATACACCAGTAAGTGAACACAATGTATAAGGAGAGATTTCAGTGAAGGACAGTAACAAGTGAGGAGAGCAGCCTCTTTGAAGACAGAGCTCTTGAACGGAGCCTTGAAGAGGGATCGGTATACAAAGAAATAAGACAAGGAACATCAGTAATTCCAGGCACAAGGGACAGACAGGTGACGTCACAGAAGCTGCTGCTTCATCCAGGTCACATCCACTAATCATGGGTGTCCCCCAAGGTTATTTCTTGGATACTCTTCTCCTTCTATACTATTTTGCTTGGGTCTCATCAGCTCAGACAATTCTCAGATCTATTTGGCCAGCCCTAACCTCTTTTCTTGCCTCTAATCTTATATCTCCAGCTAGCCCTTGGACATCTTAAACAGGATGTCCTGTAGATATCCTAATGTCAGCATGTCCCAAACTGGACTATCTTTTGACCAAAAGCTCCCCTCTTCCAAACTTCCCCATTACTCTGAAGGGTATCACCATCCTTCAGTCACCCAGCCTCAAAACCCAGAGGCTACCTTCAACTCCTCTCTCTCACAAATTATCTAATCCGTAGCCAAGTTCTATTGTGTCTACACCTGTAACATCTCTCACATATGTCCGCTTCTCTCCTCTGACATTGCCACCACCCTGGCCAGACTCTAATCATCTTATGCCTGGGCTCTTACAGTAGCTTTCTGGTTATTCTCTCTGCCTCACATCTCTCCACACTCCGGTCTATCTTCTACTCAACTGTCAGAATGACATTCCTAATGCACAGGCCTGATCATGTCACCTCCTTCCCCATTCAATGTATTCCAGTGACTCCCTGTTACCTGCACTATCAAATATAAAATCCTCCGGCTTTTAAAGCACTTTGTAACCAGGCCTTTTTCTGTCTTCCCAGTCTTCTTACACCTTACTCATCCTCCATATGCTCAGATCCAAGGTCATAGGCCTCCTTGCTTTTCCTCCACCTCCTGATTCCAGGCATTTCCACGAGCTGTCCCCAGCACCTAGAATTCTCCTTGCCATCTTCACCTTCTGGCTTCTCTAGCTTCCTTCAAGACTTAGCTAAAGCCCAACTTTCTGCAAGAAGCCTTAACTGATTACGTGTGTGTGTGTGTACACACATGTGTATATGTGTGTATTGTACATATATGCATGTGTATATATATGTGTGTGCATATATGTACACACATACATACCTATATGAATATATTTTATGTCAGTCTGGCATTTAAGGCCTTCGTTATCTTGGTACTTCTTCTACCTGTCTAAACACTTCTCTTTCTCCTTTGCTGGATCCTCCTCTAGATTATACCCTCTAACTGCAGGTGTCCCTCAGGGTTCTGTCCTGGGCCCTTTTCTCTTCTCCCTCTATACTACTCCACTGATGATTTCATCAGCTCCCTATCTTTGTACTAATGATTCTCAAATCTACCTTCCCTGCCCCAACCTCTCTGCTGACCACTAATCTCCCATCTCCAACTACCTTTCGGAAATCTCAAACTGTATGTCCAGTAGACACCTTAAACTCATTATGTCAAAAACAGAACTCATTCCCTTTCACCCTAAACTCTCCCCTGACCCACCTCTTATCCTCCCTATTACTGTAAAGGATAACATCACCCTCCTAGGCCATCAGACTCACAATCTAGGAGTCATTCTGGATTCCTTACTATCTCTTACCCCTCTTATCCAAGGCCTGTAGATTTCACTTTGCAATATATCTCAAATACACCTACTTCTTTCCTCTGATGCTGCCTCCATCAGGCCCTCATCACTTCATCCCTGGGCTATTGCAATAACTTCTGATGGGTCTGCCTGCCTCAAGTCTCTCCGCACTCCAATCTATCCTCCATTCAGCAACCAAATTGATTTTCCTAAAACATTTAAGTCTGATCATGTCATCCCCCCACCCAGTAAACTGCAATGGCTTCCTGCTGCCTCCAGAAGGAAATACAAAATGCTCTGGCATTCAAAGCCCTTTATAACCTAGCCCTCTCCTACCTTTCTGGTTTTTTTACACCTTCTCCCTAACACGGACTCTTCAATCCAGTGACACTGGCCTCCTAGGTGTTCCTTGAACAAGACCCACCATCTTTCAGGTCTGGGAATTTTTTCTGGCTGTCCCCTAAGCATAGAATTCTCTCCCCTCTCCATTCCCAATTACTAATATGCCCTGCTTCCTTAAAGTCCCAAGTAAAATCCCATCTTCTACAGGAAGCCTTCCCTAAGCCTTCTTCATTATAGTGTTTTCTCTCTTTTAATTATTTCCTATTTATCTTGTATATAGTTTGTTTTATATGTATTTGTTTGCATGTTGTCTCTCCCATTGGATTATAAACTCCTTTAGGACAGGCACTGTCTTTTGCCTCTTTTAGTACTCTAAGTCCTTATGCCTGGCACATGGTGAATGCTTGGTAAATGTTTATTGAATTGAATTGGAGACTCTTTCATTACATCCTGCCATCTCTGTGGCAGAATATCTTAGGGCTTGGTGCTGGGCTGTTCCGTCCCCAAATACTCTCTCAGTGACCTCATTAGCGTCTACTTGTTCAATTATTCTCCATATACAGATGACCTGCAAACTTCTGTATGAAGTTCTCTCTTTCCTGAGCTCCATTTCAACCTCACCCACTGCTTCCTGGACGTCTTCAAGTCGACATCCCACAAACAGAACTCATTATGTTACCAACCGCCTCTCCCCCCAATCCCACCCTTCTACTTTCTCTAGTTCTGCCAAGGGCATTGCTGTGTTTTTGGTCACACAAGCATTTTCCATTCTTCACTCTGCCTCAGTCCCCATATCCAGCAAGCTGCTTAGCAGAGGCCTGTCCACATTCTTTCCTCTCTATTCTCATGGCTACCACCTTAGCTCAGGCCTGAGTCACTTCTCGCCTGCACAATTAGAACAGACTCCTGGCGAGCTTTTTGCAGCTAGATTCTGGATTTTCTCTTGCCAATTCAGCCTTGAAATAGCTACCAAATCAGCTTCCCCAAAGCGCAGGTCTGCTGCTCATGTCAGTTTCCTGCTCAAGATCTTCCAGAGATCTCTATTGCCCTTTACAATAAAATACAAATATGTCAGTCTGGCATTTAAGGCCTTCATCATCTTGCTCCTTCCAACCTTTTTCCAGACTTCCCCTTTATTCCCCCTCAAACACTCTACGCTCTGACCACAATGGCCTACTGCTATTCAAGTTGTCAACAAACTTAGGAAGCACCTGCCCTGTAGCAGGCACCTTGTTCAGTCCTGAGGATACAGAGAAGGGGAGGCAGGTTCCCTGCCCTCCAAAAGCTGGCTAATGTGAAGAAATAACATGCATTCAACTATGGGAAACAAGATCTATCCGGGATAAATTGGAGATCATCTCAGAGGGAAGGCATCAGCACAAAGGGCGCATAGTAAAGGCCTAATAAATGTGTTGTCTCGCCCTCTTGATAGCTAGGAATCCTCAAAAGGCAGAAGTGATGAGGAAGTATGTTCCAGATGTGAGGAACTGCTTGAGCAAAGGCAGCTCAGGGTGTACTAGTAACAGCTAAGAGGCCAGTTTGACTAGAACTGATTATATTGCAGTATTTTAGGGGGAGATAATATGAGATAAGGCTGAAAACCATCTTATTTCATGTTATGTATATTTGCATTATGGACGTGAATTTTTTGAAAATCTTTGCATGAGAGAAGATTGTCACAATTCACATGTATCTGGGTATTCTGTTGATTAAATGGTTTGTATAGGCAGAATGAGTGTATCTGTGAGGGTAAATGTTCAATTTAATTGAAAATATTAACACGCCCTTATTAAATTAAGCGTAGAGATTTTTCCTCGCTATGTTCCTGTGAGGTAGGTGACCATCTTTGATGTTGAAATCTTTCCCTTGCCAGGCTAAAACATTTAGCTTTCTTTTATCTGTTACAGTACACATCCCCATTTAGGCAACATTATTCTCTTGGGCCATGAAGCCATATCCAATTTTCTTGATCTGGCACATAAGAGCTGCGTCTAACTAGGGGATTGAAATCTAAACCCTCCAACCTGCAGCAGTATGTTTAAATCGGGGTGAACAGTATGTGAAACACTCTTTAAATGAACAAAGGAAATTTAGCACTGTGAACTCTCACTTATCAGATGTGAAGAAAGGTGTGAAAAAATCACCTCTCACCTCTGGGAAGGCTTTCTCTTTTTTGTTTTGTTTATGCTATGCGGTGTTTTCTGGGTGGCCACCAAGGCCATGTTTTCCTCTGAGTTCAGAGAGCCTCAATACTAAGATGTCCCATTTAATGCTATGTGACCGTAACTCACTTTTTCTATTTCTTCTTTCATGACCCACTACATATACTTTGATGAATTTTAAAATAGGTTATGATGTTTTTTGTAGTAGCAAAGAATCTGAAGGAAAGTAGGCATCTATAAATTTAAATTCAATTAAACAGTGAATTGCATTGAAATGAGTTGAAATGCAAAGCATGGCAATTTTTAAAAAGCATTTTTAAGCACTTAATCTGTAGACTACAATGGGGATAGGAGTAGAAAAGCAAGGCACTCTCCCTGCTCAAGGAGCTAGCAGTCTAATAAGGTGCGATCAGACATATAAGAGGATGAAGCTATAGAGCAGATGGAAGGGGCTCAGTAGTTCTGAGAGAGGCAGATGATAATGGATCTTCTTTAGTGTCATTTCCATTGATAAGAATATATATCCATTGCTGTTACTGAACCACTTAAAGGTGCCAAGAACATTAGTGAAAGGACTTTCTCTGCTAAGTCCTTGTAAACTCTGGTTATTGAGGAGGTGGTAGGAGTGGTATGGGTTTAGGATAGACTGGGATTGGTAAGAAATCTGGGAGTAGAGTGCATAGAAATGATAGCTGAATATATACAGTCTGACTGAGCTCATCCACTGGGTAAATCACTAAACAAATCGTGTTATATGAATATCGTGAAATATTATTATGCAGCATGAAATTACCAAATATGGCAGAGTTCATTTCTAAATCTTTGCTCTTACAAAGAGTTCAGAAAAACTTAAGAAGATTTATATGAACAGATGCAAAACCAGGAAAACAATTACATATGGACAAACTAATGTAAAGAAAAGCAATATCATGATTTCAAAAATCTGAGCAATGACGTGACCATTTTTTTACTTCAGAGAACTGGAAATGAAAATTTGTGTTTAGAGCCTTGCCTCTGGTACTTACTTATTGGTTCTAATTGAGCAAGTCAGTTAACCCCTCTGGGTCTCAGTTTCATCATGTATAAAATGGAAATAATGAGACTGGTAGTTGCAATAGTGATCTACTGAGAGAATATCTTTTTGTGGAATTTAAATCACTGCCTGTAAATGATAGTTGATATTATCCTTGTCAGTCCAGGGCTTCTTTGGGTAAGATAAGACAATCCCATCCCTCTAGTACAGGTTTAGGATTCATGAACTTAATTTAAGAAATTTGTGATGCAGGCTGTAAATATGTGAAGCTGCTGTCACTGCTCAGAGTAACAATAATATAAGCAGTACAATCCCATGTTGACATCGAGGTGTGAACAGTGTAATGAAAAAGGCTAATCCTTATCAGGCTGAGGTCATAAAAGAAAAAATTCCAAGCACAGGTGAGGGCCAAAAACCAAGGAGATACCTTTGAGGAGCCAGAAAGGATTAGCTGAGCCTGCCTTAGTTCATCAGGTTTTGTTTGCTCTGAGCTCTTGGACATGATTTAATCAATAATTATAACAGCTGCTATGTACATACAGCTCTTACAGATTTAAGTGTTCTATTTTCGCTACTTTATTTGAGCTTCAGAACAATCACAAAAAACCATCCAATCCAGCAATGAGATACTATGAACCCCAATACTCATAGCTGACATTTACTTGGAAAATGAAAGACGAGTAATTCTATAAAGTTTGCAAAATTCTTTGCAGATGTGATCTCCTTTGAGCCTCACAACAGTTGTGGTGCTTCTTTGGGTATTATCCCCATTTTACAGATGGAGAAACTGAGTCTCAGGGAGGTTAAGTGAGTCCCGTGATCACACAACTGTTGGATCGTAGGATAATTGATTTAAAACTGGAAAGGATCTCAGAAGCTATGGAGCTCAACTCTCTAAGGCAAGGAAACTGAGGTATAGCAGTCACATCCTTTCCTTACAGTCATTCAGCTAGCCGGTTCCACAGGCAAAATTCAAACCAAGGACTTTATGTTGCTTAGCTGCCTCAGTCCAAGTCACTCAATCCGCCTTCTACATCAGGCAGCTCCATAGTTTCTTTTATGATACAGTATTGATATCTTTCTTTTACTTCTTTCAGAAAATTCCCATGACTTCATTGATAAGAAGAAGCCTTCTACCAGTGCAGGCCAGTACTTTCTCTGCAATTTATACTCTGGGGACTGAAAGGTGACCCTCATTGTCCAAAGCCCCATGGCTAACGTCTCCAAGACTGGTGCTCTTTCCATTGCACCAGGCTACCTCTCATTGCTTTAATTATGTTCAGCCCCTCCTTCATCCAAATAGTACTCATCTTCCATTCTCCAAGTACCACTTGTAAAAAAAAAAAAGCCCAGTAATTGCTTGTTAATCTAATCATTTGTATGCTACTTTAACTTTAGATCCAATGCAAAGAGCAGTAGCTTAGAGTTTTCCCAGAATCTCAGAGCTGGAAGGACCCCAAAAGCCATATATCGAGTCTAATCCATACCTGAACAAGAGTCCTTTCCACAGTATATGCAATAGGGAGTCTTCTAATTTTTGCTTGAACTCCAGTGCAGAGAACCCCACTATTTCCTCAGGTATAGCATTCTACTTGTGTATGGCTTTAATTGTTAATAAAGTTTATTTATATCTAGAAAAAATCTTTCTCTCTCTCTCTCTCTCTCTCTCTCTCTCTCTCTCTCTCT
>CM053623.1:20442467-20478395 GCA_028646595.1 Phalanger gymnotis
CTACTCATTCTTACTTCTCTCTTGCGCTGCTTCTGACTCTGGACTTTTCTTTCCCTGCTCCAGCTGCCTTATTGCCCTGGAGATGCAGTAACCCTGCAGCCCCTCTTTTAATTGGTGAATTCCCAAATTGAACCAACTTTACAGAAAGTGCCCAAGTCAGTGATGCTCATTTCTCTACTGACTCTGCTCTCTAGACTTGTACATTTTCCCCCATGTGTGAGTACAGTTCTCCTGCCCTCCCCCTACCTCACCCCAATTTTCATCACTCTTTCATGTTTTGCCTTCCTCAGTTAGAAGATACACTCCTTAAGGGCAGAGATTGTCTTTCTTTTCTTTTTACTTGTTTGTTTTCCCAATGCTTAGCAGAGTGTCTGGCACACAGTACGTGCACAATAAATGCTCTGTCATCTATCTATCTCTTCTGGCCTTCAAATTAAATATTCTCAAGTAATAGATTTTAGGCAGAAGGGACCCCAGAAGTAATCTACTCCACTCTTTCATTTTTATAGATGAGGAAACTGAGGCCCAATAAGTTTGAATGATTTTCGTAGGCTCACATAGTTAAGTAATTGACAGACTTCAGATTTAAACCCTGGTCTACTGACTCTGAGTTAATAGTACTGTACCCTGCTCCTTTTCCACATGACGTGATCCCAAGACCGTCCATCATCTGGGTCACCCCTCTGTGAATGCTTTTCATTTTATCAGAGCCCTTCCTCAGATACGGAGCCCAGGACTAAAACACTTCAAATGTGGTCTGACCAGCACTCGGAGGACTCGCACAGCTCTAAGATCCTATGACTTTGTGACATCTCTAAACTGGTGCTCTTTTCATTGAACCTAAGAGTTAAAACTGATCACTGTTTTCTAGAATACCAAAATAGGACCAAAATCAGGATGTTAAGACCTACTTTAGTCCTGGCTCTTTAGTCCTAGCTCTGCTGGCAATTTTGGCTGGAAAAAAATCTGCACATTGGTGACTGTGCCAATCTAGGGTTGTTGTTGTAACGACAAAAAGAGAAATTTTATGTGTATATAAATATATAATGTAATAATAAATGTATATAAATATATAAAATATGTATGCACAGTATACACACACATATATGTATATATACATATATGAATATGAAAGTTTGCATATATACATATACATGAATATGAAAGTATATTCTATTTTTTCTTCCAGAAATGGGTAGCAAAAGGAGTTAACATTTTGTAGATGACAACCATGCTGTATTTAGATGCGAAGTTCTATACTCATCCTTTTTGACAAAAAGGAAACATTTTCCTGGAGTAGAGAAGGAGCGTAATAAATACTTGTGAACTGATGGATATTATGCATCAATATACTACTTCCTGCTTGTAGCTCAAATTATTCTTTCCCGGAGCAGTTGCTACTGTAATCCATAACATCTGAAAGCTCTTCTGCATCTGAGTCAGGAGGTGGTAGCATGCTTCATCACTAGTTTACTTGAATTTTGGTTAATCACAGTTCTTCAGCCTTTCAAAACTGTTTTGCTTTTCAATGTTGTTGTTATTGAATAAATTGTTATCTTGGTTCTGCTCGCTTCAGTCAGCATCAGTTTATAAAAATCTTTTCGTTTTTCTCTGAAAATGACCTTTTCATCATTTCCTATGGTACAATGATATCCATCGCATTACTATACAATGCATTTTTAGCCATTTTACAATTGATGGGCATCTTTTCTTTTTCAGTTCTTTGCTACAACAAAAAGACCCCCTCTGTGGTCCCTTATTTATTTGGGATGTAGTGATTCTTTGGAGTATAACCCCAAATTGCTTTCCAGAATAGCTGGATCAATTCACAATTCTATTAACAGCGCACAAGTAGACCATTGTCGTTGTTGTTCACTTGCTTAAGTTGTGTCTGATTCTTCAGGGCACTATTTGGGGTTTTCTTGACAAAGATACTGGAGTGGTTTGTCATTTCCTTCTCCACTTCATTTTACAGATGAAGAAACTGAGGCAAACAGGGTGATGTGACTTGCCCAGGGTCACACAGCTAGTATCTGAGGCTGGATTTAAAATCAGATCGTTCTGACTCTAGGCCCAGTACTCTATCCACTGTACCATCTAGCTGTCTTTCATCTGCAAAATGCAGTAATTTTGTTTCCTCTTTGACTTATTTACTCAATATCTTTTTCTTATCTTATTGCTGTAACTAACATTTCTAGAACTACATCAAATAGTAGTGTAAATAATGGACATTTTTTACCCATGTTTTATTGGAAAAGCCTCTAGCATTTCTTCATTACATAAAATGATGGTTCTCTGTTTTAGATGGATAATATTTATCATATTAAGGAAAGTTCCATTTATTCCCTTGCTTTTTAATGTTTTAATAGACTTGAGTAGTGTGCTTTATCCAAAGCGTTTTTGGAATCTGTTGATATAATTATGTAATTTTTATGTTTTCTATAGTTTTTTCTATAGTTTTCTTAATATTATACCAGCCCTTCATTCCTGGCATAAATCCAATCTAGTCATAGTACTAATACCTAGTCAAGCTTCTTTGGTTATTTTTTATTTAAAATTTTTGCATTGACATTTATTAGAGATATTCCACATGCATATGATAGAATGATTTTTGGTGGGATCCTTTCTTTTTCTTATTTTTGCAAATAGTTAATGTAATATTAAATTGATTGTTCTTTGAATGTTTGATAAAATTTATAAATTTATCTGATGCTGATTGTTTTCTTTCAAAGTTCATTTATAGCTTAATCAGTTTCTTTTACTAAGATTAGGCTATTTAGATTCTCTATTTCTTCTTCCATTAATCTGTTGGGGTCCCTCTTACCCTAAACTCCCAGGCCTTTGTCCAGCAAAGGCCTGATCTCGTGGGCAATGAACGAGGCGGGAGGCATGATGGTGATAAGCAGCTCTGATTTATTTCAGGTTAATAGCAACCTTTTATAGCTTTGATTACGTGGCAATAGGGCCACCTGGGTCCCGCCTACTCTCCTCCCCTTTCCTTCCAGCGCTCTCCCCATGATTCACCTGTGCACAGGTAAATCCGGAAAAGAACCTGGCACCACGTTGCCAACAAGGGCGAGACCCTTCCTCCTGACTCCCATCTTGTCCCACCCATACCTCAGAGCCCTGAGTTTACCTCAGCAGGCTCTGGGCGCAGAAGTCCAGCGAGGGTAGGGGTCAGCTCTAACTCGCCCCATTACATTAATCTGTATATTTTTTATTTTAGTTAAAATTAATCCATTCCATTTAAGATGTCAGTTTTATTGGCATATAATTGGGTGAAATAGATTCTAGTAATTTCTTCTATTCTTCATTTATTATGAATTCTCTTTCATTTTTGATATGGCAATTTAATGTTTCTATCCTTTTAAAAAATCAAACTAGTTAATTGTTCATCCTCCTCCCCAAAAAATGTTCCTAGTTTTATTTATCAATTTAAAAAAGTTTTTTGTTGTTGTTTTTATGCTTTCAATTTTGTTCATCTTTTTATTATTTTCAGGATTTCTATTTTGGCTCTTAGTAGTGATTTTTTTTATTTATTGCTTTTCTAGCTTCTGGGTTTTTGTTTGTTTTTAGCTGCATTCCAATTCATTCATCTTTTCTTTCCCTCTTCTCTTGATGAAAGCATTGAGAGATATACAATTTCCCCTTAGGATTCCTTTGTCTGCATCTCCAAAGTTTTGTTATATTGTCTCTTTGTCATTTTCTTCTACAAATTCTCTATTGTTTCTATGATTTGTTCATTGATCCACCAGTTCCTTAGGATTAAGGTATTTTACCTCTGACACTTTCTTGAAAAGGGGGGAAAGGAATAATCACTTATCTGGTCCCTACTATGTGCCAGGCACTATACTAAGTGCCTTACAAATATTATCCCATTTGATCCTCACAACAACCCTGAAAGATAGATAGTGTTATTATTCCCATTTTTTAGTTGAGGAAACTGAGACAAACTGAGAGGGTCAGTGAGTGCCCAGGATCATACAACTGGTAAGTGTCCGAAGCTGGACTTGGACTCCACTCTTCCTGCCTCCAGGCCCAGCATTCTATCCACTATACCACCAAACCCTTTATATCCTATACTTTTTATTGCTCTATAGTCAGTAAAAGATGTATTTAAGATTTCTGCTTTTCTATGTTTGTGAAGTTTTTAGGCCACAATATGTGGTCAACTTTTGCAAAGGTGCCATGCACAGCTGAGAAATATATATTCTCTTTTCTCTTCCCATTCAGTAACTGGTAGAGGTCTATTTCTATTCAAGTCCTTAGCTTCTTTCTTACTTATCTTTTTGTTATTTTTTTTCTATTTCTGAAAGAGACAGATTGAGATGACCAGCTATTATAGTCTTACTATTTATTCCTATACATTGATTACATTTTCCTTCTTACCCTTTTTTTCTTTCCTTTTCGACCCCTTCATACTTCACCTTTCAAAACTGGTTTTTAGTTTTGCATTTCAGTAATTCCTCTCCAATGCAAGCTTCCCTCTTAATTCCCCCTTTCCTGCCCATTTCTTGAGTATGATGTATTTCTATAACAAACTTTTTGTGTAGGTACATGGGTCCAAACCTCCTTCGTTGGATTCTTATTAACATGATGTTCCTGTAATGCCTACTTCTCACTTCTTCATAGTTTATAGAGTTTTCTTCTGATGCACCCTTATTATGTAAGATAATTGCACCCCTTTTCTATGCTAGCGTATTTCTTTTACGCTGCTATTTCTTTCTTCTCTTAAGCCTATCTAACTATTTTGAAAAAGTCTCAGGCCCTCTGATTTGTGTAACTCCCTCTAAGATCTTTGAATATATCAGGGTTGTGAAGGGACATACTTCTTTTCCCTTTATAAGAATATAAAATATTAATTACCTTTCAGATATTTCCAACTGTTCATATATATATTTCCTTTTCTCTATTTCTCTTAACTCCCATGTTTGTGTTTCTTTTTTTTTTGGGGGGGGGGTAAGGCAACTGGGATTAAGTGAATTGCCCAAGGTCACACAGCTAAGTAAGTGTGTCAAGTGTCTGAGGTCACATTTGAACTCGGGTTCCTCCTGACTCCGGGAGTGGTGCTTTATTCACTGCACCACCTAGCTGTCCCTCCACATTTATATTTCAGAGTTTCTATTCAGTTCTGATCTTTGTGTCAGAGAATACTTAGAATTCTTATCTTTTTTTTAGGTCCATTTTTAACGTGTGGTATATCATACTAGGTTTTACCTTTTAAGTTTTTACTTTTGCCATTTTAAATATTGTGTTACAAGCTCTTTTCTTCATTATGAAGTAACTGCCAAGTCTTGTGTGATCCTGATCCTTGGTACTCAAACTTTTTCTTTCTGGATATTTGCATTGCTTTTTCTTTGGTTTGAATTTTGGTTATGGTGTTCCTGGGAGTTTTCATTTGGTGGTTTCTTTCAGGTAATGACTGGTCGATTCTATTTTTCATACTGCCCTCTGGCTCTAATAGGTACAGGTAGTTTTTATTCATGGTCTCTAGAAACATGGTATGTAGACTTTTTAAAAATTGTGTTTCTGGTAGTTCAGTGATTCTTAGATTATCTCTCTCTCTCTGACTTGTTTCCCAGGTCAGTTGTTTTATAGCAAATACCTTAAATTGCCTTCTAAATCTTTTGATTTTGTTCTGTTTCATGTGGTCTTTTGGAGTCATTGATTTTTATTTAGTCCATTTTAATTTTCAGGCTATCTTTCACTTGTGTAAGGCTTTGAAATTCATGTACTAAATTGTTTATTCCCCCTCCAGTTCTTTCCACTAGAACTCACATTTCCTTCGTAAATAATTTTTAATATTTTTTAAACTCTTGCTTCATTTCTTCCAGAAATTGCAGTCGGCTTGTTGCCAAGCTATGTTTTGTTTGAAGCTTTGCTTATAGACGTGGAGATATTTTTATTTTTCAGATTTTGTTCTTAGATATCCTCAGTACTTATTTATCATTTTTTCAAGACTTCTTAGGATTTTATGTCACAGCTAGGCTCTGTGCACTTATGGAAGGAATATTGTTTGGAATTGTTTGGTTCTGATCTGTATTATGTGGGGTGGTAACGTCGTTTCTTCTACTAATGAATACTGTGTTTTCCAGGGAATTCAAGATTAGCTTAGGCCTTCAAAATGCCAACTTCAGAGCCTTATGGCTCAGTCTGATCTACAGCATGGTCTAATCTCTGTCCTTCCAGTATCATTTTTGTAGATACGTGAGACCTTATTGAGGAAGCTGATGGTGAACACTGGGCTGGGAGTCAAGAAGACCTAAGTTCAAGCCTGGCCTCAGACACTTATTAGCTGTGTGACCCTGATTTGTGATTAAAAATATCACTTAACTTCTCTTTGTATTAATTTGTAATGGCCCCTACCTCCTCAGATTGTTAGGAGGATAAAATGAGTTAATATGTGTGAAGCACTTAGCATACTACCTGACACATAGTAAGTACTTAATAACCACTCATTCTCTCCTTCCCCTTGGTAACTCCAGTCTGAGGCCACAGCACCACAGCTATAGACTTCCAAGTGTTGCTGGATTGCCCCCGGTACATGTTCTGCCAGCACTATATGACCGTAAGCTCTAAATTTCCTTGGCTCTTTCTTGACCCGTGTACTTGTAGACTTTCCTGTCTGGTGCTTCTAGGCTGGACTTTTCTGTGTGAATCTCTTCCCTGGTTCTCTGGGTATGCAGCCGACATCTCCAGGTTCCTCTTGCTCACCTTGTGCTGGGAGGCTTCCATGTGCTCAGGGATCTTAAGTCTTATAAAGGGATTCAGCATGTGTGAACAGATACATAAACACGGAATGATATGAGGAGGGGAGAATCTTCACTCACACCACTGGCGATCAGAAAAGACCGCTCCTAGGAGAAGGTGTGAGAGCTGGACTGGGATGAAAGCAGCAGGGACAAGGAGGGAATGGGGCCCAGGAACGGGGCACATCTCTGTAAAGAGAGAGCTTCCACTGTGAGAGACTATGACGAGTTCTGAGGATCACCAAGGAGGTCAGTTTGATTGTAGCAGAGAGCGTGTGAAGGAGAGTGATGTGAAATAAATCTGGAAGGTCAGACGGGGCCCAATTGTGGGAGGCATTCAGTGTTAAATGGTAGAGCTTGGATTTTGTCCTAGAGCCTTAGGGAGTCCCTGAAGCTTTTTGAGCAGAGGAGGGACACTATCAGATCTGTGTTTTAGGAAACACTGAGAACTCTGGGGAGCAAACATTGAAGAAGGAAGGAATTGGAAGCAGGGAGACCAGTTAGAAGGTTACTGCAGATGTACCAAGAGAGGAAGGCCTGAGCTAGGCTGGGGGAGAGAGGATCACGGACGAGAGAGATGGAGAGGTAGAATTGACAAAAACATTCTATTCAAGAGCAGCATCTTTGGAATGATCATTTCAGTTATCAAGGTGGCCACCCAAAAGGATATTATTATCCCAATTATCCAAAAGGTTAATACTCGGTGTCTGTTCCACCCAGACCCTTGTATTCTAAGTCAGAGGAGCTGAGTTTGAATTCCAGCTCTGATATGTGCCAGCTGTGTGACCCAGGGCCCAGCAGCTCTCCTCTCTGGTCCTCAGTTTCCTCATCTGTAAAATGGTGAGTTGATACTGGATGTTTCCTAAGATGATGCACATGACTTCATACTTTGGGTGGATTTTTCTCCAGCAATGGTACATGTCTTTCTGAAACACCAGTTTATATGAGGCAAACAATGGATTAAATATATGCAGCTGGCAAAAACAAATGAAGAAACAATGAAATCTGGATACCCTCACCCATTTGGATTATTCACGCACAAAGTTATCAAAGTAGAAATTTCTATTCTGGTCTATATTTTGGCTGTCCTATCAGCTATGTTGCCAGGTGGGGTACGCGTCTTCAAAGGACATAGTACACAACAAGGACAGAAAATAGTACATTGGTTGCCTACATGTAGCCTTTCTCTGGCTCCACCCTGCCTCAGGTCTTATAGATTCCCTCTTGCCTTCAGATCACATTTTCAGATGTTTAATTAAGGCAAATGTGTATTTTTTTTTTCATTCTCTACGAGGAGCAATGCAATTAAAAAGTTTGAGAATCTGCACTGGATGTTTGAGAAACAGATTATGGCAAACAACCCACCCTTAAAAATTAAATAGAATATTATAATCATAAATAGCTCTGGCTTACCAGCATTTCTGTAATTCTGTCTAACATTCATATTGTCATTTGATTAGTTAATCATCCATTTTCCAAGGTGTGAATGTGTTTTCACACTTCTGCTAAGACTGTGTTAACTATGAAACTATAGATAGCAATAGAGATTAATTATCTATGGCACCAGTCTCCACACCTTGTGCTTACCAGAGAGAGGAAGAGCGTATATGCTTGAACACAGGTGTGATTTTAAGAAATGAAAGAAGAGCCAAACTTGGTCAAATGAGTTCAAGGAGTGCTTTCAAATGACACAGCTTCGAAATGTTAACCATGTTTACATCTTGTGTCTGATTTCATGAAACAATGGCTCTACCAAGCCAGGCTTGAGTTCTTTATGAAGTCTGTTGGAATATATATTCTATTACAAATGACTCAAGTGTAAGGGCTTTGCAAATGAATTAATCTTTCATGGCATTAGGAAATCAGAGAGAATCCCTTCATCGGATTGGGGAAATCTCTGAAGCTCCATTAAGATAACACTTAGAATTAAGAGTCATCCCTTGAAATTCAATTGAATACATCTGAGCTCTTTGGGGCTCAAGGGAGGGGCGATGCTGTTGTTGCTGGGCTGCTTGTTAGAGACGCTTCGCCCTCTTTCCTTCACTTTCCATCTGCCCTGAACGAGGTCCTTGTGGTTTCTCCTGATGTTCCTTTTCTTTGGCTCTAGTCTAATTTGGAATGCTTTACGTCATCATTCCCACTTTGCTCTTATTTTGTATCTTACAATGATGTAATCTCCTTAGTTTCTAATTGTGAAGGTATGTTTGCTGCAGATCCACAAATAATTGTACATAAATGATGTGTATTTCAATAGCAATTTCTCCTACACTTCTTAGAATGAGAGGCCCTGTGGTATAGGGGACTGAACACTGGGCTCTGACTCACAGGACTCAGTTGTGTGTCGCTGGTCACTCTCTGTTGAGACTGGAGCATGACATTTCATCTTTTTGTGCCTCAGTTTCTCTGTTTCCTGTTACAGAGGAAAGAACATTAGAATTAGAGTCAGAGGAGCTGAGTTGGAATGGCTCTGCCTTACTTTACCAGGGTGATCTTTTCGATTTTTTGATATTGTTCAGTCATTTCAGTGGAATCTGACTCTTCGTGACCCTATTTGGGGTTTTCTTGGCAAAGATACTGCAATGGTTTACTATTTCCTTCTTCACTGGCAAACAGGGGTTAAGTGATTTGCTCAAGGTCACAAAACTAGGAAGTTCCTGAGGCTGCATTTGAACTCAGGTCTTCCTAACTCCAAGTCCAGAGCTCTGTCCACTGTACTACCTTAGGCAAGTCATTTAATGTCATGGAATAAGAGCTGGAAGGGACTTTAAAGGTTCTCTAGTCCAACCTTTTCATTTTACAGATAAAGAAACTGAGGCTCATTAATGAAATGATTTGCCCAAAGTCCCACAGATAGGAAGTGGCAGAGATGGGATTTGAACTTATGTCCTTTCATTTTAATTCTACCACTCTTTCTACTATACTGAACTTTGTGGCTGTAGGACTTTTTCCTCTGTAAAATGAAGGGAGTGGACCAAATGACCTCTGAGGTACCTTCCAGCTCTAAATCTATAATCCTAATAGTAATACTGTTTGTATATCTTTTACATAAACTTTGTGTGTATATTTCAAGGAATGTGTATATCTTTGCACATACATAGTCTCCCCAGGATAGAGCATAAGCTCCTTGAGGGGATTTAATAAATGCTTGTTGATTGATTGATCAACAGTCAATCATCTGGTGGTCTGTCAGGATACAAAGAGATCAAAAACTTTAATTGTTTTGTAACTGTTAAATGCCATGTAAATGTGAATTACTATTTTATTTTCTTTAAGGTATTCTCTTATCTACTCAGATTCATTCACTTTAGAAGGGGGGAAAGAGCCCTGTTTAAAAAAAATGGAAGAAATCTTTGCAACACTTCTGCCAACAGCTGATTTGACCACGATTCTTTTTGCTTTCTTTTGTCTTCTTATCATTTAAAAAAAGAGTCTGCTAATACAGTTCATAATTTTTAAAAATGCATTTTATTGATATTTTTTGTTTTTTAATCACCAAAATTTCTCCCAGTGTCCCTTCTCTCCACTCTCTCAGAGAGCCATCTCATAAAACAAATAATATTTTTTAAAAAAAGGAAAAAATTAGCATAACTGATAAATAAGCCTGAAAATATATGTGACCACACCCATGGACCTCCTACCCCTATAAAAGTATGGAATTGGGAGAATGTTCTCTCAGATCTCTTCTTTGGAGTCATGCTTGTTCTCTGTAACTTTGCAACATTTGTTTGTGTTTGTTTTGTGGTTGTACTTGTAGTCATTGTATATATTGTTTTCTTGGTTCAGCTTAGTTCACTCTGTATCAGTTCATATGAATCTTTGCATGTTTCTCTGTATTCATCAGTCATCATTTCTTACAGCACGGTAATATTCCATTACATTTATGTACCATAATTTATTTAGTCATTTCCCAATCAATGGGCATCCACTTAGTTTTTAACTGTTTTCTAGCAGATCATAATCTAAATTCAGTTTTTTAAGTTAGGTCCCATATTATTTGTGAAACTCAAGAACATCGAATATTTTCACAACATATACATTATATGTCTATATATATGCATATGGAGAGAGAGAAGTCTCATTAGCTTTTAGAATAAAAAATTTCTCCACATTACAAATTAGAATTTTATCTTCAAATCGCAAGTAGGAGGCTTTATATTCCTTCTATTTTTTTTTCATTTGTCTGAGATGAATTTGCTGCCTTTTACATATTCCAAATTTAAACCTGACACCTAGATAGGAAACTGACAAACAGGATATGAGTAAAGGAAGAAGCTTTTCCTACTATGTTTGATACAATCAAAACAGATGTTGGCTTTTTACAAAAGTCTTTTTTCTTTTGTTCTGTTTCTTTGGATCTAAAGCAGTCAGACAGTAACAGTGACAGGTTGCACACTTAAGTACTCCATACTTATTGGCCCAAAAAATGTAATATGACTGGAATTCCATAGAGTTACTGCCTCACAACTGCCATTGCTCAGTCTTATTCCTAGCTACTCTGAACACAGGCCTTTGCATAAATCAACCATAAAAGTCTTGTCATCTACTGACTGTAGATAAGCCAGATCATCCCTGTCCAACCCTCAAACCAGAATAAGACCAAAATCACCATTAAATCACAGAACTTTAGGTTTAGAAACCCCCAAGGCCATCTAGTCTGGTTTGTACCTTCACAGAAAAAAGTTGCTTCTGTAGCCTGCCTGACAAGTTGTCATCCTGACTGTTGAAAGACCTCTGGTGAGGAGGAACCATCCGCCTCTCTGGGAAGCCCATTTCACCCTTTTCTAAGAGATCTGGTAGAGAGGAAGTTTTTCCTGACATCAAGCATAAACCTACCTTCCTACAACTTCTTCCTACCTCTCCTAGTTCTGCTGTCTGAGACCAAAAAGAACAAGAGCCATTGTTTTAGAAAGGTACTTTAGTCTCATTTGACACAAGCATGTTAACAAAGCAGATTTGTAGAATTGAGTTATCTGGATAATTTATGCAGAAACCTCCTCCCCAAATGTTCTAGGTAATTGATGTAGCTTTCAGCTGGACACACAGCTCTATAACATCTCTTTTATTTCTGGGATAAAGAGATCAGGGACTGAGATTACCTTAAATGCTGATTTGCTTTAAGTCTGGCTCAAAAAAAGTTGAATACTTAACTTTTGATAAATCTTGTGAATTGTGAACCATGTGGGGGCCTCACAGGCTGCGACATGTGACTAACATATATCACTGAGAGAAATGTATGACTGGGGAAAAAGATGAGCTCAGTTTTGCAGGATAAGTCATTTTGAGGTTGTGAGCCTATTTCGTTTGCTTTTCCAAATACCATACTCCAGTTTTTCTTTGGATTTTCGATATATGTCAAATAGTCCTGTGATATTCAGTGGCTTTTCTTTGGCATATAAAGGGTGTTTCCTTGGCTGACTTCAACATTTTTATTTAATGTAGTTCTGATGTTTAACCATAACATTTTGGGTAGGCCTTAAGCCAAAGGTTCTGTCAATGAGGTGACATTTTTACTCCCTAAAGAGAAAGCCAGGAGTAGTCTGTTAAAGGCACTTGGTTGGGTCATGAACCAGTGCTGGGAAGCAGCAGAAGGTGATACTCGTCACCTTTCCCAGTTAGAAGTATGATGCTATGGAACTAGAGGGTCTGGAAGCAAGAAAGTGGGAACCTTGATTAAGGTGGCAAAATCTCAAAGACAGGGTCCTTGCCAGGTTGAGGAATGTATCACACAGCAGCTGCTGGAGATACTGTGTCAGTTCACACAAGGCCTGCAACTCCCCTTGCTCCTAGGCTTGTGGAGGTCGGGTAGGGGGTGTTGGGTGGAAGGGAATGATCAAACATAGGCTTCTGTAAACAGAGGCTTGATGGTGATGGAGATGGTGATGGTGGTGGTAGGAGAACTTCTCATTATCTTAAGTTTGTGTATTCCTGTAAAAGAGCCAAAAGATTCATTTTAAAAGAAGAAAGGCATACACTAAACCTTGTCCACGTCTTTATTAATGTTCTTGTGTATGCTTGTAATATGCTAATATATGCTTGATTAAGGAGCTGTCTAGATAGATATTTGTAAAAACTGTGACGATACAGAAAATCAGAAATTATCCTGGTTACTTGTTGAATGACCTTGGCATTGTCCTGGTGACCTGTCATCAGTTCTAAAAACAAAGACCCATAGATGTCAAAGATCACTAGAAATCTGCCTAAAAGCAGACTCCAGTCCGAGGATTATCCCCCATTCTTACTTCTGGCCATCTTAGTGGTGTTGCTATGTTACAGCACAGTGGCCATGGTTAGTGAATGTGAGGAAATGACCAGTTACTTTTGATCAAATGAAGGACTAACTACTTGGATTTTGAAAGGATTTTATTTGTCTTCATAAGGTGTGGGACCCCAGATGTAGTTGGAATTGGGCTACGCGGAAGGAGTTGGTTTAAAGCGGGAGGAGGACAAAGGACGGGCATTTAAAAAAAGTTACAAATGCATTTTTACAAGTTGAACCTGGTTTTGCAAGTAATTAGTAAGACATTGGCAGTTAGAAAAGAAGAGGAGGAGAACAATTTGCTCTTTAAACATATGCATTCAGTACAGCTCTGAACAGGAGCTGGGATCTGCTGCAGGGAGTGAAAGGCAAAGGGAGCTGAGTTTTCATCAAAATAAAAACAAAGCTGATGCAAAAGTGAAAAGAGCTAGAAGCATTGGCAAGAAGCTTTGAAAAGTTTCTTTGCCATGTGTGCCCTAAATGAGGCCAACTAAAACCAGGTCAAGGGTCAACTCCAAACTCAGAAAATTAATTTGTTGTCTGACTTTAAGCAAGTGCCTCTCCTTCTCAGACCTCAATTTCCACATCTGCTAAATAAGGATGCTGGATTAGATGACATTTGATGTCTGATGTCCTTCTCCAGCTTTAAGAGAACATTTTATAGGTGGTTAATATTTTTAAAAAGATCAAGTCCTTTACTATTTTTTTTAACCAACTAAGAATATGTTTCATAGCCACTTCTCTCTGGCTCAGTTTTTAAAATGTAACAGGGTTATGGGTATGAGCTCTGCCAACCTCACATCTAGATCACCTCTCATCCTGTTACTTGATTCTTCATCATATTCATTCTCATCATCCTGAGATTTAAGATAATTCAGGGGTATGCTTAAATATTTTTTCATTCATTAAGATTACAACTCATTGTTCATTCAGTAATTAGTTAACTAGTTCCCACCTCCATTTGTTAAATATAGCTTATTTAATAACCTAGAGAAATTTCTCCATAAGCAGTTGCTCCTATCTTTCATTATAGTAAGATCACTATTCTAGAATTGAATAAATGTTAATGTTACTGGTATTTAGTAAATGCATGTTTCCTTCCACCCTCCCTTTTTTTTTGCTACTGTTTCTCCTCTTTCCTTCCTTTCCGAGAGCATCAGAAATTGTCCTGGTCACTGGTTGAATGACCTTGGCCTTGCCCTGGTGATCTGCCATCAGAGGATTGTAGAATCAATAGAAATCTGCAGAAGAGTACACTCCACTCCAAAGATTACCCCCCAACTCTAACTTCTGATCATCTTAGTGATTTCACTACAACATCGTATGAAGGAGCAGTAGGTGGTGCTGAAGGCCTGGGGTCAGGAAGAGGCATCTTCTGAGTTCAAATCCAGCCCAACGCTTACTAGCTGTGTGACCCTGGGCAAGTCACTTAGCTCTGTTTGCCTCAGTTTCTCATCTGTAAAATGAGCTGGAAAAAGAAATGACAAACCACCCCAGCATCTTTGCCAAGAAAACTCCGAAGGGGTCATGAAGAGTCAGACACAACTGAAATGACTAAACAACAATAACAATAAACATTATATGAAAGTAGTTGGTGGTTATGAGGACGTGACAAGTTCTTCCCTTCTTTTTTTCCCTCTCTGTCTTTCGTTGTCTCCTCCTTATTACTGTCTCCTGCTATCCTCATAATTAAATGGTATTTATTTTTCATGAATGTGTGAAGAGTACAATACTGAGGTCCAAATAAAACAGTCACAGCTTAACAGAGAGGCCATAAACCAGGGCTGGGGGACCTGCCACACGTGGCCCTCTAGATCCTTAAATGCGGGATACGTTCGAAAGGCCACACTTAAGAATCTAGAAGGCCACATGTGGTCTCAAGGCCACAGGTTTCTCACCCCTGCAGGCATAAACCATAGTTATAGTAAGATACAGCTTTCAATGACAGATTTCATGAAGTGTAGGACTTTCCATTATGGATTTTGACGCAATAAGTAAGAGTACTGGTCCTGGAATCAGGGAGGCCTGAGTTTATATCTGGCCTCACTAGCTACGTGACCCAACCTCTCTGTGCCTCAGTCTCTTTATCTGGAAAATGGGAATATTAACAGGAGCTACGTTATAGGATTGTTGCAAGGATCAAAAGAAATAACACGTGTGGTGCTTTGTAAACCTAGAAACACGATGTAAAGGCTGGTGGCATTCATTATTATCATTGTTATTATTTTATCCTTTTCCAGTCAAATGCAACACAGATCTTCCAGGAATCACATGAAGGGGAATTTTTATATATTTACTATCTAAGTATTTACTGCCCCTGCTAGAGTTTTAGGCAGCTATAATCTTGTTTACAAAGATAAAGTACATATTACTTGCATATAATTATTTATAATATAATAAAATTTTAAATTTGCGCATGTCCTCAGAGATCCCATAGTCCAATGCCATCATTTTTGATATAATAATAACTGATGTTTATATAGCACTCTGAGGTTCTCAAAGCCCTTTGCAGATGTAGCCCTTAGTTCAGTCAATGCTAGCTGCACACACATTTTTGGATTCAATGTGAGGTGCTTGGATGATGAGTGGGCCTTTTTTGGCTCAGATCCCCCTCCCACCTCAGCTAGAGTACCAGACCAAGAAAATAGATAAGGAACATGCCTGTTAAAAGTAAAACATTTAACTAGGACCAAAATAATGAGAAAAGTGGTGAAAAATAATCAGAAAACACATTTTAACATACATTCCCTCAAGAGTGCAAACACATCCCCAATTCCCATCAGAGTAGCCTGGGAAAACAGCATCTCTGAGATTCACAGCTTAGAAATGGGGAAAGCTCCCTCTCCCCTCTCCTTCCCTCCCATCTTGTCCCCTCTTCACCTCTCCTCTCCTCCCCTCTCCTCTCCTCTCCTTTCCTCTCCTTACCTCTCCTTTCCTTTCCCCTCCTCTTCTCATCTCTTCCTTTCTCTCTTTTCTCTCAGTATCTCTGTTTTTTTCTGTCTCTCTTTGTCTCTGTCTGTTTTTCCCTTCTTTCACCCCAGACTGCCTCTGGAAGGCCCCAGCTAGAGCTGGCACCAAATAAGACTGCTCTTCCTTGTCACTGACCCTGATTTCCCCAGACTCTACGCCCAACATTCCTTCTGTTCCCTCCTTTTCCCCTTCTGATCAGATACTGACTCTTCCCAATCCATGATAACCACCCTTCCCAGAACCTTGGATCCCTCCAACCCTTAGGTCCATCCTTGCTTCCGGGTGGTGGTAGGTTGATCTACTTCAGAATACCCATCCTGTGGGGTAGACATTCCAGTTCACCCTAGGGTATCTTGAGCTTTGCTATCTACCCTATAGCTGAACCCTTCTCTATGCCATTTACTAGCTGTGTGATTCTGGGTAACTCACTTAACCTCCCCTAGCCTCAATTTCCCCACTTGTTAAATGGAGATAATCACAGCACCTCCCTTGAAAGGTTGTTGAGGATCACATATTAACATATGTAAAGCTATGTAAATGTTAGATATTATTACATGTGTCATATTCACTTCTCCTTTACATGTTATTTACTGTCAGAGTATAAGCTTAGTCCAAAGTCCTTTTGTTTTTATTTAACCTAACACCATATTTGGTACATAGTAAGCTCTTAATAAATGTCTGTAGAAGTGAATGGATTTTACTTGTATTCAAGTTCAGAGATAGCCAGTGATTGAGGAGAGATTGGAAACTTATAGTGTCTTAAGCTAAATTTGAACTCAGGTTTTTCCTAATTTCAGGTCCACTTCCAACGTCAGGGAATTCCACTTTTGCTCTATTCAGATACATTCATATATGTGGAGATGCTGTTGTATGCACATGCACACACACATAAGAATCCCCATATAGATCTCTGTATACATGAATATATATATACTTCACACATATACATGCATACAACTGCTCTAAACCTTTTGGAACACACAGTATATATGAAGTCTGTATAGTATTTTCAATGAGGAGATTGGACTAGCCATGGGGGAATCAGGAATGCTGCTGTGGAGGAGGTGACATGGGAGCCTATGGACCTGAAGGAAGCTGGGGATTCTATGAGACAGAGGAGAGAGTCTCCTACATTTCACAGGTGATGGACCCCCTAAGCAAAAGCCTCAGAAGTGGGAGTTGGCTATCATGAAGGGGGAAGGGCTAATAGACCCATTTGATACAAGTAAAGAGTATGTAAAAGGAAATAATATGAAATAAGACAGGAGAGGGATTGGAGAGGGCTTTAAATCCCCTGAGCAGGATTTCTTGGAGGTAATAGACAGAAGATACTGTACACGGGATATTGAGGGGCCCAAATCTACCTTCAGAACCATTGCAAAAGTTGCTATTTTAGTGACTAATATTGTTGAAGGTGAGTACTTGCTGAGAACCAAAAAATCGACCCCAAGGATCTCTGGCAACAAGAAGTAGGCACATGCTTTGGTGAGGTATGGCACTGCTCAACAGGAGGCCTCAGTCCAAAGCAGAGGGGTCACCCATAGCCGGCAAGACACATGCAGGCCACAACACTCTCAAGTGCAGCCCAAACCAGATCAAAATGTAGTTCCTATCTGATTTTCATGTATTTATGTATTAACAAAAGACAAAATGCATAGATGTATGGCTTTCTAAGTCAACAAACCAGTAAGTCAGCCCACAAGTAAGGCCAATTGACCATTATTATTTGAGTTTGATGCTGGTGGTCTAAAGGGGACCAGTGAGTCAGCACTCTTCTGGAGACTTAAACAGCAGAAGCCCAAACCAGATTAGAGTCAGTCCAAGGCAGCTTATGAAGGTTGGGATGTTCTGTCTGCCATAATGGACTTCTCTGGTTCTCTCTTGGCCCTGGTTGTTTGAGAAGTGATGAGTGAGCCAGCGGTGGGGTCCAAGTGAGGGAACGATTCCAGCCAGGATTGCTGTCCTCACCTGTAATGAAGAGAAGCATAAGCATTCGAGAAACCAAGGAATGATTTGGGGGAGAGCCGGTGAGTCAGAGAGTACCACCTAACCAGGGCTTCAGTGATCAAAGGGCTTCTTCTTCTTAGGGGGAGCTCACAGCCATGAAAACCCCTAGTCAGCACCCAACAGAGTAGATTGTCTCAAGACAACCCAAAGCCATTGGATAGATAAGGTCAGAAAATTCATGATAAAGAGGGTTTTTTTGAAAGGAGACTATAATTCCTCAAAATTCTTTGGCCAGTTTGAACCTGAGTATTTGTGTCTCTTATGCATGCCCACGGATGTGCTGGAGCCAGCTCACACCTGCCGAGGAGACTGTTAAAATTTCAGTGTGATCACTTATATCTTGGCAATTAGCAAATGCTACAAATCAGGGCTTGTTTTATTGGTTTGTCGATTGTCTAGACTTAGGAAAATGTTAATGCAGATTAAACTTAAAAATGTATCCTTCATACTATTTTTTTAAAGAGCTGGTTATTAAACATTTTTCAGCACACTCCTAATTATACCTGACTCAGGGAGATGAAGGAAGGTTCTTATCAGAAGCCTATAATAAGGGCATGGATTTTCATCTGATGGAAGGATAAAATACGTGATATTTTGAAAGTCCCTGTAATTCCATAGAACTGAAAATGTACTGGTTAGCATTCACAATAGCTAGTTGTGTAAAATGATTAACACCAGTGTTAAGAGCAGAGAAGGGGCTGTGGACTAATTGTTAGATGAGAAGGATGTTAAATGACTGGGGAGTGGGAGGAGGGTTGAGGCAAAGCAGTAATTCAGGCTAAAAACAAAGAGGCAGTCTAGAGCATGGAAAGAAAAAAAAGGACAGTGGCCGGCTAATTGTACTCCCTGGTGAATCTGTTCCAAAAGGACAAGATGGATTGAGTGCATAATAGAATATATGAACCACAATTTGGAAATCTCTGGGAATACAGAGATGTCTTGTGCCACCCTTGATGGAGCTGAAAATGGCCATGAGCAGAATGCGGACCCCATCTTGTATTATCAAAGGACATGGAACCACTTACCCCAGCTCCACCCTGAGTGCTGTCATGCTGGTGTGACAGGAAAAGGCAATGAAGCACAGATGAGTGACTACTTCAGTTAGGATAAGCGCTCCATTTTGTTAAGTTCTGTCTTCCAATCTGCCGGAGGCCCCAGGTATTGCTGGAAACAGATCTTTCACATCAAACATCACCCCTCTACGGGGGTTGGAGCCAGCTCAAAATGAGGTGCAAGGATGCATGCACTGAGGATGCCAAAGACAAACAAAGGTCTCGTGTATACCACAATATGTGTAGCAATGCTTTTTGTTCTTTTAATGGAAGCAGAAAAATGGAAACAAAGTAAATGCCTATGAATTGTAGAATGGATGAACAAATTATGGTCTGTGAATGGGCAGCTGGGGGCACAGTGGGTAGAGTAGAGCCCTGGGCCTGGAGTCAGGAAGACCTCAGACACTTATTAGTTGTGTGACCTTGGGCTAGTCCTTTAACCTCTGTTTGCCTCAGTTTCTTCGTCAGCAAAATGAGGATAATAATAGCACTTACTTCCCAGGGCTGTTGTGAGGATTGAACCAGACAATAATTATAAAGCGCTTAGCCCAATACCTGACACATGTACCTTAGCACTGTACCTGGAGCTCTAAATGTTAGCGATTACTATTATGTAGTAGCAGACGTTTGTGATATAAAAATGACTATGAACAGTTCAGAGTAACATGGGAAAACTTGTATGAACTGATGCAGAGTAAAGTAAACAGATCCAGAATTATAAAGACAGCAGGGCTTAGCACAGTGTCTGGCACATAGTAACTAGTACCTATTAAGCACTTATTGGCTTGTTCACAAGAACTACAATCATATACATGAAAATAACCCTAAAAGGCAACCAGGCTCACATTGTGTAACCCATGGCTCAGCATGCCAAGCACTGGGTGTATATGGATCAGTTTGGACAGTGGCTCCAAGCTATGATCATTTCTGGGGGTGCCCCCAATAACTCCTTTTTTGGCTCACTGTGACCCCACCCCAGAGCTGCCTTCGCGTGAATGTTTGGAATCGAGATATCTTTAATTTTGCGCATCTCACGTTTCTTTTGAGTTATTGCAATTCTGCTTTGCTCATAGAGCCCAGTGCCCTCTTTGATGTGGGCATGCTATGCTGGACAGCATCTCTCATGTCTCAAAATTGATTCCAAAGTTCTATGGAGATACCTGAAGAATGGCCTTGTATGGCTTCTTCTGACCTCCATGTGAGTGCTTGCTTTGTTTAAATTCTCCAAGAGAACTATATGGCAATTAGGCCTTGGACTCCCTCAATAGAGGAAATGTTCCTGATGGTGCTAGAAAGGCAGCACCTTGTCCATTGGCTCAGCAAAGTCTGAATAATTCATGACAATGGCCTAAGACAAAATCCTTCTCTTTTTTCTCCCCTTAGTCACTTTAATCCCTTGCCACACTTTCACCCTTCCAACTCTAGGAGCCATATTCGAGATCCTCTTCTTCCCGAGAGGCTGGCACTGCCAGGGGACTCCCCTTTCCTTCTACTCTGAATGTGGCATGTACCTAGAACTGGTAATCTGTGTACCTACTGAGTATTCCTTGTTCCTTGTTGCTCCTTCTAGAGTCTCAGTCTACTGCCATCATTCAGCAACATTTCCTCTGAGGTTCGTGAGGTACAATTGATCAGCCACCCCAGATGATGGAGATCTGACATTGGGATTCATTGGCTTAGTGGAGTCAAACCATGTTGGGTCCCTTGGAACACTTCAAGGGACCAGACCCACATGGCATCATGGTGCTTCTGGGGCATGCTGCAGCCTACTTGCGGCTGAGGCTAGGGCTGTAAAGTTTGGATTCAGTCAAAGGGCCATGCTTGAGGACCTAGAGGGCCACAGTTCCCCACCCCTGTTCTTAACTGATGGAGAAAATGACCTACTCATGTCTCACTCATGCCTGTTAAGGTCACCAGGTGGACATCTGACTCTTCAGCTAACCTATTATTCCATCAGGTTGATTGAAAAACATATTCACATTTCCTAAAGGAGGCAAAACACATATACTTTCTTTTCACTGACCCCACTAAAGTATGAAAGGGAAGAACCCTTTATAAGGGGTGAATGAGCCACTCCCATTTTTGTACCATTTATAAGTTGTGAATAGGTCATTCGGGGTATGAGGCACTCAAGGTTTCATGCCCTTTACAAGCTGTAAATGCAAGCACTCCAATCTGAAAGGGGAGACATCTTAACACTCCCCCTCTCTCCATTACCTGCCCCTTATAGTTTGTAATTTTATCAAGTGGGTTGGGGGGACTCAGATGAATCTCTGATCAACAGCCTTTCCCCACACATAGATTCATATACATGATCTCCTTGGATCTGTATCAGAGAAGATGATACCAAAAGACATTGTAGTTTTGCATCCTTTTACTATGATCACCAATGATCAGTAAGCTGCTCTGCATCTTTGGTACATATGGGTAAGCCCATGTGGAGGAGTAATGTAGGACATGAACAATGATCACACTGGTTGAGAGGGTGTGGATGGGGTAGGTTTTAATCAGTATTGTGAGAAGCAGGAGACATGAATGAAATCATGGTCTCTTTCAGAATATCCTCATAAAGCAGAGTGATCAGTTAAAGCTATTTTCATTTAGGTCAATAACAATCCATTAATCAACATTTATTGAGTACCTTCTATATACCTGGCATTGTGCTCGTGGTTGGGCATACAAAGACAAAAACAAAACAGTCTCTGCCATTGAGAAACATGTTGGGAGTAGACAACCATGTGTGCATCTAAGTATGTATATGTGTATATACACACATGTGTGTATATACACATATATACATGTTTACATATATAATATATGCAAAGTAAGTAAAGTCTCATTTCTAGACTCATCTATAGCTTTTCCAATCTCCTAACCCTTCCCCAAATAGTAGAGCCTCTGAAAATCAATGCAGCATCATCCCGGGTGGCATTTTATTTTCATATTCTCAATGAAAACTTTGTTTTGAGTACCCGAGATTGACAAAGGTAGGGTGCTAGCAAATTCACAAAGGAGAATCCTTATAGGAAACCCAACCATGAATAATTGTGTGACAGATGGGAAAGCAAACAATGATGAGCTAAATATAACTTCAGGGGAGCTGGGGGAAAATGCAGGTCAGCAGCCAGGACTGTATGAAGAAGGCAGACAGATCTTGCGATTGGCTTTGGTTCTTGTCATTCATTTCCATTTCTTAGTTGTGTGTCTCAGAGACTACTTATGGCTGCTAAAATGCATGGCATTCCTTCAGTAATTCAAAATATCAAAGAAGGGACATATGTGAGATGGGGGAGGGAGAGCTAGACATATGATTTCTAGGTGGGGAATTCCAGTATAGAAACTCCCTCCACTGATTCAGATCAGCAACTCCTCAGTTAATTATGGTCTTATAAAGTTCCCTGGGACACTGAGACGTTACTGACTTTCTCATGGTTACATGTTGGTGTGTGTCAGAGGCAAGACTTTAATCTTGGTCTTCCTGTCTTTAAAGCCAGCCTTTGATCTACTTTGCCAGACTGTCTAGCACACAGTAGGTGCTTAATAAATACTTATTAATTAATTGATTATCTACTCAGCATAATTCAAGTTAAGCTCAGAGTAAAGTTTGAATTGGGAATTGTAGCAACATGGAATCACAGAATTTAAGAGTCAGAAGAGACTCATTGGCCATCTTGTCCAGCCCAGAGACAAAAAGAATGCCTCCTATAACATACCTGACAAGGAAGAGGTGGCTCAGCCTCTGCTTGAAGACCCTCTAGGACTCTCCTGAAGTGTGAAAAAAAAGCTGTTTTTTTTTTTTTTAAGATTCACACACTCAGGAAAATAGTGCTATAAAATCATGGGACTTGTTTTCCTGCATGTCTCATGGACTCCTCCTTGTTACTTTGTAGTCACACCTTGCATGCACATATGCTTTATAGCTTTCCAAAAGACTAGTCTCTTCCTTGTCTGATGACATTAGTCAGGGGCCAATTTCGGGTTAAAAATCTAGCTCTAAAATATTAAGATTATCCTTTCTTGACTCTAATCTAAACTATTCCTCTTACCAGTGCTTACCTAAAACTATCTATGTACTTAATTTAAAGTTAATTGATCTCTATTTGCTAATCCTGTTGTTTTCCCTAACACTAGCCTTTACCCCATCTCTAAAAAATAAAATAAAATAAAATAAAAACACTTTTTCTTTGACTGGACCAATTCTCACCCAAAATCTATCCCCATTCTTCCAGCCCTACTTCTGTCATTCTCAATAAAAACTTGATCTCACAATATCTTTCCCCCATGTGGTTCTTTCGTTTTTAAGCTTTTTCCTTTATCCTATAACTGTTTCACCCACTAGGAAATTAACAGAGGATTGATCACCACCTCTTTATTCATTCTCAATATCTAGACTTAGGGGTTTCCTGCAGGCTACAGAATCCATTCTAAGCTAAAAACCTTCTGGTTCTCATTAGTCTCTGGTTTGCTCTCTGTGGTACATATCTGGAACAGCTTTATCTTCCCCTCTTCCATACTGGGAAGATGGCATTAGGTATTCAGTCCAATTTAGCAATCCACAGCATGGTATAGTCCATAGGGCACTGGACTTAGAGTCATTAAGACTTGCATTCAAATCCTTCTTTACACGCTTACTAGTTGTGTGACTCTGGGCAAATCCTTAATCGCTTCTCTGTGCCTCAGTTTCCTCATCTGTAAAATTAGGGAGTTGGATTTGATGGTCTCAAAGGTCCCTATCTATATTACTGTATATTAGTAAATAAGTAGGCATTATGGGAAGAGCTGCAGATACAATAAAAGAAAAGAAACAATCTCTTCTGACCCAGGTTGTTGCTTCCTATCTGATCTTCACTTTAAATGAAAGTTTGCCTTCCTGTTTTGCTACTGAAGCTCTTTGGGCAGTGGCACTCAGGGCTAGATGATACTCATAGTTCTTAATCACCTCTTTCAGTATTAAAATCTTCTCCTAGCTCACTCCAGGGCACTCAGCAGCCATGTGTCACCTTTGGTTAAAGGTGATATGTCAAATGTGGGTCTAGACCCACATAAGTATGTACTACTAGGCTAGAGCATAATTTTAATGAGGCCAAGATTATAGGTTCAAACCCTTTGTGGGCCACTTAATTTCAAACAGAGAACTGGAATCCTTAGCCACAAACTACACTCCTAACCCCAGCCAGCTAATCTTATTATGTGTGTCCTAGTTAGCCACAAAATAGCCTGAGAGTATGGGTCTAGTTGGTGACACCTTTTTGCAAGCACTTAAATTTGGTTTTTTATAATCAGAACAATTTACTGCAATAAAGTGATTTTTAGGTTTTATAAGGTTTCCCTTTATATCTAAAAACCTTCTGATATCATCACTTGTGATCTAAACTTTGCTGACACCCCCAATAGAATATAAGCCACTTAGGAATAGAGGCTGTTTTATTTTGTTGGGTGTCTGGCTTATAGTAGGGACTAAATAAATGCTTGTGAATTGATTGATAATAATAGTCGATTTATATAGAATTTTAGGATTTATGAATCAGTTTGTCCACACTATCTTAATGTATCTCACAACAACCCTGAGAAGTAGGGAACTGCAAATATTATTATCTCAGTCTTCACAAATACAAAAACTGAAGCTCAGAGAGTTAAGTAACTTGTCCATGGATATCCAGCTAGTAAGTGTTAGAAGCAGTATTTGAACCAAGATTTCCCTTGAGGCCAGAATGATTTCCAGGATACCGTGCTAACTATTCATAACAAGAGTTCAAGATTTGTAGAAACCCAAAGAGAATAAATGATTTGGCCAAAGTCATATGGCTAATCAATGGCAAGGCAAGGATTCAGCCCAGGCCTTTTGACAAAGCATCACTCTTTCCACTCAAAATCAACTTTGGAGAGAACACTGCAGAATTGGAACTTGAGCAGAAAGCATTGAAGAAGATGCCCTCAATCCTTCAGGGGCATGCCTAGGAGCCTGAGGGGGAAATGGAGCCTTACTTGTTCTAGGAGACTTCTTGTTAGGAAGCATTTGGATTGGGAGAAGCTAGCCCAAAGCTTTACATTTTTATTACATATTTACTTGTATTCTCCTTATTTAGAGACACAGTTGTCACAGAATGGATAGTGAGTTGGTCTTCTGGAAAAAAGGATCTGGGTTCAAGTCAGTCCCACCTTGAACAGATACTTTCAATATGGCCTCTGGACAGTCACTTAACCTCAGGGCCCTAGACAATTCTTTATGCTCTGAATTATAGAAAAGGTACTGACCTGCATTGGTAGAAAGTTTCCTTATCTGGGAGTTCCCTATTGCAATGAAATCAGCGGTCCAATTCCTATCACTATTTTTTGTTTGTTTATTTGTTTTTACTCTGTGTATACTTACCTAGACATTTGTTGTCTCCCATAATCAATGGAAGCTTCTTGAGAGTAGGATTTTTATTTTGTATCTGTATCTCTAGTGCTTAGCAAATGTTTGCTGGTGATTGACTGGTGTCCATTTTTATTTTATTTCACCTGTATAAAATAGTTGTTGTTTGAAAGTACGTGACAGGTTTTCTTCAAAACCTATCTCTGTTGAAACTCATACATCCATGAAATACATTAAAATTTACCTCAAAATTCTAGGTGATTATTTATGGTCTATAGGGTAATATATGATGTACAGTTATAGCAAACATTCTATGCTGGCCATTCCCCAGCCAAGAAAATTAATATCTTTTTCTTTCTTTTTTTTTAAAAAGGGATTATCTTAAAGCAAGAATGTATTGTGCTTTGACATGGAAGGGAGAGAAGTTCTGTTTTCAGATAACCATCATCAAAATGTTTTTAGTTTCAAAATGAAATGAATTTTAAATAAAAATACGATGCATTTTTTTCTTTCACTGTGACATATATTCTCCCAATTTATTTCAATACAGCTGCTATGTAAGTTAGTGCTTTCCTTTCCTCTCCTTTCCTCTCCTCACCTTTTCTCTTCTTTCTTCTCCTTTCCTTTCCTTTCCCTTTCCTTTCCTTCCACTCTCTCTGTACCTCCTGTCTCACAAAAGCAGATACGCAAGTTATCTGACCCAGGTTGTACATGATCTTTATACTACATGGTTGGGGTAAAGAACATCACATCCTTTGTTCAACAGTTTTTGTATTTCTCTCTGGTCTTCTGCCTTTCTAGTCCTCAAATAAGGCTAATTACAAAGGGAAAAAAAGGTGGAACTAGTGGGGAGAGATCTTTTAAAGCCATTCCTTTTGCAGTATGGAACAAAGGAGAGTACCAAGGGCATGACTAGACCTAAAAAAAAGAAAAGAGAAAAACCACCTAATGAGGATGTTGAGCTAAGTGCTTGTGAAGAAAACTGGCAAAAAGGTAGCTTTTAGTCTAAAATCCATAAATAAGTGTGCATCAGATGAGTACTAGAAGATTTTTAACAAGACAGGCCATGGAAACTATCCTTCCGTGCAAGAGCTGCAACCTTAAAAAAAACACCTTTCTTTAAAAGGTATTTTCTCTCAAAAATTAATTTACAAAAGATACTTGAAAATTAAGGGGTTTTATTCATGCCTTTGAATCCATTATAAAGAGGATCCCATAGAAAATGCCATTTTTCAATAGAATGATGAACACTGCTGACTTCCCGTGGGTCAGAGGTTTGGCACAAGTCTCTGAAGAAGTTCTTCATTGAGAAGAGTTGACCTTGGGTCTCCTTCTTCTTCCTCTGAGTTTTCAAATGGGAAGAGAAGCAACTCCATGTATAGCTCTGAATTCTGAAGCTGGAAACTCTGAATATTACCAAGCCAGAAAAGCTTCCACCCCCATCTCTACCAAGTCATAAAACAGAGCTGCAAAGCTGGAGGAGACCTCAAATGGCTATCTAGTCTAACTCTGAACCAAATGCTGGGAGAGAGATCATTTCCATCCCCAGACAGTCCATTCTGTTTCTTATAAGTAAGTTTTTCTTGACATAAGATCTAAACATGTCTCCTTGAACTTTTTGCTCATCCCCTCTCCAGATCCAAGCAGAAAATGATTATTTGCTGCATGCTGAATGCCTACTGACTAATAGAGTACAGGATGAGACAGATTTTTGGGACACAGTCAATGTAGGAATTTCTTTTGCTTGTCTGTGGAGATTTATTATAAGGGTTTTCTTTTTCTTTTTTCTAATGGTGGAGAGGTCAAATGAAGAGAAAGTCTCTTTTTGCTAATTGAAGCAAATAACCGTTTCATTTTAAAGTCTCTTCTTCCATCTTTCACAGGAGTATAGATTTAGTGATGAAAGAGAACTCAGAGGCCATTGAGTCCAGTCCCCTGATTTTACGTATGATTTAACAGTCATAGAGTGGTTAAGTGACTTGTCCAGGATTACACAGCTATTAAGTATCTGACACAGGATTTGAAGCCTGGTCTTAAAGACAGTTGTTATGCTCTACTTGAGTCTTCACTCCTCCAGGCTAACCATCTTCAATTTTTTCAACTGATCTTTGTATGATAGGGACTCAAGTCCCTTCCCTATCCTGGTTGCCTTTTACAGAGTAGTGCATTCTTCTTGATTGGTGGATGGATGGATTGGCATTTCCATATCAGAGTATAAAGCCATATTGCTTAACCTGGCTGCTCCATAGACTATTTACACAGGTTCAATCAGGATCCATCAATGAGCATTAATTAAGAAATTGCTATATGTCAAATACTGTGCTAAGGAGAAAGCGATACCAGCATGTAAATATATAGATATCTCTAAAATGGAAACAATGTGATAAAAGATAACCTTGGAAAGAGAGAGGAAAAGATGCTAGCTGCTGGGGACTAATAAGAGCTCCATGTGTGCATACATGAATGTGTATATATTGGCCCCACCTCCTGCCTACACTGGAGCCCTGGGTCTCTCGAAAAATGGCTGTCACCACTCTTAGGGTTGGAATTCTAATGCTGTTGAGCAGACATTTCTAGCAGTATGTTTCCTATTGATAATCATCCAGTGTTCACAACTAGCTTCTAGCAAAAGAATATACTGAATGTTATATGAAGGCCAGCAATTACAAAAACATTTCCCCACAAAAGACTGAGGACTCATCTACTGATCCACACAAGGTCCATGGGGAGAAAGGGCACAAACTGTAGAGATCACATTTGGCCAAGGGGTAATTAACAAGTCCTGACCATTGAAAGTTCTTTTTCTCCCTTTGGAGGATCATCATGAAGTTCCCCTTAGGTGCAGCTCTGTGCTCAGTTTCTTTCTAAAGTCCATAGCCAACACTTCACTCCACCATGAAAGGTCATTAAGTTGCCTTTTACTGGGTCACTGTTGCTCCTGGTTGGATGTGATGTCTCCTACTAGCCCAGTCTTTCTCATGCCTGCTGGATTCACTATCTGCTCCTGGTCCAATCTCTCTGATGCCTTGTTCAGTCCAGGGTGGGGCAGGGGGTGGTGGAGGCAGGGAAGAGAGAAGAGAGTGATGAGTGATTACTTCTCAGGGTCTGGGCTCTGATTCTCAAAATGGAATTCTCTGACCTGGAACCCTTTCAGTACTAGACTCATTCTTTGCTTGACTATGTGACTTCCAACTGGCTTGCTGTTTTTATACAAAACCTGAGAGACAGAATTTGATCTTCACCAGAAATCACAAGATGTTTCCTGTGTGGAATCTATATTCTCATCCAATAGACAAAAGTCTATAATCCTCTCTGATTGATTAAGGACTTATTCACACCTAGTTTGCATTTTCGATTGATTGACTCAATTGAGGTGCCTGAAAGTCTGAGATTATATTAATTGAAGTAGAGTTAGAAACTTCCACAGTAACATAAATAAAACTCTTTGAAGACCCTAAAGTGCTATATAAATGTCAGTCATGATAAAGAAAACAAAAAAAAACCCAAGGGAAAGGAACTCTAGATCCTTAAGTTTAACAAACAACTTTTACAATATGGGGTGGGGGAGATTAGATGATGTCTGCCTTGTTCATTTAAACAGCTTGTCACATGTGTGGCATGACATCCATATCCTCCTCATCTTACTTGGCAAGAACCAATCTCAGGGGAGGACAAGGGAACTTTTAGCTTTGAACTTTTATCCCAGTGATTTCAGAGACTCAGGATTAATGGCTATCTAAAAAATTCTTAAGTTCATCTATAGGACATAACAATGAGGAGAGTCAGATGTGAGCTGGTGAATAGAAGGACAGAGCTAAAGCCCTGTGGAGATAAATCAGGTGAAAGCATTTGGGGGCCATGGAATAGTTTGTTACACTGGTAAGTTGGTTTGTTTGTATAATTGTTTCACTGCTTTGCTTTGGTTCTTTTGATTCACTGAACTGTGAAGGCAAGAAGGATAGAAATAATTTTTCCAAAAGCACAAAATCCAAAACAGATGAATGTTCAGAGTGGTGACCAGTGTGGGGCAGCTAGAGCTTTGCCCCTGGTGCTGATCTCCAAGGAAAGGCATGTTCTCTTTCCTCCTCTGTCCAGAGAAAAGTGTCACTGTATCCCAGCCCTCCACCTACCAAGTGCCTCATTGTCTGTCCTTCATTAGCTGTGTTCCCACTGAAGCTGGGGAAAAAATGGATTGTTGGAGAAGACAAAAGAAGGTTTTGTAGTCATGCAGAGGAGAGGGAATGGTGGGGGGCATGGGCAACTTTCCTCTTCCAGCCCCACTGCCCCTGGACTATGAGTGGTAGCCTTATATGCTGCGCACTGGCTTTGTGCCAATCAAGCAGAACCTGGCTAGGAGAGGCTCTATTCTTACTCTAGACCAGTGAGTGCTTCATCCCTGATGAAATACTCCTTCTCTTCCTCCTCTTCTTGGGAAAAGCCTGGCCTTATCACTAGAGCTCTTGGAGGCCTTTTTAAAGTTCTCTCCTTAGTAGAAATGAGGTCCACAGAAGCATAGCAAGTGCAGCCCCTATTCCCAGAGCATCAGGGCTTCGAAGTTTCCTCTCTCTGTGAAAACTTATAAATTGTGGAAATACTTTGACTTCTTGGAACAACCTGGCCTTGTCCACTGAAAGTCTAGGACTCTGAAATTCATCCTGACCTCATCTTATGCTGCCATACCCTCATCTTTTACTCCCAGAGCCCTCTTTTCCATAGCACTAGTTGGGGTGGGGCAGTGAGGAGGAAGAGGGTGCCCTCAATTGATTTTTCCCCAGGTTAAAAAACTGCTAAAAACAGCTCTAGCAGAACCGATGTGGCTGTCACAATGCTATGTTTATGCTATACAAATATCCTCAAATGTGGTTTTAAATGATACCACCTCTTCCTGCCTGGGCGAGGGCATAACTGCCTAGTTCTGAGTAAATCTAAGCTTGTACTTGGGTGAGAATCTATTGTTCCATCTGCAGTTGACCTGGCTTTTAGAAGTGGAAATGATGAGGCAAAGTTGATCAATTCTTCACCAAGACCTCTTTCAAAATCTGGCAGATGGTTCATATGGTCCGTAGGCCAAGGATCTGCAGTGAAGGAAGAGATAAGAAAATGACAGTCAGAAAGCAACAAAAACCCCAGTGACATATACATCAATAGTGCAGTCTTCTTATATCTCATTCCCCTCCCACCCCAAACCCCCCTTCTTTCCCCACCAATTCTGCTAGGCAGTAATGCTGGCTTCCTTGCTGTCACTTGAACAAGATACTCCATCTCCTAGCTGCAGGCATTTTTACTGGCTGTTTCCCATGTCTGGAGCTCTTTCCCTCATCATCCCTGCCTCCTGGCTAAAATCCTACCTTCTACAAGAAGTCTTTCCAGACCCCTCTTAATGCTAGTGCCTTCTCCTTCATAATTATCTCCAATTTATCCTGCATATATCTTGTTTGTTCATAGTTATTTGCATGTTGTCTCCTCCAGACTGTGAGTTCCTTGAAAGCAAAGACTATCTTTTGGCCTGTCTTTGTATCCCAAGCATTTTACATAGTGCTTAGCACACAGTACGTGCTTAATAAATGTTTGGGCAGCTAGGTGGCATAGTGGATGGAGAGCTGTGCCTAGAGTCAGCAAGGACCTACATTCAAATGTGGCCTCAGACATTTACGAGCTGTGTGACCCTGGGCAAGTCACTTAACTCTCTTTGCCTCAGTTTCCTCATCTATAAAATGATCTAGAGAAAGAAATAGCAAGCTGCTCCAGTATCTTTGCCAAGAAAACCCCAAATGGGGTTACAAAGAGTCGGACATGACTGAAAATGACTGAACAACAACGATGAATGTTCAGCAACTTGACTTGGGTTGTTTTTCTTTTTATAAGCTCATTGATGCCATTTCACTTCAGTAATACCAAATGCAATCCTCCCTTTGTTTTTGAAGGAAGCGTTGTCTTAAGATCAGTTATGTGGAATATAAAGGTTCAAATGTATAAATGCAATGTGCTCTGAAACTTGTTTTAAATAGTATTTATTTCCAACTCACTCTATACTGATTTATCTTAGAGTAATGGCCTATGTAAACCTGCTTCAGAAGTTCGATTGTTGGCAGGATAATTTCCCCTGATTTGGAAAATTTACAAAGCACCTACTATGCTCCAACCATTGTTCTAGGTACTGGGATTTGTTGTTGTTGAGTCATTCTAGTCATGTCCTATTCTTTGTGACCTCATTTGTGGTTTTCTTGGCAGAGATATCATAGTAGTTTGCCATTTCCTTTCCTAGCTCACTGAGGCAAACGTGTTAAGTGACTTGCCCAGGGTCCACAGCTAATAAGTGAGGCCAGATTTGAACTCAGAAATATGTCTTTCTGATGCCAGGCCCAGCGCTCTATGCCCTATGGCACCACCTAGCTGCTGTAGCCAACTGGGGTTACAAAGACAAAGAAATGAAACGGTCTCCGTTCTCCAGAAGCCTACATGCTGCTGGTAAGATACTCCATAATATCAAGCAATTTGCCTAGATTGAAGATGAGGAGATGAATTTGACCTCAGAAGTGCAGGGGCAGCTAGGTGGTACAGTAAAAAGAGCATTGATTCTGGAATTAGGAGGACTTGAGTTCAAATCCAGCCTTAGGCACTTGCTAGCTATGTGACTATGGGCAAGTCACTCAACCCCAATTGCTTAAAAAAAAAATTCATCTTCTATGTGATTCTATGACAATTGGCAGAAATCATTTTGAGAAAATACCTTTGTCATGGACAGGACCAAAATCACATATAGCAGTATGCTTGGCCCAGCTGAAGAGAAGCAATTGTTAAATAATCACAGTGAGACTTTATGCCTCAGAAATTGGCAAACATGACTAATCAGGGATTGACTTATTGTTTTCTTAGTTGTATAGACTTAAGAAAGTGTTAATAATGCAGATGATACTTCAAAGTGTGTCTTGTGTACATTTCCCCCCAGAGAGATAGTTGTTAAACATTTATCAGCATGCCACTGGCACTCATGTATCCCTTGATTCTTTTTCAAGTGTATGGGGATGCCACAGACTATTAAACCATTTAAGTCCCTTCCCAATTATAATAACTTAACCTTTATATAGTGCCTTAAGGCTTATAAAACACTACTTATTATATATCTTTTCATTTGAACCCACTTTGCACTTCTAACTCTGAAAATTGTAATGAAATGAATATGATCATTCCTGCTGAAAAGGCCATGTCAGTCATCTCCCCTGGCCACTTTGCCTTCCCAGACTTAAACACCTCTTCCTGGCTACCACTCCCCTCTGTGTTTCATCTCCCTTATGAGAGTGAGGAGCTGGGACTGTTTTTCTCAAATTTGTATCTCCCAACATTTAGTTTAGTGCTTGGCAGAGTAATAATAAGTGTTGGAAACACTCTGCTGTCATCTTATTTGATCCTCACAACAATCCTGGGACGTAGGTATTGTTATTATCCTCCTCTAAACTAAATAACCTCCCCAAGGTCACAGCTAGTGAGTGTCGAAGCAGGATTTGAAATCAGATCCACTGCTCCACCTACTTACCTAATGAGTAAATAAATGCTTCATATATGCTTTTCATCCATTCAACAGGTATCCCCATTTATAGGTGAAGAAACTGAGGATCAATGACTTGCCTATGGTTACATAGCTAGTATCAAAGGTGGGGTTCAAACTGAGCCACCCTTCTTCCCATTACTCCACAGTGGTCAGGTTATTTCATCATCATCATCATCATCATCATCATCATCATCATCATCATTATCAATAGAATTTATTAGCACCTACTATGGACCAGTCACCTTGGTAAGGGCTTTATAAATATTACCTTATTTGAGCCCAATTCCGTGAAGTAGGTACCATTTTACAGTTGGAGAAACTGAGGCAAGCAGAGGTTAAGTGACTTGCCAAGGGGAGAGGGCTAGTAACTGTCTAAGGTCAAATTTGAACTCAGGTCTTCTTAACACCAGCCTCAGTGCTTTATCCGCTCTGGTGCCACGTAGTATCTTATGTCACATTACACTGTCTCTTCATGTTAACAACTAATGTTGATCTATCTTGAATTCCCTTCTGTGTTTTATCACTGCATAAGCCTTTCTTCACTTCTTTCAGGCACACTTTATATAAAACAAATCTTCTTTTAACTGGGAAGCTTAATAAATTAATATTAACAAGTCAATAAATATTGGTCAAAGTTGAAGATGAAAATGTGGCCTAATGTCAAAATCCTCAATTTTTCATATTTAATCATCCCTAAGGCTGACATTTGCAGGTAGCTTTCTTCTTTTTCTGAAGCCTGGTGCCTAAGGCTGGCCACATTCCTTCTTGTCAGCCTCCTGCATAGCCAGGGCCGAGGTGATGGTACCTGGTGTAATGTAGGGTCGTGGCTCCTCCAAGAGAAGGAACACACAGGGCTCTGTTGTGTCAGTGATAGTAGGAAGGAAGTTGGATTCCCAGGGAGAGTAGTGTAGACCTTACTGCCTGGCAGACTCAGAACCCTGAGTGGAAGAGTTAATGAAGCCATTCATTTGCAGAAGTAGCAGGTATTTTTTTGGTTAGAATTTAGGACATTTCGTTATGACGTTATGGCAGTACAAACTGTAAGCAACTTTCCGAGAGCAGACTCGAGCTGCTCAGTGCCTCCAAGGTATGTTATCTTACAGTAATATACACTTTGTCGAGTCTGGTTGCTTAATTAAAACCCAGAGTTCCTGTGATAGTTGGAAAATAACTTTTTTTTTCCCTGGCAAAAACTTCCTGGTGCTCTGTGATCTACACAATTTCATGACAAGCAGATCCAGAGTGTAAAAATAATTAATGTATTTTTATGGTTGCTGTTAACATAATTAAACACTATGACAGATGTTGATCAAAATCTTCCCCAGAATCTTCTTTCCTCTGCTTCTCTGCTTTTAGCACCAGTTGAAGTTCAAGTCATGAATTCAAGAATAAAAAACTGAGAAAATCAATCATGTGATTTATATATGTGTGTATATATGCATATATACATATACATACATACATCTATACACATATATATGTAGTGTACGTGTGTGTGTGTGTGTGTATAATTAAACTTGTTTTCTTTTTTGAGAGGTAGGGTAGAGGGGCCATTGTGGGCTGTGCCTGATCCAGACTGGTCTGATGCTTCAGGTTCAGACATGGGAAAAAATGAGACATTTGCAGCCCATCTAATAGCTAACAAAAAGAGAATTCCTTAGCTATAGCATGGAAAGAACACAGCAAAAATACAGCATTGACTGCCTCAATTCTCTATGTTGGCTGTTTTTTGCCTCTGGTAAAGCCTGAGGGAGAACAAATCCTGACTTCTCAGGAATTCACTTTTTATAAGCTGGCCACTAGGATGCCAAGTCAATAGCCTGACTCTTATTTTCCTGAATCAATTAAGCCGCAAGGATCATTTAAACATGTTTAAAGGAAAAACTATCCTGGCCTACATGCCAGACATTGTTTCTACTATAGGAAGTTGTGGCTGGGAAAAGAGATTTTTTTTAATTGCTTAATTTGGGATGTTTTCTTTCTCCAGCATTTACAGTTTTTTGTGGCCTTGGGCAAGATGCTTAACTCTGGGCCTCAGTTTCCTCATATGTAAAATGATAGAATTGGGAGATGACCTCTCACTTCCTTTTCAGCTCTAAATCTATGATTCTGTGATGCCGTCATGTAAGTTTCTAAGATTAAAAAACAAATGAACGTGAACACTGGTCTCACAGCTCACTTATGTTTATCATCAATACCTTTTGTCTCAGAATGATAAACTATGACCTTAGAGTTCACAGGGTATGAATGATGAAATCATCAGGCTTTCACTCTGTGAAAGTGACCACCTCATGATGGTGTAGGGTAAAGATTTCTGGGGTTGGAATTAAATTATAATGAACCTGGGTTCAAATCCTACTTTTGTCCTTTATTACCCATGTGACCCTGGTCAAATCTCCCAGGGCTTCAGATTCCTCATCAAAACATAAAGGGATTGGACTAGATGGCCTCTGAGGTCCATTCCATCTCTAAATCTATGATCCTATTAGCACAAGTGCAGGAGAAAAGACCTAGAAGATAAAGGAAAACCTTTTTCCTCTTATTGGTCATGGGGGCCAGGGAAAATGCTGATCTTATCTGCAAACCAGAATTTTGTTGTAGATAGCTCTGTCTTAGAGACTTCATCTTCAACAACCCTGGTGTCAACACCTAACCTATGGCTCTTCTTCAGGAGCATGACCCAACAAAAGCACACTAATAAAAATTAACATTTAAAATGTTATTGATATCTTTTGTTTTTATATCTCTTTCATTTCTAAATCTTTCTCCATCTCCCTCCCTCTTTCCTTCTCTGACTTTGTCTTTTTCTCCCCATTGCTTGCGCTCACTCTCTCTCTCTCTCCCCTCTCCTTTCCTTTCCTTTCCTTTCCTTTCCTTTCCTTTCCTTTCCTTTCCTTTCCTTTCCTTTCCTTTCCTTTCCTTTCCTTTCCTTTCCTTTCCTTTCCTTTCCTTTCCTTTCCTTTCCTTTCCTTTCCTTTCCTTTCCTTTCC
>CM053623.1:20478895-20518033 GCA_028646595.1 Phalanger gymnotis
GGAAAGGGGGATGGGAGGGGAATAGGGTGATGGAGGGGAGGGCAGACTGGGGAACAGGGCAACCAGAGTGTATTCCATCTTGGAGTGGGGGGGGAGAAAATTTGTAATGCAAATGCCTGTGAAAATCAATGCTGAAAACTAAACATATAATTAAAAAAAAGAAAAGAAAAAAAAGAAAATCTCACAGACGAATTGTTCATACATGAAGCAAATAGGCACTCCTAGATATACAGGTCACATTTTATATATGGTTAATTTCAACTTGACTTATCTTTTTGTCATCTCACTTCTTTACTATTTGTTGGACTTAACATAGACATATGAGAAAAAGCCAGTGCTGACTTTTAATAGCTGGAAAATTAGACTTCAAATCTAGTGTCACTAGGAAGGCTATCAAAATGACATAGAACTTGAAAAGAAAATTTTGTTATAAGTAGGAAAGATCAGTCAATTTCAGTTACATGTAAAAGCAAACAGAAAGGTATAATCTAGAGTAATCTGAAAAATTCTGTATGGGTATACATGCACACACACATACACACATACACATTTTATGAGCTTAAGTGGGCTTCAAGTTAATCCTTAGATTTTTAGCATGCTCTTTTAAGTATTTTTTAAGTGCTTTAATATTTCTAATGTCATTATAAGACATAGGGTTCAAATCTCACCTCTAATGCTTACAAACTGTATGACCTTGGAAAAGTCATTTAACTTCCTTGGACTTCATTTTCCTCATCTATAAAACTTAAGGCCCAGTTAGATTGCCACTGAGATCCTTTCCAGATCTAAATCTATTGTGCTATTATCAGAATGGTAAAATTTCTCTGGGATGCTTGTGTCAGGGTTTAACCTCACTGGATTTCAATTCAACTCAATAAATATTTAAAAAGTGCCTACTATGTGCCAGGCATTATGCTAAGCACCAGGGATACAAATAAGAAAAAGAAAGGCAGTCCCTGATCTCAGTGGGGGAAAACAGCACACAAGAGGAAATTAGAAAGGGTAGGGGAGGTACCTAGTGCTAGAGCATCTTGTTTGGTGGAGATGAAAGCAAGTAAATCTGCAGACAAAGTGGAGAGTAAGCCCCAAAGTCCAAATTATGGCCTTTATGAAGGAAAGCTTTGGGAGGAGTTTAGTGCTCTGCCCTCTAGTCTTCCAATCAGAGGGGAGCAGGTCTGAGGGAGTTAGGGAAGTGTTGAGTATCCAAGTCCCAAGTTAGCAACATAGCGATGTTTAGAAGTTATCTGCTATCATCATTTATCCATAGAACTCTTCTGGTATAACATGTATCTTTGACAGATCCTGGCCAAAGTCCATGCACTCTTTCACTCCACCCAGAATTGATCAGAAACAAAACTGGCTGTATTGCTTTTGGCAATTCGTGCATTTCTTTTAATGACCCCCAAGCTACTCCCTGAAAAAGACTTGGTCCACTGTTTGGACATCCACACACAGATTGTGAAGTGTTTAAAAAGTCAGAGGAGTTTGTATTTTATTTGCAAGGCAGGAGGGAACCACTAGACCTTCTTGAGCAGAGGAGTGACCTGGTTAGGTCTATGCTTTAGGAGGATAAATTCAGCCACGGTGCAGAGGATGAATTCAAGAGGGGAAGGACTGGAGGAAGGAAGACTGGGAGGCAACATCTGCAGTATTTCAGATGAGAAGAGATGAGACCTTCAAGCAGAGTGTTAGCTGTGTTAGTGGAGAGAATGGGGTGGATGTGAGATAGATTGAGGAGGGGGAATCAAAATGAGCTGTTTCCAACCACTTCACATATCGGGCGAGAAGAGTAAAGAGTTGAGGATGACTCTGAGTTTTAAAGTAGGTGACCTGAAGACTGGTGGTGTTCTCAGGAGAAATAGGGATCATAGGAAGAAATTAGGGTTTGGGGGAAAGAATGAGTTCTGCTCTAGAGATGCCAATGAGACGTCTCCTTGGAGATGTTCATTAAGACAGTTGGTGATACAGCCTGGAGATCAGGAAAGAAAATAGGATTGGTTGTGTGGAGGTCCTATAAAATATAAGCCTCAGGAGCCATGGGATATGCTTAATAAATGCTTGTTGACTCTTGATTGGTTGGTGAGAAGCCAACACAGAGTATTAATTATGTCCCACAATCTGAACCAAGTTGTTGGTAGCAGAAATTGTGTTGTGAAACTCCAACATTTAAACCTTTAGCCATTTAAATGGGCCATTCAATTGAGTACATCTACAGAGACATTGGGCCTGATACAGTGTCAGGTTGGACCTGGAAAGGATGTTATTGAGTTGAAGAAATCTGTCCCTCTAAGAAACAAACTTCCATTTCTCATAACTAGTACATTATTTCTTCAGGCCGACTCTGCTCCCAGCCAGCAGATGTATCATCCCTCTGGTGTTCCTAAGTGTGAGAAGAGCTGGTAAATTTTCAAGCTAGTGCAGCTGTTTTCAGGCTGATGAATTTTTATTAAATCTATTTACAAGACTAAGTTTAGAAGCATCTGGAGGAAGAGTGGGCTCGTTGAATGCTTTCAGGCTGTTCAATGAAGTATTTATTTATTTTTTCTCTCCCAAGGCAGTAGAGAGGCATCATGGTGCTTTGTTTGTAAAAGAATCGGATTCAGTGCTGCCTCTGGGAGTGTGTAGTGGCTTGACAGGCTGGATTTGCTCCTTTAAGAAGGATCGGTCATTTGAGAAAGGGGAATGGGCCTGGGGAACCTCACGTCCAAAGTCTATATACAGAAGTTGAAAGGACAGTCTGTTGCTCATTTCCTTAGCTATAAAACAAGAGGCCTGGATGAGACGATCTTTAAGTCCCTGGATCTGGGAAATTCTCTGGATCTATTACTTATTGAAAAGAGTAAAAGCTGGGAAAATGTTTCACAAGATTTCTGAGGAGGTTTTATGCGTTCCAAAGCAGCACCAGGGAGGCATTAGGAAAAGATGAGGAGCTATGTGGCTCATTCCAAAGACAGTCCTCCACTTGGGATGGTAAGTATTACTCTTATTGTCTTAACACATAATTGGGGAGAAAATAAAATATTATTTAAAAAAAAGTATTACCCTTACTTTTTCTTTCTTCCTTCATGACTTCACTATGGTCCTATATAATCCAGCTTAAACAAAACCCCAGTAATTTTGAATCTTTTTTTGATTATCTAATGAGTTCACACCCTTGCTTTGTGGGACTATAGAGGAAAAGACTAACCAAAGCTGTCCTGTCTCAAAATAAGCCACACTTGGGAATATTTTGTATTCACCCTCTTCAACTATCCCTTCCTAGCCAGAATTCATGAGTTCATCAAGATCAGCTAAATTTTGAGGCCACTTTCTTGAAGTTATGAATATTGAATGTCACTTGCAGTATGTGCACTGAAAGTTGACATGTTTGGTGCTGTTGACTCACAAACATCTTAAAATTCTTATTCTCATAAGTAATGGTAACTGTATGCCTGGGTTGGTTGGTTGGTTGTTTTTTGCCTTCAAATTCTAGTGCAGAGTTAGGTTTCCTTTCTGAAAAGTCACCCACTGGTTAGGTTCTTCCACCATGTCCTTTCAAAAGCCTGACAATAATTACCACCCAGCCCTGTAAGCAAGAATTCTAGTACAGGGGACGGATTTGGTTGAGGGTGGGAGGAGAACTGAGGAGGCTGAGTAACTTGGAGCCTAGGGTGTTTTAGGAGTGGAAAGGATGGCATTATAGCCAGGTTCTGAACATGTTGGGGAGGCAGGAGAACACTCTAGAGATCTACAGATGATCCATCAAGAATCTGGACAGGATGAGAAATTGTTGTAAGTGATCATCTCAAAGGGAAGGGCTGAAAGAGGAATTGGGGAGCAAGAAGCAGGTTGTCTCTTCCTTATATATCAAAGAGTATAAGAGGAGCATGAGATCAGTGTTGGAATCATCTAGTCCAGCCCCTGCATTTTATAGATAAGGAACCTAGGGTGCAGAGAGGTTACCCAAGGTCACACACATAGTGACCAGAGCAGGATTTGAACACATGTTATCTGACTCCAATCACTACATTGTTTTCACTAGCCCAGGCACAGTCTGCAGCCTCGGAGAGGAGCCCAGGGAGAAAGCTAGGTTTTAGTGAATGCTAGAAGATGGGAAGAATGTGAGAAAAAGAGGAGTAGGACTGAGTCCTCTGGGATAGAGAAGAGAGCGGTGCTTGATGTGGCCAGCCTGTGCTGCCTTCCCATTCATCTTTCCAGGTGAGCCTGTGTTGATGCCATAATCCCTCATACCCTGGTTCAGAAGGCCAGGCAGTACTTGGCAGGATTTGGGGGGTAGGGAGTTCCACTCCCTAATGGAAAAGAAGATCTGGGAGAAGAAAGTGATACCAACAGGGCCCCCTGGGGTGGTGCTGCAGAAGGCGAGGGCTAGCTTGGGGAGAGAGGAATCTGGTTCTGTTTAGGTAGTCAGTATCTGCATCGAAATCCTGGCAACTCCACTCTATTACTGCCTTTGGGTTTTCTGTTCTCTTGAGATACATGTGATTGAAATGATATCCATCAAGACCCCATATAAATTATAGAATCTCTAGCAACTTTTGCATACCAAGGCTTCTCTATGTCTTTTCTGTCTGCTCTGAACATATCTACCATGAACACCAATAGAGACTTAAATCATAGATAACATTTAAACAAAAAAGCTACCCATTTTGCCTAACTTTTCCTTGGAGAGAACAAACTAAATTTCTACATATATGGTATTTCTATGATGTTTTATAAATAGTTCCTACTTGGATCTAACCCTGGATATGCCCAGGTTTTAGTGATTTGGAAAATTCCCTTTCTTTTGTAAATATTAAAGGAAATTAGTGAATTTCATGCACTTGATAAATTACAGTTCAATTTGAACAAATAGAATCATAGATTGTTGGAGCTAGAGGGACCAGGTATGTCCATTGACACAGAAAATTTGTTTGGTGCTTCATTGTATTCTTACATTTCAGTCCTTGTTGTGCTTTTGTACCCATAGGTACCTACTTTACATACATTATATAATTTGATCCATACAACAACCCAGTGAGGATTATTCCCATTCTACAGATAAAGAAACAAATTCAGAGAGACTTAGATACTTGCCCCTGCTTATATAGCAAATATCAGAGGTGAGATTTGTACCCATGACATTTCGAAGTCAAAGTCCCACGCTTTCTCCACCACTCCAGACTGCCTCATCTAGTGTAATCTCAACCATTTAGTTTGATGCTTCTGTTTACAAATTAGGAAGCTGAAGTTTAGTGAGATCAAGTGACAGGGAGAAATGATGCAAATCTCACTTCTGATGCTTATGGCTGTGTGACCATGAACAAGACACAACTTCTCCAAGCCTCTGGTAATTCTCTAAGGCTATCTACTAATTCATAGCTAGCTTGTGATCTACAGTTGGTGGTGGTGCTGGGAGAATTCCCATAATGATGAAATCACAGAGTCCTGAGCTGCCTACTTCACAGTGTTGTGAGAGCAGGATTTTGAAATGCTCTGTGAGCCATCAAATCTGCCACCTGTCAAAGGAGATCCTTCCCTGTTAGCTAATCAGGCTCATACCAATACAAAAATTGATACAGTGAATCATCCGAGTCCAGTTGAGTTCCTTTCCCTCTACTCTGAAGGTTCTGTCATACTTCTCTTATGAGTAAGGCAAAATGCTGCTGTTTCTTTTTGACAACACCTAACCACTGACAGTGTTGATGAATCACTTATAAGACACTGATGGGTGGAATGCTTTGTTCTCCTTTCCTTTGTCCATCTAATCATTTTGCTTGGCTCCAGGTTACTCTTCAACATTTGAAAACTATTGCATACGGATATACTGGAAAGGGGTATAAGTTGACTGGCTTTTGTGTCCACATGGGTCCCAATTGTTCACATACCATTTTTAGTGACTGAGAATACCTCTTTTTGAGTTTCTTCTTGTCATGACGATATTATGGAGGTGGTGATGGTGATGTTAGCTAACTATCTGTGCACATCCTCAAACCAATTAAGACTCAAGAGAATGGGAGCTAGACCCTGCCTCTTAGCCTTCCTTTGTTGTATAATCAATCAGTCATGTCCAACTCTCCATGACCTCCTTTGGGGTTTTCTTAGCAGAGTTACTGGAATGGTTTGCCATTTCCTTCTCCAGCTCATTTTACAGATGAGGAAACTGAGGCAAACAGGATTAAGTGACTCGTCCAGGGTCACATAGCTGGTAAGTATCTGAGGCCAGATTTAAACTCAGGTCCTTCTGACTCCAGGCCCAGCGCTCTGCGTACTATACCACCGAACTGCTCCTGCACATAGACTCCCTAGCTTTCTCTGAAGCTCAGTTCAAGCATCACCTGCTACTTGAGTCTTTTCCTTATCCCCCTCAGCTGCAAGTGTCCCCCCAGAAATACCTTATAAGTATTTTTCTTTAGTTGTATGTGTACAGGTTGTCTCCCCTGACAGAATGTAAGCTTTCTGAAGCAAGGGATTGCTTGATTTTTGCCTTTCTATCCCCAGTACCTGGTGTGGTACCCAGGACATGGAAAGTACTTCATACTCCTTTGTCAATTGACTGATAAATCAATTGTCTAGAACCTTGAGGGGGAGATGGACTTGAGCTCTAGGGGCCCCAAAGTGTCTTAGAAGGAGAGTTGAGACAAGAAGCCTCATATCTGACATTTACACACAGAGCACTTGCAGTCTCACAAAGAGCTTAATATACAACATCTATTTAATTAAGCCACACAGCAACTCTGTAAGTTGGGAAGTGCAAGGTTTATTATCCCTGCTTTGGAAGTATGGCAACTGAGGCTCAATGTGTTTGAGTGAAAAAAAATCACTTGGTTCTTTATAAAAGGTGAGGAGTGGGCTAGTTGGCCTTGTGGGTCCCTTGTAGCCTCACTCTATGGTCCTATGGTCTTTTCTGGTCATTTGGAAGCTCCATGAAGGCAGGAGCTATTTCTTATATTCTTTTCAGTGTTTCTTTCACCTTAAATATTTATTGAATGAATGGATAATTTATTGAATGAATGATCGGATAAACAAAGTCCTGGCCCCAGAAACTGGGATCTAAGAACTCTGGTCATTGGCTTGTCACCACGGGAAATGAATCATTTGTTATGAATAGAGTTGTTCTGACTTTTCCTATCATTTTTTCTCCTTATCATCCACTCTCCAATTCCCCAGTATTCTGCTGGGCTCTCCCTTCTGTCCCAGACTGACAGAACTCTCTATACCTTTGCCATCACTGCGTACCAAGGGCACAGTAGGCATGATATTGTGTGAAGAGCACAACAAGCAGGCATCTGTCAGTCTCATAATTCCTTTTCTCCTAGGTTTTCCATCAGCCTGTCACAAACTAGCAAAAGTTGCTGATGCTTAATCTTGCTCATTGTATGACAATGTTTGCAATTGCTGTTTTATCCTTTGGGGGAAGGGGAATAATCCTTACATCTTGGTTTTGTCTCTGAATCACAGAAACTAAATCCACATCCCATGTGTGTGGTTTATCGACTAATGTTGACAGGAATGAAGAATTAACAAATCCATTAGCATTGCATGGTACAATGGAATGAACATTGAACACTGTCTTCAAATCCCATCAGTGACACTACCAGGGTGACCTTGGCAGATTACAACTTCTTGGCCCTTGGTTTCTTCATCAAATGACAGGGTTGGACTAACTGGCCTCTGAGGTTCCTTCCAGCTCTACATCTATGTAGGATGGTTGGCATATAAGTGGAAACATAATCTCTTTTCTTTAAGCCATATGTTCAGCCCTCATTAATAATTGTAATAGCTAATATTCACATAATTCTCTAAAATTTTCCAAGAGCATTATATATACATATTATCCCATTTGTTCCTCATTATAGCCTTGGGAAGGAGGAATGATATTTCATTTTTATCCACATTTTACAAAGAACTGAGGTTCAGAGTGTGACTTTCCCATGGATACCTTAGTAGAGGCAGGATTTGAACTCTTTTCTTTTGATTCCACAGCCAGTGCTTTTTCTGATTCTGCTAAGTCCCTAATTGTCAGAGATCTCAAATCCTGGTCTCTGCTGACTTCAGAGCCTATGTTCTTTCCACTCCACCACAAAAGCCTTTTGTACCCATCAGTAAATGATTCTTTTTTTTTAATCTCACCAGTATACACTAATTAAATACATCTTTCTTTTCATGGACTCATGAATCCATATTTTCTGGTCCTCACAGTCACCAACCAAGCATAGGACAAATGACTATCTTTCATGAATGGGGAACAGAACAACTGACCCATGTTAAGAACACAACCCTGACTCGTGAATCTGCTAATTCTTCTTACCTGTTTCACATATTACCTGGCATTCACTGATTAGACTCTATGCTCTAATAATCCCCAGTAATGGGGTACTGAAAAAGTACTCTTCCATATTTTATTTTCCTTCTCTTTTTTCAAATTGTGGTTGCCAAAAACTATGTTTTGCCCCCTGGGCTCTTACCTTTTCTTCCTCCCTTGTATCTAACCCATTGCCAAAGCTTGCTGATTCTACCCCAATTGATCAAGCAGTCAACAAACATTATGTGGGCCAGGCACTGTTCTAGGGGCTGGAGATACAAAGACAAAAAGCTAAACCTTCCCTGCTCTCAGGAGCTTACATTCTATGAGAATTCTACCCCTAGAATCTCTCTTCTACTGTCGCCTTCCAGTCTCCTCTCACAATGCCATGCCCTTATCACCAGTTGCCTGGACTATTGCCATTGCCTCCTAATTGGTCTCTGCTCCCAGGCTTTATCTTTGTAAACAATTATGTACCCAGCCACCAAAACAATCTTCCAAAAACACAGGTCTGACCAAGTTTGTTTAAAAGTCTATAGGGTAAAGGACAGACTCCTTAGTCTGGCACTTAAGTCCCTCCACAATTTGATTCCTACTTCTCTTTCTAGTCTTATTTCATCTTTTCTTTTAGGACAGCCAAGCCAGACTATTAGCTGCTCTCCAAATCTGTTTCTTCCCTTTCCACCATTGTGCCTTCCCCAAACCATACCTTATGCCTGGAATGCGCTCCCTCCTCTTCTCTGTCTCTTTGAATCTTTGCCTTCAAGGGCCTTAGAGGCCACCATTTGTGAAATCTTCCCTGATTATCTAACCCGTTAGTGCCATTTCCTTTCTCATTTGTCCTTGTTCTTTAGTTATTTGTGTCGTTATTACATCTTCCCAATCAAATGTAAGCTTCCTGAGGGCAGACATTATTTCATTTTTGTCTTTGTCTCCTCCTGTATCCAAGCCCTCATACAGTGTCACCAATGAATCAGCAAGAATCTCTTAAGCACCTACTCTTTGCTAGGCACTGAAACTAAGATGAAACAGTTCCTCCCCTCAAGGAGTTTATGATCCATTGGAGTGAACAGTAGATACATCTATGTGCTTGACACAGAATAGGTGCTTAAGGAGTTACTGTTGAATTTAGTTGTAAATTTCTTTTCTGTGCACTGTACGCTATAGTTAGGCACAATTGGCATTTTTTTTAAAACCAATGTATGGGAAATGTAGTCATAGTATATATATTTGCCATTCATATTGTGATGTAAAATGAGAGAGGTATGCGTTTTTTTGGTGGAGGCTGAAGGCCAACATTAGGGTGGGATCTAAAGCACAGAAAACACGAAAATGCATTGATAACATTGGTAAGACATGAGACACAAAAATCTCTTATTTGGACTTCAAAAACCTACACTCAGAAATGCAAACAAAGACAACTATAATCATTAAATAAGGCTGAAAAATTAGACACACTTAGGTTTCAAGAAACATCTTTCATGTTCAAGGAGCGTCAGTGCCACCAAAGCCCAGCATCTTGACTATTCCATCTTCTCATGTCAATGACTACACTAAATATTTTATGTGTAAAGGAGGCTTTCAGAGTTAGTCTACCATGCACTTTCCTCACCCTCACCTCATAGGAGATTTGGCTTCCTTCAAAGCACAACCCAGGTGCTACCTGCTACACAAGACCATTTCTGTTCCCTCCAGTTGTCAGCACTCTCTCCTCTTTGAAATGACTTGAAATTACTCTGCATATTCTTTGTATTTGTATCCTTTTTGGGTGCAAACTGTATCCTCTTAGGAGGATGTAGGGTCCTAGAGGGTAAATGCGGTTTCATTTTTGCCTTATGTCCCCAGTACCTGGCAATGGCAACTAACACACAATAGGTGCTTAATAAATGGGTGTGGAATTGAATAGAATGGTGCTTGCCAAGTGAAAACTGACGGATTAAGATAACACTAAAAGACAGCAGTTGTAAGGGAGCAGGGACAACATACTAAACTCTTGGGCAGGGGAATCCCAGCTCTGCCACTAAAAATAACTAACTTTGGATAAGTTATAACTTCTCTGGGCCTCAGTTTCCTCTGCAAAAGGTAAGGATAGGACTAGATGGTCCCTTAGTTCCCTTCCACTTCAAACATTTTATAAAATGCCTTTTTAAAAATTCATTTTTGTTTTTGTCTTTTAAAAGAGCATCCACACGTGCTGTTGCATACTATTTGATAACTAAATGCCTAGAGATACCCTGGAGCAGAATTTCAATTTAGCTTCTTAATATCTAGGTTTAATTATTCTGTTAACAGGAATCCTACTTGGAATGCGAGGAGCTCTTTGCAAATATTCAGGTTTTGTTTAGTAGAGGGAGAGTAAGATGGAAATCTCTTGTCCATCTCTTGTTCAAGGACCTCTAGGAATAATAACAGGTTTATTAAGTAAGCACCGTGTTCATTAAGGGCTAGAAAAAGATAAAGGGCATCTAAGTGGTGTAGTGGATAGAGTGCTTGGTCTGGAGTCAGGAAGACCTGAGTTCAAATCCAGCCTCAGACACGTAGTAGTTGTTTGATCCTGGGCAAGTCACCTAACCCTGTTTGCCTCAGTTACGTCATCTACAAAATGAGCTGGAGAAGGAAATGGCAAACCATTCCAGTATCTTTGCCAAGAAAACACCAAATGGGGTCACAGAGAGTCAGACACTACTGAAAATGACTGAATAACAACAAAAAAAGATAAAAATGGAACAGTTCCTATTGCCTTGTCTATGTACATATCTCAGATACTTAGCCTAATATTCAAGGCTTCCCACCAATCTATCCTGAAGACCCTATCATGTTCATTTTTCATTACCCTTCATCTATGCTGTCCTTTAGGTCCTTAACTGATCTGTTTCTAGTTTGCTGTTAGCAATGCATATCTTCAAGGTAGAAAGGTCACAATTTGACAGAAGGCAAAACCATGAAAATGTGAGTATGATAAAAAAAAATAACAAAACACAAGGAAAGATAATAGAGTGGTCTGGCTAAAACAGTAGTATGGAGAGAGTGTAGACAGACAGCTGTGGACAGAGAATTAGCTATATACCACTGGGACAGATTAACATCTGCTGGTACTTTGGTCTCCCTTCACACTATTAAATCTATAAAACTAGCAGCAGGTGAATGTGGGTGCTATTAATCATATTTGGTCTCTTGTCCCTCTTCACTTAAGGCAGGTTTGGTTTGGGTTTTTTTGAAGGGCACTTGTCATATGGTCAACTAATATTTATTAAGTACCTTTTAGGTACCAGTCACTGTGCTAAGGCACTTGTTAGGTTCTGTGATTAAAACATGCAAAAGACTAGGGCGGACGAGTACTGGAGCTAGCTCATACCAGACAGCAAGAGTCTATTGTTAGATTTTTGGGTAAGAGCATTTACACCTCAGAAATCTAAAATACAACCAATCAGTGATTAGTTTATCATTTTTGTTGACCATCTAGACTTAAGAAAGTGGTGGAGAAAATGTTAATGATGCAAACTAACTTAAAAACATATCATGCACATTATTTTGGAGAGTTGATTGTTAAACATTTACTAGCACACCACTGAACTAGGGTTCTAGGGTTCTCTTTATTGCTCCCTATAGTCTGCCAGCCGGGTATGTTCCTCCCCCAGCCTTGCCATTCAGTTCCAGGTCTGAAGATCAATGGCTCATTTGTGTGTTTTCTGTGACAGAAATCAGGACTCCCTGATAGAACCCTGTTTGTCCACACATTCCCTGCAGGTAGCAGAGGGGAATGGGAAGTTGGTCTTTTAGTCAGTCAGATTATGAGACATGGATTTTAGAGGTTCTTGGATGAAAAGTCAGTTCTTAGGTAGCCTCTATTGCTACTCTATCTCTGCTATCCTACCTGGGAAAAAGTAAATATCCTTTTATTTCCCATCCAGGAGTTGTCTAGTCTCAACTCTAAGCTTTTGTATATGACATTCTTTCTGACTAGGATGAGCTCTTTCTCTACTCCATCATTTTCCATCCTTCACTGTCTTCAAAACTATGGCTCAAAATTCACTTCCAGGAGTTGCTTCATGATTGAACCCAATTACCTCCATTCAGTCTTTGACCTTAAGCCCTTGGGGCTGTTCGTAGCATATTAATTGGCCCTTCTCTTAATCTCTAAATGGTTTCTTTAGTCTTACCTCTTTGACTAGATCTTAAATAAGCTTCTTAAGAGCAGCTAGTGACATTGGCAATGCTAATGGAGGCAAGCGAGAGTGGGCTGTGTTCCCATAATCTAAAAGGCATTCGTATTTTACAGGGAATAGCTTGATTTTTCTTGCAGCATTTACTTTCCTAATGATGTTCTTCTTCATTTCACATACACTAAACATGTGAAGTCAGGTAGCAAGAGGAGACAGCCTGGAATTAGAAGCTGATCTCTCCTAGTTGCCAAAACGAATAATTTATATTCAGGTAGTTGAGTAACAGATATTGGTGTAACACACATTGGGCACCTCTTACTCAACAGCATGTTCTGTACCGGAGAATACTTAAAGTGGGTGTGTATGGCTTTTTCTTCAGTTCTTGGAGCTGTTTAGGAGAGAGGAGTGAGAAATAATTTCTGGGTATTATTTAGATTGTGATTAAGTTCTCCTTTGCTCCTGTCCTTACATATCCTACCAATTTAGTGCATTTGATAAACCAGAAGAAGATGGTCAGTAAAAGAAGTGTGCTACTCAGAATGGAAGACTGAAGGAACAACCAACGGACAGCTCACTGAGTTGCATTGTTACCTGATATGGCTGGAAGAATTGAGAGGTACCAATTCAGAGGTAATTGAGAGGTACAGGAGAAGAACTTGTAGGTGGGAGCGACATCATCGGTGAGATCATGGATCCATCAAAGTAAGGGTTTGGAGGCAAAAAGGGCACATGGATCGTCTCTAGAGGCAGCTAGGTGGTTCAGTGCAGAGAGCTGGACTTGGAGTCAGGAAGACTTGAGTTCGAATTCTGACTCAGATACTTACTAGCTATATGACTCTGGGCAAGCCACATCTGCCTCAGTTTCCTCATCTCTAAAGTAGGCACGGTAATAGCATCTACCTTGCAGGGCTGTGAGGATCAACAGAATGGGCAAAGCACTTAGCAAGTGTTACATAAGCACTTAAAGTTTTATATCAATGCTTCTGCTGCTACTACTACTGCTATCAATTGGTAAAGTAAGGATGGTTGAAAGCTGGCCCTGTGGCATCAGTCATGGAGTTCATCCCGAGGGAAATGCAAAGTATATGGAGGACAGCACGTAGGAGGTGTTAGGTTTGGGCTAAAGGTGATTCCTGGTATTTTAAGGAGAGACAATAATTCATTTGAAACCTTACTGTGTAAGCTGAGGGGAAAGGAATGGGAATGGATATGAAGGGGGATGCAGTTTGGGGTATAGGTCTTCTGAAATTTGAGGAGCCATTTATGACCTTTGGGTGCAGAACTCTTGGGGGTTTGGGAGCAAGGAGAGAGAGAGAGAATGGATATTGAGGGTTCTGAGTCCAGGTGGAGGCTAGAGGGTTTCACCAGTGCCCTGAGGTTAAGGGTGTGGTAATCGTAAATGCTGGTCTTAACAGAGCTACCTCCAGCATCTTAAAGATTTGTGATGACTGAGCCTTGATGGATGTGGATAGATCTTTGGTCTGCTTCTGAGCCCTTACGTTTCTCCACAGAGGAAGAAGTGCTGAATGGTGGATGGGTAGCACAAATAGAACCAAAGCTTGATAAGTGACTGAGCTTGAGTGCACTCGTGATATGTTGATGGAATGTTACAAGGTGGCCCCCAGTACACTGATTGGGAAGATCCCCTAGAAAGGATTCATGGGAAAATATGAATAGTGGATGTACAGGAGAAGAACTTGTAGGTGGAAGTGACATCATTGGTGAGATCATGGATCCATCAAAGTAATTTTGAAAGGAATTGCAAATTAGTGCAATGCAAGTCCCCTGGTAATCCATTCCAATGAATGCTTGCTTTCTTGACAGCTATTAAAAGTTTTTATCTTTCTACTAAAATGTATAATTTTAATTTTAGATCTTTGAATATATTCTCCTCCAATTTCAGTAGTATATAAAAATTCCTATAGCTTAAACCAGAATCTGAAATTGCTCTAATGAGAATAGTTGCTTATACATCAAGGATCTGTGATTGCATCAGAGTGGGCCCCAACGTAGATCCCAGTCTCTCCATGTCAAGGCATAAAAGTAATAACCTGGCATGGACCCATCACCCTTGATTTTTATCCCTTCTGGAGTTCTATTTATATATTTAACCTAAAACAATTTTTTTTGGTGTGGTATATTAATGTATTTCCATAAATATGTGCTGACTTAAATTGTATTTCTTTTCCCAGCTTTCATGTTTCTAAATCTGAGTCCTAATAACTTTAGTCGGCAAATTGGAAACTAGAACAGACCACTGAGGAAAAGGACAGATGATAATTAAACTGAAGGCAAGGGAAATCTGGGTGAAGTTATTTAAATGAGCTAGATGTAGTCACATTTACCAGCTTGGGTATAATCTCATGTAAAGACCTGACCTTTGTGTAAATTACAGAGTAATTAGCTATAATTTCTGCAAGTTCATGGAGGCTTATAGGAGTTCTGGAAGATTGGGGGGAAAGTGATAAAAGTCTCATGGGGGATATGATAGAAGCTACAGACCTTCAAAAATAATTTCTATTTCTAGGAAATGGATTGGCTGGTCATGAAATGAGGGATGAGAGGTGGGTAGACAGGGGACTTCAATGGTGCTCTCTTGAAGTGAAGAGAAAGCAAGGAAGGAATCTCATATGTTGATTAGATCCTCTGTGATGAAATTGTGGGAGGATACCATTGAGAGTCAAACAAGATGGGTCTACGTGGATAGGTTGCTTTCTGCAACAATGGAGGGAACTCCCAAAGCCACAACATCACAGATACATTTGAGTATTTCTGGAAGTTAAAGAGGGTAGAAAAGCTCCAGAGACAACTGGAAAACACATAGAAGAAATTGTAACCAACATGGCTTTGTTCTTAACAAATCCTGTTGGGCTCATTTCAGTTATTCCCGTCTCACAAGATGAAGTGGCCCTACTCCTTACCAATGCTAGCCCCTCTACCTGTTCAGGCAATCCCCTTCCATCCTCTCTCCTCTAAAAGACTGCTGCCTCTCTCTGTCATCCTCGTGCTCTCACTCATTTTCAGTCTCTGCCTGTCTCAGCTCATTTTCTCTTCCTACAAATATGCATGTCTCCCCTATCTTGAAAAAACTCTCATTTGATCTTTCCATCCCTGCTAACTATTGTTGTATTCCTCTTCTGCCTTTGTAGCTAAACTCCTCAAAAAGGCCATCTCTAATAAGTGCCTCCACTTTCTTTCCTCTCACTCTCTTCTTAACCCCTTACATCTGACTCCTGGCCTGATCATTCTACCCAAAGTTCTCTCTCCAAAGTTAGTAATGATCCCTTCATTGCCAAATTTAATGACTTTTTCTCATTCCTCATTCTCCTTGACTTTTTCTGCTACCTTGGACAGTGTTGATCACTCTCTGCTCCTTGATGTTTTTCTCTCTCCAGGTTTTCAGGACACCTCTCCCCCCCTTATTTTCCTCCTGTCTAGCTGACTGCTTCTTCTCTGTCTCCTTTGCTGCATCCTCCTCCAGATCACACCCTCTAACTGTAAGTATCCTCCAGGGTTCTGTCCTGGGCCCTCTTCTCTTCTCCTGCTATACTGCTTCACTTGGGGATCTCATCAGCTCCCATGGATTTAATTACCATCTTTATGCTGTTGATTTTCAAATCTATCTTTCCTGCTCTATTTCTCTGCTGACTTTCCATTTCACATCTCCAGTTTCTGTTCTGACATCTCAACCTAGATGTCTAGTAGATGTCATAAATTTAATATGTACAAAATAGAACTCATTATCTTTCCCCCAAACTCTCCTCTCTTCTACCTTCCTTATTACTGTAGAGGGCAACACCTTCTTCTTAGTCCCTTAGATTTGTAACCTATGAGTCATGCTGAATTCCTCACTATCTTTCACCACCACCCCTCCACTACATGCAAGCTGTTGCCAAGGCTTACAGAGTCTACCTTTCCAACATCTCTCAAATGTGCCTCCTTCTCTCCTCTGTCATTGACCCTACTCTGGTGCATGCCCTCATCACCTCCTGCCTAGACTACTGCAATAGCCTACTATGTGTCTGCCTCCTGCAGGTCTCTCCCCGCTGCAATCCGTCCTCCATTCAGCCACAAAAGTGATTTTCCTAAAGCGCAGATCTAATCACGTCACCCATCCTTCAGTGCATTCCAGTGGCTTCCTCCTGTTGCTCTGTTTGGCATTCAAAGCTCTTACAACCTAGCCCTCTCCTACCTTTCCAGTCTTCTTACATTTTACTTCCCAGTGTGTACTCTTCGATCCAGTGACACTGGCCTCCTAGCTGTTCCATGAACAGGACCCTCCATCTCTTGGCTCTGGCTGTTCCCTGTGCCTGGAATACTCTCCTTTCTCCACCCCAACTACTGACCTCCCTGACTTCCTTTAAGTCCCAACTAAAATCCCACCTCCTACAAGAAGTCTTCCTCAACTCCTTTCTTTTCGATTTATTCTGTATATAGTTTGCTTTGTATAAATTGGTTTGCATGTTATTTTCCCCATTAGATTGTAAACTCCTTGAGAGTATTAATTATCTTTTGCTTTTTTTTTTAATATCCCCAGCACTTAGCTCAGGTGGAAGAGCAGCCCTGAAAAGAAGGCCTCACGCCAGAGGTGCTGCTCCTCTCTGAACACCCCTAACACCCCTATTTCTATCCCCATTTTACATTTGGGGAAACTGAGGCAAACAGTGGTTAAGTGACTTGCTCAGAGTCACATATTTAATAAATGTCTAAGACTAGATTCGAACTCAAGTCTTCCTGACTCCAAGTCAGGAAGTGCTTTATCCACAGTGCTACCTAGCTGGAGAAAATGAGCTCATTTCACAAGAAGAGTCCATAGAGAGATTGAATCTGTCAGCTATGTAGTAGAGAAGATTCCAGCACAAGGTGAAAGCTTGAAAACTCGGGTGGACCAGGTAAAAGTTAAACTCTATAGGACAACAAGAAATATTAAATTAAAAAAATTTACCTGGGAAACACATCAAGGAGAGAGAATTATTTGTTGAACTACCTGAAACTCATGACCAGAAAAGAACCTGAATATTATATTTCAAAAAAAATTCATGAAAGAAAATTGCCCAGGTCTATTGAAACCAGAGGGTAAAGTAGAACCAGGCAAACCCTGAGGTTCCTTTCAGGCTAAGATTTGGATTCTCCAACTAGACTGAGCCAGCATCTCTAAATGATGAGAGTACAAAGAGTAAGCCATAAACATTTTTCTTTTGGCTTTCAATTTAATCTCATTGTGGTTGGACAAAGAGATAGTGTGTTAGCTAACCCTTGTTTCATTACTTATATAACAAGTATGTTAAATCCAAGAATCTGAGAGATAGACAGGACCTCAGAGGTTAGGTCATCTACTCCTTTTCTGAATTGGAATGCCCTTGATAACATACTCAAGTGTTTGTCTAGCTTTTCCCCTAAGGCCTCTATTATTGCCTAGGCAGCATGTATTGGGAGATGGAATCAGTATAGGAAAAAATGTTATATTCTCTAATAATAGAGTCTAAACTGCAGAGAATAATTCAAAGCTTCAAGGATCCATGATTTTATTGAAATGGGTATTCCCATTCATTAATGTAAATTGGAACTCTACTATGACTTAGTAGTCATAGTACTACATAGTAGACATAGTAGTATGACTTAATGAACTGCTGTGGCCACAGTATTTATCGCCTTGGGATCAAGCTGGTGGTAAACCTCTCTGCACTTACTTAAGCTAGTCCTCTTATAACAAACCATCATGTATCAATTCACTATCGATCATTAAAGGAGGGTGCCCAGACCAACACCTGGCTGCCTTCCTCTGGACTTCTCCATCATGACCCCATGCCTAGTACCCTTTCCTACTCAGCCCCTTTTCAGCTTCCTTTTATGTGTTGTCTTCCCTTAGAAAGTAAGTTTGTCAAGGGCAAGGACTGCCTTCTTGTATTTGTATCCCCAGCTCTTTACATGGTACCTGGCACATACTAAGTGCTTTAAAAAATGCTTTAAAAAATCAACAGTTGCTAGGGCTACAGAGATACAAATGAGTCCTCAAATAAGTCATTCATTCAGGGGAGGCCGCACAGACCTGTATAAATATAAAGGAAAAATGCAAAATAAATCAAAATAGCATAGGGAGAAAAGGCTCTAGAGGGTTCTATAGAGTGGGTTGTGGTCAGGAAAGACTTCATGTAAAAGACGGTGCTTGAGCTAAATTTTTTTTCTTAAAAAGAATTTGAATTTAACACCGCAAGGAGAACATTTCCATCTACAAAATAGAACAGAAAAAGGCGAACATTAATCAAACCATAAATCTCAGTCATGTTCAGCTTCCTTTTAAAAAAAAGTATATTATATTCAATCTACTATTTTCAAAGCTGTCCTGCTTCTCTGTGTTTCCTTCCGAATCTAATTTTGTTCTGTTATGTTCATTTTTAAAAAGCTTCAGTGGTTCTCTTTGGTTTTTTTTTAAGAGAAGAAGGCAATATTATTACTAGTTTCCATCTCAGCCCCATCTCTCTTGTTGGAAAAAAAAATAAAAACAAAAAAGAAAGACAAAATCCATGTAACTAACGAGCATCATCAAGTGAACCAAATGGCCACACGGGACATGTCAGAAATGTATGACTCATTGTGTACCCAGAGCTCATCACCTCTCTGTCAGGAAGTAGGCAGCACGCTTCATCAGGCGTCTTAAGCTAAGTCTGTAGGAAGTAAGGCCGTGGCTCCCAACATTTTTTTGTTCTGTGAATCCCTGTCAGCGACAACAGAATGTGCTGTGAACCTCCAGAGTAATTTAATATCCTGCTCATAATATTCTGCAATTATTTGCTGCTTTGTTGTTCTGTCATTTCATTCAGGTCTGACTCTCTGTGAATCTTGGCAAAGATTCTGGAGTGGTTTGCCATTTCCTTCTCCAGCTCATTTTACAGATGAGGAAACTGAGGCAAAGAGGGTGAAATGACTTGCCCAGGGTCACACAGCTAGTACTTGCCTGAGGTCAGATTTGAACGCAGGTCTTCTTGACTCCTGGCCCAGAGCTCTGTCCACTCAGCTGCCCATATTGCTGCCCAGGCATCATTAAAACATTTTAGCCCAAACTCCTTGGAGCACTACTGTGAAACCCAAAGAAGTTCAAGAACTATTAAATAGGAACCATTAAAATAAGGGATTCTGTTGCTGGGCCTTTGCTCAAGTCCTTCTAGCTTGGGAAGACTGGTCATGGTTTATGGGTCCTGAAAGAGCTTTCATAAAGCTAACACCCCCTCCATGGTGAGGCTTCAGATGAGGACTTTAATGGAGGAAATTACCATTAGGAGTCATTTCTAGCTTTAGAAGTTGAATTTTTTTAAAAGTGAAGGTTCTTTAGTCTTTTTGGTTTCACTTTTGGAAAAGGTCCCTTCCCCACTGCCCCAAATGTGGAGAACTGTATCTAAAGAAATAATTGTGAGGGATGGTAGCTTTTGCATGAGTTTCTAGTTGGACTTTCCATTCTCCAAATGACTCTATCTGAATGTCTCTGAACCTCCTTTCTTTGCTCGCATTTAGGTGCATGTGCGATGAATGTGTTAGAATCGTGTAAATGATATTTGCTGTGTATGATTTATTTCCCCTCCCCAAGACCGTCAGGGGAATGTGGTGTTACATCTTGTGAGATTCTTTTCCCAACCTCAAGTTTTAAATAAATGAAACTTGTCCAGGATCCAGCACACCATCACCAAAGAACCCCAGGCCGTGACGAGAATTTCGTCTGTGCTGGCAAGCAACATAACAGCCAAGGAGTAAAAATACCTCCCCTTTGGAAGAGGGGGCTGACTCAGTAAAACGAGATGACTACTGCACAAGAGGAAGACTGATAGCTTAGCACAGAAATGGGAGCTTTGGGGGAGCATCTCCAGGTATAGTGGGACAAGAGAAAGGGTCCTGCCCTAGGAATCCAGAGACTTGGCTGCGTGATCCCATGAAAATTGCTTCATCTATCTGAGTTTCTTCATTAATAAATCATATCTAGAACATTAAGCTAGTAGGATATTCAGAACCATAATGAAATAGTCTTAGTAGTAATAGCAGCAGCAGAGGCAGCAGCAGCAGCAGCAGCAGCAGCAGTAGTAGTGGCTCACATTTTTAAAAGTCAGCACAGCTGATCTATACATTGAAAAAATCCAAAAATATCTGCAGAGCGTAACATCTTTAGACCTGTTACCTCTGCAAAGGTGTAAGTGGTGGAGATCTTCTCATATCTCTTATTTGAGTCTTGCTTGATCTTTATAATTTTGTTACATTTACTTTCGACTTTTTGGTGTACAGCTATTGCCTCCATTTTCACTGTAGTTACTGCATGTTTTTTTCTTGACGCTTCCTATTCAACTCTCTATCAGTTCATGTTGATGTCTCCATGCTTCTGTGTATTCCTTATACACATCACTTCTTACACCACAGTACTATTTTGTTACATTTTTGCATCACCATTTGTTTAGTCATTTCCCAATAGATGGGCATCTGTTTTATTTTCAATTTTTAGCACAAAAAGTGCTGCTATAAATACTTTGAGTGATGTGGGAACTTTCTTATTTATGGCTTCCTTGGAGTAAAAGCTCAGTAACAGAATCCCTGGTTCAAAGGGTATGGATATTTTAGTCACTTTATTTACATAATTCCAAATTACTTTCCAAAATGGTTGTACCATTTTATGGTTCCACCCACAATGTATTAGCGTGCCTATCTTTCCACAATCCCTCCAACATTGTTGCCATTGTTTGTCATTGTTTGCCAATTTGCGCATGTGAGAGGTAGCTCAGAGTTGTTTTAATTTGTATCCCTCTTATTATCAGTCATTTGGAACATTTTTTTCATGTGTTTGGGAATACTTTGCAGTTCTTTTGAAAACTGTTCATATCCTTTGACCATTTATCAATTTCAGAATGGTTATTAGTCTTATATACTTATTAATTGTTTATATTTCATGGGAAAGATTTTTTTCCTTTTGACCACCTCCCTTCTGGATGCCTTAATGCTGTTTATGCAGAATTTTTCAAATTTCCAGTAATCAAAATTAGCTATTTTATCTTTTATAATCACCTCTATCTTTTTTTGGTATATATGATTATTTTCTTGGTGTCTTTGACCTCCTAGGGCTTTCTAGATGAAAGGATATGAAAAGTTTAGGGACTTTTTCGAATAATTTCAAATTGTTTTCCAGAAGTTAGATCAATTATAAATTCCACTAACAATGTACTAGTATGAATTGAGAGGCTTTTGCAAGTGACATTCTATAGTAGATTTTGTCTTCAGAGTTACACAATTAAGTGAAACATATAGAGGATATAAGATACCACTGTAGTAATTCTTTCTTGACTTTAAAAAAGCATTCTATTTGGAAGAGCAAAATGTTGCTATAAAGGCTTTCTTTCAATATGGTACCTTTCATGAATATGTCAAAATCATCTAAGATTCCTAAAAAGAGATAACACTAGCTTCTAATTATTAATATTAAATGAGACGTAAAATGAAGCAGCAAGATCACCACATTTGTTTGCTACCATTGTGAAAGATGGCCAGAGAAGGGCCCAAAAGAAAGAATGATTCCCTAAAGCGAGTGAATTCCTAGAGATCCTCCTGTTTGTAGATGACATTGTGCTGACAATATCAAGCCTCCATGCATTTCAGAATCTCCAAATGAGACCTATCATTATTCGAGAGAATTCAGATTAACTATCCACATAGGAAAATATAGTGGATAAAGAATGCTTACTGTCTAGACTGTGATATACAATCAGCCTGTTGAACTGGTATCTCTGTGCATATGATCATGGACAAACACTGCAGATGAACAATAAGATAGACCCAGAATTGAATAGGTGTAGGAGAGTAAGTTGGGTTTTCTTTGAGAAATAGCACAGAACCTTAAGTAACCCAAAACTTCTCCTTGAAACAAAGGTGCATTTTTTTTCAATTTTTTCACATTTTTATTTAAAGTTTTGAGTTCCAAATTCTATCCCTCTATCCTTTTCTCTCTCCCCTCTCTCCTTGAGATCGTAAGGAATGAGATATAGGTTATACATATGTAATTGTGTAAAACATTTCCATATTTGTCATTTTGCTTAAAAAGACTCAAATAAAAGAAAAAAAGGTGAAAAATAGCATGCTTCAGTCTATATTCTAATATTCATTCTTTCTCTAGAGGTGGATACTATGCTTCATCATTAGGCCTTTGAGATTGTCTTGGATCACTGAATTGCTGAGAATAGCTAAGTCATTCACAGATCTTCATCAAACAGTATTGCTGTTACTGTGTACAATGTTCTGGGTCTGTTCACTTCACTATGCATCAGTTCATGTAAGTCTTGCTAGGTTTTTCTGAAATCATCCTGCTTGTCCTTTATTATAGCACAAGAACATTCCATTACATTCATACACCACAGCTTGTTTAGTCATTGCCCTATTGATGGACATTCCTTTAATTTCCAATTCTAAGCCACCACAAAAAAAAAGCTTCTATAAATATTTTTGTTCAAATAGGTCCTTTTCCCTTTTTGGGGATATCTTTGAGATACAGACTTAGCAATGGTATTGCTGGATCAAAGAGTATGCACATTTTTATAGTCCTTTGGGCATAGTTCCAAAGTGTTCTCCAGAATGGTTGGATCCATTCACAACTCTACCAGCAGTGTATTAGTGTCTCAGTTTTCCCATATCTCCTCCAACATCCAACATTTTTCTCTTTTTGTCATACTAGCCAATCTGATAGGTGTGACGGTGGTACCTCAGAGTTTGTTAATTTGCATTTCTCTAATCAATAGTGATTTAGAGTGGTTTTTCATATAACTATAGATAGCTGATTTGTCTAAAAACTAACTATTCATATCCTTTGACCATTTATCAGTTGAGGAATGATATATTTTTATAAGTTTGGCTCATTCTCTATATATTTTAGAAGTGAAGCCTTTATCAGAGATACTTGTTGCAAACATTTTTCTCTCAGTTTTCTGCTTTCCTTATAATTTTGGTTGTATTGTTTTTCTTTGTGCAAAACTTTTTTTCATTTTATATAATCAAAATTATCTATTTTATGTTTTGTAATGCTCCCTATATCTTCTTTGGTTATAAATTCTTCGAAGGTGCATATATATTTTTTTATTAATTTTTTTTATTTTTAGTTTGCAACAAACGGTTCTACATAATTTTGAGTTCCAGATTTTCTTCCCTCCCTCCCCCCTCCCTCCCCAAGAAGGCTTGGAATCCCATATAACTTCCATGTATAACTTGGCATTGAATTAATTTACACACTAGTCAAGTTGTGGAGAAGAACCATGACCAATGGAATGACTCATAAGAAAGAAGAAACAGAACCAAAAAAAAACACAACCTAACAACAAATACAAAAGAGAGAAAAAAAAGTGTGTGGTGGGGGGGAAAGGCGAGTATGAAGTGTGCCTCGATTTGCATTCATACTTCATAGTTCTTTCTCTGGATGTAGATAGCCCTCTCCATCATGAGTCCTTTGGAGCTGTCTCTGCATATTGTGTTGCTGAGAAGAGCAAAGTCTGTCAGGGTTAGTCATCACAGAATCAATATATCTGTGGTTGTGTATAATGTTCTTCTGACTCTGCTCCGTTCACTCAGCATTATGTCATGTAGGTTCTTCCAGGTAGTTATGAAGTCAGTATCGTCCCCATTTCTTATAGCACAATAGTATTCCATTACCTTCATATGCCACAGCTTGTTCAACCATTCCCCAACTGATGGGCATTCAAAGGTGCATATTTTTAACACCAATATTCTTCTGATGGAACTGTATGGTTGTATCATGGGAGACAGTTATATCTAAAGAACCAACATTTAGGATTGGTAAAATGCCTGGTATTGAGAGCAGGCTATGATGAAGAATCAATGATTAAATGAAGAAGCATAACTAAGATTTGAATTCAGGCCTTAAAATTCCAAGTTCGTTACTTTTTCCACTCTGCTATGCTACCCAAGTGGCCACACCCAATGAAAGAAAGGGGACGTGCCTATTCACCTTGTAGTAGAATTGCATATTCAGACATTTTGGAAAACAATTTGGAATTATTCAAGAAAAGTTGCTGAACTATTCATACTCTTTGGCCTAGTAATCCCATTACTAGGCATATACCCCAAGGAAATTCAAGACAAAAAAAATCCACACATATGCCAAAGAACCATCAAGGCACTGGATAAATCACTATTTTCAGTGGCTTGCACATAGGAAGGGCTTAATAAATATTTATTGAAGTGAATTGAATTTTATGCCAACTTCCTAATAATAATGTATTAGTAATTGTCATTGATGGAAAGACAAGATTTGTAAGACACTTTTCATACATTCTTACTTGAGTCTTACATCGACCCTGTGAAGTAAATACAGATACTACCTTCATTTTGTAGATAATAAAATTGAGGCTTATAGAGGTTGTGACTTAACTTATGGTCACACAGCTAGTAAGTGTAGGAGATTCTATCCCAGATCCATATACAGCACTGTCTCTACTAGCTGACATATAGATCTCCTTTTCACATGGGCAAAAGTACTTTGCATGTATCATTTGATTTGATGCCCATAACAATACTGAAAAGAAAGGCAGATGGGTGTTATGAGACCCATTTTCTAGGCACAGAGACAGGTTGTGATTTGCTCAAGGTCAGATAGCCAGAAGTGAGGGAAGACTGGAACTCCAGGCCCCTGATTTCTAGCACCCTGTCCTTCCTACCACATGTCATTACCTCCCAGCTACACAATTAAGTAAAATATTCTCTTATCTAAGTAAAGAAAAGGATTTCAGGCTAATCCTTCAAGCCCCTTTTCAAGCCAAGATTCACATTCAAATCAGAATTCTTCCCTATTGAATAGGTTTATACATTCATCTATTATGAGATCAGCAGCTGTATGGGAGGGAGAGAAGGATCAAAGGGTTGCGAATTAGTATGGTGCTGAAACTCTCCTGAAATGTAGACGAATAGATAATAAATTTCAGGTGCTTATTAAAATCTCACAGTTTTTCTTGCCTCTCTCTTCCCCACCCCCACCCACTTACCAAGGTGCTGCTTGGAGGGAAGGCTGCCGTGGACAGGAAGATTATACTTACCCATCTCATAATCCACTCCTTCCATCCATCTTGCTCCCTCCATCCCCCTAACTCATGCTCTATTTCAGGACTTCCTTTATTCACCTTCTGAACACAGCCTCTTTCAAAAACCTCATCTATCTGTTTGAATTTGGAGGGGCAACTTTCGAACAAAGATGGACGATTGCAAGCTTCCTTTCTTTCTTCTCCCTCTCCTTGATCCTTTCTTCCTTTTTCCAGATGAACTACTGACCTTAGGAAAACAGGCAGTTGGGCATGAATTTTTGAAAGTGACTTTTGGAGATTTAGCTTCTAATGTGTAAGATGGAAGGCTGACTTACCTCGGAGGTGGTGTGTGTGTGTGTGTGTGTGTGTGTGTGTGTGTGTGTGTGTGTGTGTGTGTGTGTGTGCACGCGCGTGCCTTCTTTTTTCCAACCCATCGTGCTGGAAAACATACCAATCTGGGGAAATCAAGCTAATGTCTCCCAGCTGTACCGGGAAAGTGTGAACAGCTCTGTCAGCTGAGCCAGCCCATGCTCTCTTTCTTCCGATGGCATCTTATACTTGACCAGTCACTTTCCATTTGCCATTTGAGCTGCTGCGAGAGAGCTGGAGCTTTATCGCCCACAGGAGAGTCTGGGTGAAGAGTAAGAAACTAGACCCGCAGCTGCCCTGACCAGGGAGAGTTCAGTCACCAGACTGGGGCTGGCAAACACATAAGAAATACTGACAGGGAGACCAGAGAGCAGGCACACAGGGGTCTGGCCTCAAGCTTGTTACTTGACCAAGCAGTAATAGGAGGGGAAGTAGAGTAGATCCCCTTTGGGCTCATAGCTCTTTATGGGATAAGCAAATTGGATGCCATCGCTTAACACCGTGAGCACCCCAGGTCAAGGGTTAGCATATCTGCCAGAGTGATAATGCTGGTGGAACAGGAAAGAGCTTTTTAAGGGAGGCATGGGGTGGGGGATAGAACAAGGGAGGTGACAGTCCTGCTGTGATCTGCCCTGGTCATATCCTATCTGGAGTTTTGTGTTTAATTGTGGGTACCACATTTCTTGATAAATGAGAATATCCAGGAGAGGCAACCAGATTAGTGAAGCAACTTGCCTGGAGTCACGTAGCTAGTCAGCTCTGAGTCAGTCCTTGAACCCAGGCTTTTCTGACTTTCAGTCCAAGCCCTGAATACTTTGAAATGATTTCAAGTACAGGTTGGGCTCTGAAGGACCTTTTGATCCTGTGGTTCTGTGGTTTTGGAGAGGCTTCTCCAAATATATGCCAATAACCAAAACGAAAGGTGTGATTCCATTGTTTGAGTAATTGACTGAAACATGGAAGTAAAACAATGAGTAATAATAGTAATATTTTAACTACTGTACAGATTATCCAAGTACTACTAGTTTCGCAGGACTTCATTCCCCATATAACTTAAAAAGATCACTTCTATTTTCCGAGGTAATCCAAGGAAACTCTAACTAAGCATCTCTTTTTCCTCCAGAGATAGCAAGACATAACATAACCTCAGCAGCAGATGTGCGCTGATGTTCTACTTCTCACACTTGTTATTTGACCCTGAACAAGGGGCTTCATCTGAGCCTCATTTTCCCTATCTATGAAATAAGATATTTGTATTACCGACTCACATAGGCTTATTAGGAAAGAAAGAGCTTTGGAAGTTAAAACATGAACTCTGTTGTAGTTGTTGAAGAATCTTGACTTAGTAGATATCACACTCCTTATTTGCCATCATAGTGATGCTCTCAGGAATGAATTTGGTTGATGACCAGCTCCAAATGTGATATTGTTTCAGAAATCCGTGATCTAGCCGAGTGCCTCAGAGCCCTGCAGGTTTGCTGAAAATTCAAAGGAATTTCACTTCTGATAACTGTTGCCTTACATTCACTCTTTTAGCAAGCTGTTTTTGCACTTTCTAAGCCATCTTTCAGACCCTCAGGGTTTTTGTTTGTTGAGAAATGAAAAATCTCCACTGGTGGGTCCTGAAATGGACATCTGAGCATGGCAATCACTTCCTGTTTTTTCCATGAGGATTTTTGTCAGGTCAAACTGGCTCATCATTAACACTGCTATTCAAAAATTATGAAAGTTCAAGTCAATCACCACCCTGTAAGTCCCAAAGGCAGTATTGCCAATTCCTGGGTGGTGGGGGGAGGTGAGTAGGAAGGGAGGGGTATCTGTCTAGAACTAGTTAGAGTTAAGAATTGTTTTCTGTTGCTTTCATGTTTAAGTATATTAAATGCTTTATCTCAGCTATTTTGGATCCATGTAAAAATGTGTTGTCCTTTATCTTGAGGGGGCTCTCCTCACCTACCATTATTATGGCATGTGCTTTTGGGGAAGTGCTCTTTTGTCACAGACCAAATCAGGCATCAGATGGGTCAGGGCAAGGGCTGAAGTCAGAGGATAAATTTGGGCTGATGCTTCTGCTCTGTTACACCTGGTTGGTCTCCTTTGAAATCAGGGCCATGTGTGGGGCTAGCCACGCTCTGTGGCCACGGAGCAGGGCAATACTGATTGCCCCATGTGGGGAACAAAAGCACTCTTCACCAGCACTGTGTGTTAACCAACAGAGCTGAACAGATTGGAACATCCAATATTATCATGAATGTTGTTAAATACTTAAAGACTGCCAGTAATATTTCTCATAGAATATCTACATTATTCTATGATCGAGAGTGAGCAACCTGTGGTCTGTGGGCCAAATCTAGAATGTTCTATATGAATATTCTCTAGAATATGAGCTGGAAGAGAATTATTAGAATGTTCTTAACTTGATCATACTCATTGGAACATGAGATCATGGATTTAAAAAGCACTCAGTACAGTGCCTGGCACATAGGATGTGCTATATAAATGCTTATTTCCTTCCTTTCTCCCTTACAGATGAAGTTGTGTCTCAGAGAGGTGATTTGCCAGATCCATGTTAGAGAAATCTCTTTAGTTTGCTATGAGAGCCATCATTTACAGATTCAATCCCCATTTGCTCTTCTGCCCCATCATCTTCTGGTCCCTTGCTCTGAGAGACCCAAATGGTTCCTGTTTGCCAGGTGACAGGTTTTTCTGTAGTTTTCTGTGAAGTTGCACACAAGGCTGGGAGGAATATTGTTGATGTGACTGAATGCTATATAATATGAATTTTTGATATAGTTAATATTTATAGGTCCTAAAGAAAACTGTGATTCTTAGCCCATGACTGGTGGGCCAAGCCTGTGGTGAGAACTAGGGGAAAATGATAAATAGCCTTAGAGCTCTGGTGATATTTGCATGATGTCAGCAGACCTGAAGGGATTGGGTCTGAACTTGTGATTGCAACGATATAGGGAAATACCAGCTGAAGAAATTCTTTCCATTGATGCAGATCAACACCTCTTCTTCAGTTTATAGTCCTAGAGGGTTTCCAGTGCCCTCAGAGATTAGGTGACTTTGCTTAGTAGCCAGTATGTGTTGGAGGCAGAATCTGAACCCACCTTCTACAAGAAGCCTTCCCCAACCCCTCTTAATTCCTGTTTAATTATTTCCTACTTTTCCTGTGTTAGTTTGCTTTGCATGAATTTGTTTGCATATTGTCTCCCTTATTAGATTGTAAGTTCTTTGAGGGCAGGTAAAGTCTTTTGCTTCTTTTTGCATCCCTAGCACTTAACACAGTGCCTGGCACACAGTAGACACTTAATGTGTGCTTGTTGATTGATCTTCCTGGATGCGAGACTAGTTCTCTCTACTATTCCAGATGACCCTGACTGAATGGTGCTTGTGTTTTCGCATTTTGGGGTTTTTTTTGGCTTTCAAGTTTTCTCTCTTCTTTATGTTTTAAATTTTAATTTATTTATTTTTAGTTTTCAATGTTAACTTCTATAAGATTTTGAGTTCTAAATTTTCTCCCTCTCCCTCCCCTCCCTCTGCCTGAAGGCAGCATCCAATCTAATATAGGCTCTACATGTACATGAATATTAAACATATTTTCACATTAGTCATGTCGTAAAGAAGAATTAGAACCAAGGGCAGGTACCACAGGAAAGAAGAAACAAGCCAAAATAACAGAAGAAAAGGAGAGCAAATAGTCTGCTTCCATCTGCATTCAGACTCCAAAGTTCTTTTTCTGGATGGATGGCATTTTCCATCGTGAGCCTTTTGGAGTTGTCTTAGATCCTTGCATTGCTGAGAAGAGCCAAGTCTATCAAAGCTGGTCATCATATAATGTTGCTGTTACTCTGTACAATGTTCTCTAGGTTCTGCTCACTTCACTTAGCATCAGTTCATGTAAGTCTTTCCAGGCTTTTCTGGAGTCTCCCTGCTCATTGTTTCTTATAGCACAGTCATATTCCATTACATTCATATGCCACAACCTGTTTGGCCATTCCCCAGTTGATGGGCATCCTCTCAATTTCCAGTTCTTTGCTACACCAAAAAGAAATGCTATAAACATTTTTGTATGTGTGGGTCCTTTTCTCATTTTTTATTATCTCTTTGGGATACAGCCCTAGAAGTGGTAATGCTGGTTCAAAGAGTTTTGTAGCCCTTTGGGCATAGTTCCAAAATGCTCTCCAGAATGGTTGGATCAGTTCACAATTCCACCAGCCATGCATTAGCGTTCCAATTTTCCCACATCTTCTCTAACATTTATCATTTTCCTGTTTTGTTATCTTAGCCAATCTGATAGGTGTGATGTGGTACCTCAGAGTTGTTTTGATTTGCATTTCTCTAATCAATAGTGATTTAGAACATTTTTATATGACTATATATAGCTTTAATTTCTTCATCTGAAATTGCCTATTCATATCCTTTGATCATTTATCAATTGGGGAATGACTCGTATTATAAAATCGACTCAGTTCTCTATGTGTTTTAGAAATGAAGCTTTTATTAGACACACTGGCTGTAAAAATTGTTTCCCAGGTTTCTGCTTCCTTCTTATCTTGATTGCACTAAATAGACTTTAAAGCATCAAACCCATGATATTCTTAAAATTATTTTCAAGACTACTAAAAATAACATAGACTTTCTTGCTGGTAGGAATCTGGTTACAGAGAGACAGATTTCAGCTCAATATAAGGAAAAATTTTTAACAATTATAGCTGTACAAAAGTCGAGTGGACTCTCTTGGTAGACAGTAAACTCCTCATCACTGAAAATACTTAGGCATAAGCTAGATGACCACCTGTCAAAATTGGAGAGAGAATTCATTCATAAGGGGGAAATTGAGTGATGTGCTCCAAGATTCCTTCTAGTTCCAAGTTTCTGTGGTTCTAGGTTGGGGACTGTACTTGTAAATAATTAATGGTAAATAAGCAGGGGGTCTCTGCCCTCTCTGTGCTGTCATTGACTTGTCATGCTTAAAGCATGTATTGTGCTCCTGCTCCTCTTCCACTGGATTGGAAGCTCTCAGACATTAGAGATCATGTTCAGTTTCAAGTGGGAAAGTGGGATTGTGGTGGAAAGAATTCTCCAGTGAATCTTTATTAAGTGCTAAGCACTGAGAGGCAATAATAATAATAATAATTCTTGCCCACAGAGTTTATATTCTAATGGCAGAGAAGACATACATGTACAGGTTTATACAAAAAAAAGGGAGCCTTTGAAGGACAGGTACTAGGAGCTCAGAGATCTGTAGAAGATAGAGTTTGAGCAGTCTTGAGGCAAGCCAGAGATTCTAAAAGATGGAGATGAGGAGAGAGAACCTTCCAGACAAGGGTGTGGGGATGGTATTTGTTGGAAAGTGGGTGGAGAGCAGCAAGCAGGCCAGAATGGCTGGACTGTGCCTCGGAAAGGAGTAAAGTATAAGGAGACTGGAAAGAGGAAGGGGCCAGCTTGAGAAGAGCCATAAATGCAAGACAGAGGACTTGAGATTTGGTGGAGAGGTAGTAGGGAGCCACTGGAGTTTATTGAGCAGGGCCATGGCATGGTCAGACCTGCCCTTTAGGGAGACCACTTTGGCAGCTATTTGGACACTGACTAGAGTGGAGAGAGACTTGAGGTAGGGAGTCCAATTAAGAGATTCTTGTTATCTGGGGCAAAGGAGCCAAATCTAAAGCTCATGGGCCACGTGGGCCTACAACGCTCCTGAGTGCAGTGGGACCAGATTAAAATGTACTTGGGAAGTAGTCAAGAAAATAAATAAAGTACAATAAAACACAGATAATATTACATTATAAAACTAGGTCAATATGCAGCCCAGAGGGATCTTTATGCATTGACTAGTGGCCTGTTTCTATTTGAGCTTGACACCAGTGATGTTGGAAGAGGGGAATGGTTCCATGAGTGGAAAGAAGGGGATAAAACTGAGACATATTAAGGGGGCAAGATTTGGAAACTGATTGAATATGCTGAGAGAGCAAAGAAGAGCAGCTGAACAAGACTCCCAGGGTGTATGCCTAGGTAATTAGAAGGATGGTAGTCCACTAATAGAGAAATTCAGAAGAGGGGAGGATTTTGGGGAAGAGATAATGACTTCTGCTTTGGCCATTTTGAGTTCAGGTTCAGGTGGGAGTAGATGACATTTGAGTTCCCTTCCCATGCTGGATCCTGTCTGTCTCCCCCATTCTTGAGCATGTTGCTATGAAGGGAAAAGGTGTTTAAGAATAATTTTGGGTGGGGACTGAGAAAAGACTGGATTGCCAAGTAAACAAGTAAGGTGGTCAAGTCAGAGAAGATTGTGATTCCTTATGAACGGCTTCTCTTCCAGTCTTAGGTCCAGGCTTATAGCTTTCTTCACCTTTCTAATTCCATAATAAAAAAAATTGTGTAGGATTAAGAACCCTAATAGTTAACATTCCTTTAGTGCTTGAAGTTTGCACAGGGCTTTACAATGTTTTCTCCTTACAATAATCCTGGGAAGTAGGTGCTGTTATCCTCATCTTACTGATGAGGAAACTGAGACAGACAGTGGTTGACTTGCCCAGAGTCACACAGATCACAACTGGCTGAGGCAGAATTTACAATCAGATCTTCCTGACTCCAGACCTAGGATTCTATCTCCCCTGTCACCTAGCTGCCTTTAAAAAAATTTTTAAGCCCATCAGTACTTTAAGAGATAAATAAATTAAAAATATTCACCGAAGTTCATTTATGTCTCTTTGTGCATCCTGGAAAAGAAAAATATACTAAAATCAGGGCTGCTTTGAAGAAGATTACATAGTAATAGGTGCCATAGAAATTCAAGGCATTACTAATAGAGGTAGCAGAGACTCTTCTTTCCTCATCCAGGTATATACCATATTTAACACTAGTCCAAATTGGTATATTGGTACAAAATGGTACAAATTTTTTAAATTTTGATTTAAAAAAATTAATTCCCTTTTTCCTACATTCTTGTCAATTCTCAATGACTCCTGCCTCCCCCAATAAAACTTCCACCATTGTAACAACAAAGTATGGTTAAGCAAAGCCAGTCAGAATGGGGGCCATGTTTGATGAAACATGCTTCATTCCCCACCTGTTATTCACCACCTCTCTCCTGAGAGACAGAAGGAATATTTGACCAGTTGATCAGAGTTCTGAAGTCCATTCATCTCATTTTACAACTGAGGAAACTGAGGCAGAGATAAGAGACTTTCTGAGAGCTGCCTATCTGGGAAGTATTTGAGGTGGTACTGGAGCCTACTATACCACAGAGCCTCTTTCTTTCAGAAGTTAACACAAATTTTGAAGTACAATTACTTAATTCATTATTCCCAGATTTAAAACTTTAAAAATAATTCTGTGTAAAAACATGGCAAAGTCATTACATTTTACTCATAATGCACAGCTTTCTGTCAGAACTAGGGCCCAGTTGGTGGCAGAAGAGGCCATAGCAGCGTTGGGAGCAGGGGACCTCAAGGCTGGGCAAACCCACTTGTATAGTCAATCAGCAAATATTTCTTAAGCATCCATTATGTTTCAGGCATGGTGCCAGATCCAAAGAAAGGCAAACTCATTGTTTTTGTCCCCGAGGAGGTCACATTCTAGTGGGGGAGACAACATGCAAAAATTCTACCACATATACAAAATTGTTTATAGCAGCTATTTTGTGGTGGCAAAGAATTGGAAATTAAGGGGATGCCCATCAATGGCTAAACAAGTTATGGTATATGAATGTAATGGAATACTATTGTGCTATAAGGAATGATGAGCAGGCAGACTTCAGAAAAACCTAGAAAGACTTACATGAATTGATGAAGACTGAAATGAGCAGAACCAGGAGAACATTGTACACAGTAACAGTCACATTGTGCAATGGCTGACCTTGACAGACTTAGCCCTTCTCAGCAATGCAAGGATCTAAGACAGCTCCAAAAGACTCATGATGGAAAATGCTATCCACATCCAGAGAAAGAACTTTGGAGTCTAAATGCAGATGGAAGCATACTATTTGCTCTGCTTTTCTTCTGTTGTTTTGTTTTGTTTCTTTCTCGTGGTTCCTCCCAAAACTCTTTTTTTACATCATGACTAATGTGAAAATATGTTGAATATGAATGTATAAGTAGAGCCTATTTCAGATTGCACACTATCTTGGGAAGGGGGGAGGAGAGGGTGGGGTAGAAAATTCAGAACTCAAAATCTAGTGGAAGTGAATGTTAAACTAAAAAAAAAATAAATTATTTTTTAAAAAATTCTACCAACAAGACACAAACAGAATAAATGGAAGGTAATCTCAGAGAGAACACAATAAGAAGTACTTAGAAAGGCCTTCTGTGGAAGGTGGCATTTGAGCTAAATCTCAAAGGAGCAAATTAATCAATAATCAGTCAATAAACATTTATTAAGCACTTGCTATGTGCCAGGCACCCTGCCTTCAAGGGACTCACCTTCTGGAGGGAGGGCATTCCACACATGCGCAGGTGATGGGAACTGTCACAGAAGTGGTGTAGTTGGGTAAGCCACTGCCATTAGGGAGGTTGAACAGCTGGGTTAGGTGTATGTCCCATGATGAGGGACAAAATTGGAGGATCTGGCAGCATTCAACAGATGGTGATCCATACAGTCATGTGGCCAGGCTTCCAGTGCTTAGCAGAGTTTCTGGCACATAGTAGGGGCTTAATAAGTGTTTTTTGATTGATTGGAAATCTGACAGCAGAGAGCAGAGTCCCAGTCATGAGCACTATGATCCAAGGACATGATTCTGATCCTCCAGTCCTCACAGGCAAAAGGGTATCAATTAATTACCAGAAGAAATGGAGTAACAAATAGGAACTCAATCATGGAGTGACAAAACCATGTTTTTAAAATTGGGAGGTATTGGGAAGGGATTTGGTCATGAGGAATGAGGTTTGGGTCCAGTTACTAAAACAAAGGTACCTTGGACCAGTAGGAAGGTGACTTGATGCTCAACTAGGAATCTATAACCACACAAGAGACAACGTAGCAAGAATCCTGGACCTGGATTATGGAGAGACCTAAGTTCAAATTCCCCCCAAGAGTTAATATCTGTAGGATTATGTGAAAGTTTATTAACTTTCTCAGCCCCAGTTTTCTAATCTATAAAATGGGTATATAACCTCTAGCACTTATCTCCCACATTTATTGTGAGGCTCAAATGAGATAATGTAAGTTATTTGACATCCTGAAAGCATCATAGAAATGTCAGCTCTAATTATCTAAGGGTCTTGTCATTTTTTCTGCAAAGGAGCCAGTTTAGACCCTGAACCTGGGAGAAGGGAGACTGTGCTTCCAGGTGGGGCTTAAATGACTGCCCCTATTGGTGGGATTCTGGGAACTGAAAGTCAAGTCAGCCTTCTTCCATTGACTCTTATTTCGGCTCTAGCAGTTGACCATCCAACATAGTTTTTTTTTTCTTTTGTAGGCATGCAGTTCAATCTGAGAGATTCTACTAACATTTACTTTTAGCTAATTTACCACAAATATGAGATGTTCTCACAGCCATTTTGTGACTTATCTTGTTGTTGTTGTTGCTGTTCGTCCTTCATTCTTGAAGAGGACCATGACATCAGGAAGGCGATGCCATGACTTATGAGTGAATTTGATTTAGGTGAGGGAAGGCTGTGAAAAGTCACCAACCTCACTTTCTCCTCCAGGGCCATCTGGGCCCTGGCAAAATATAGATTAGGATGACTGGAGATGGCCTTGGATGCAGTGGGAGACCTTGGCCTTTTTAAGCTAAAGTCTTTCCCAGGTCTCAGTCTGACCGAGACAATGCCCATTCAGTGATTAAAGCTAGGTAAGAAATGAGGCAAAGAATGGCCTCTTTTACCCAGTCAAAAAAAAAAAGCAAACCCTAAAAACCCCAGCAACGTTGTGCAGTGATCAACTATGATAGACTTAGCTCTTCTCAGCAATACAATGTTCCAAGACAATTCCAAAAGACTCATAATGGAAAATGCTATTTACATCCTGAGAAAGAACGATGGAGTCTGAATGCAGATTGAAGCCGACTATTTTCACTATTTTTTGTTTTTTCCTTCTTGTGTTTTTTCCTTTTGTTCTGATTCTTCTTTCACAACATGACTAATGTGGAAATATGTTTAACATTATTGTACATGTATGACCTACCTATATCAGATTGATTGCTGTCTTGGGAAGGGGGTAGGGAAGGGAGGGAGGGAGAAAAATTTGGAACTCAAAATCTTATAAAATGAATGTTGAAAATAAATAAACAACAACAACAATAAAGAATCCTGATATAAACAAAGGACTATTATAAATTTTTTTTAAAAAAAGAAAGAAAAAATGCTATCCATCTCCAGAGAAAGAACTGATGGAGTCTGAATGCAGATCAAGGCATACTTTTTTAACTTTCTTTATTTTTCCTGGGTTTTTTTCTATGTTTTCTTTCACAATGTGACTAATATGGAAATATGTTTTGCATGACTGCACAAGTATAACCTATATCAAATTACTTTCTGTCTCAGGGAGAGAGAAGAAGAAGGAGGGAAGGAAAGAATTTGGAACTCAAAATTTTAAAAAAAAGTGTTAAAAATTGTTTTTACACATAATTTAGGAAAAATAAGACATTAAATGTGTACATACTTTATAAATCTCTTCCTAGTCCTACTGACAAGCATCAGATTGAGGAGTGTCAATCTAAATTGAAAATATGCCAGGTTTATTAACACCAGCACAAACATGCTCTTTAATTGAGTTGCTGATTCTGTCAATAATGTTGTTCGCTCATATTTTAGAAAAAGTGTCATATCAGCACTTTTCCCTCCCTGACTTTCTTCACCTCCCTAAGGCCTTGCCAATTTAATTCTGAGGAAGGAATAATGTCCTCTTTTATGACACATACTACCTGTATGACTCTGGACAAGTCACTTAAGTTCCCTGGGCCTCAGTTTCCTCAACTGTAAAATGAGATGTTTAGACTAGAAGTTTTTTGAAGTCCCTTTCAGCTTAAGATATGGGATCAAATACATTGGTTCATTTCTTAGACACACCGATTTCTGATATGTCTTATTAAGTTCTTGAACAAGCGTTTATCCATTGCCTACCTTGTACCGTGAATTGGACTAAGTATTGGGAGAAATACAAAGGGCACAAGATGGAGGCAGCTGGGGGCGCATTGAAAGAGTGCTGGGCCTGGAATTCAAATCCAACCTCAGGTACTTCCTAGCTGTGTGACCCTCAGCCTCAGTTTCCTCATGTGTAAAATGAATATAAGAAAAGCACCTTTCTTAAAGGGTTATTGTTAGGATCACATCAGATGACATACCCAAAATGCTTTGTAAATCTTAAAGTGCTATATAAATGTCTATTTAAATATATAAAGTGTCATATAAAGCTACATAAAATGCTATAAGGTCACCATTATTATTATCTTTCACTGCATAATTCATTCCTTCTAAAATGGCTTCTCTTCCTTTTTTGTTTTTCCATATAGATTGCTTTTCCTGGCAGTATTTTAAGGTCTTATAGGGCAGGGAATGTTTTAATTATGTCTTTATGTTCTCAATGCATATTATGTTCCCTGACGCATTTAATCTTTTATTGCTGGATGGATTATGTTTTCTACTTTGTTCTCCCCTTGCCTTTTTTTTTCTTTCTTTCCTCTCCCTTCTTCTTTTGCCCTTCTTTCTTTCTTCTCTTGTTCATCTTGGTTTTAAAGCATGGTAGCTATTCCTTGCTCTCCTAATTTGCTTATGGTATCACCCTTTAAGTCTAGATTGTGTACCCATTTTAACCTTTTCTTGGTATGTGGTGTGAGATATTGATCTATGCCTAGTTTCTGCCATACTATTTTCCAGTTTTCCCAGAAGTTTTTGTCAAATAGTGAGTTCTTATCCCAGAAGCTGGAGTCTTTAGGTTTATCAAACAGTAGATTGCTATAGTTATTTACTACTATGTCTTATATACCTAACTTATTTCACTGACCCACCACTCTATTTCTTAAACAATACCAAATAGCTTTCATGATTGCTGCTTTATAATATAGTTTGAGATTTTCTGGTATGGCTAGGCCACTTTCCTTTGTATTTTTTTCATTAATTTTGTCAATATCATTGGCCTTTTTGTTCTTCTAGATGAATTTTGTTATTGTTTTTCCTAGCTCTATCTTTTTTTTAGTTGCTTGCCCAATTCATTGATCTGCTCTTTCTCTATTTTATTTATGTAAGCATTTAGAAATATAAAATTTCCCATAAGTGTTACTTGGTCTACATCCCATAACTTGTAATATGTTGTCTCGTTATTGTTGTTCTGTCTGAAGAAATTATTGACTGTTTCTATGATTTGTTGTTTGACCCCCTCATTCTTTAGGATTAAATTATTAATTTTTAATTTTATTTATTTTTTTTTAGTTTTCAGCATTGATTTTCACAAGAGTTTGAATTACAAATTTTATCCTCATTTCTACCCTCCCCCCACTCCAGGATGGCATATATTCTGATTGCCCCATTCCCCAGCCCTCCCTTCTGTCGTCCCGCTACCCCCATCCCCTTTTCCCTTACTTTCTTGTAGGGCAAGATAGATTTCTATGCCCCATTGCCTGTATATCTTGTATCCTAGTTGCATGCAAAAACTTTTTTTGAATATCTGCTTTTAAAACTTTGAGTTCCAAATTCTCTCCCCTCTTTCCTCCCCACCCACCCTCCCTAAGAAGGCAAGCAATTCAACATAGGCCACATGTGTGTCATTATGTAAAACCCTTCCACAATACTCATGTTGTGAAAGACTAACTATATTTTGCTCCTTCCTATCCTATCCCTCTTTGTTCAATTTTCTCCCTTCACCCTGTCCCTTTTAGAAAGTGTTTGCTTTTGATTACCTTCTCCCCCTATTTGCCCTCCTTTCTATCATCCCCTCTTTTTATCTCCTTCCTCCTTCTTTCCTGTGGGGTAAGATACCCAGTTGAGTGTGTATGGTATTCCCTCCTCAGGTCAAATCCAATGAGAGCAAGATTCACTCATTCCCCCTCACCTGCCCCCTCTTACCTTTCAACAGAACTGCTTTTTCTTGCCACTTTTATGTGAGATAATTTACCCCATTCTATCTCTCCCTTTCTCCCTCTCTCAATATATTCCTCTCTCATCTCTTAATTTAATTTTATTTTTTAGGTATCATCCCTTCATATTCAACTCACCCTGTGCCCTCTGTCTATATGCATACATATACATATATATATATATACGCATATATGTATATTCCCTTCAGCTACCCTAATACTGGGGTCTCATGAATTATATACATCATCTTTCCATGTAGGAAT
>CM053623.1:20518533-20539503 GCA_028646595.1 Phalanger gymnotis
AGAAGCAACTGCAGCTGTAGTTCTAAAGCTGCCCCACCTCCGCTGCCCCGGGGGCAGTGGCCAAACTGCAAGCTCAGTCCCACAGCTTTTCCCACTAACCTTCTCTGTTGTCTTTGGTGTTTGTGGGTTGTGAGGTCTGGTAAATGCCACAGCTCAGTAATTCAGGATGCTAAGGCACTCTCCTCTCGACTCGTGGTCTCGACTCGTGGTCTCGGCTCGTGGTCTGGTCGGTCTGCGGTCCGTGCTGCACGCGCTGGGCTCTGCTGGGCTCAGCTCTGCTCCCCTCAGCTGGGATCTGGGAGCTCCGTGCGGGACAGACCTTACCCAGAGACCATCCAGGCTGTCCTGGGCTGCAGCCCTGCTTCCCTCTGTCACTTTGTGGGTTCTGCAGCTCTAGAATTGGTTCAGACCCATTTTTTATAGGTTTTTGGAGGGACTTGGTGGGGAGCTCACGCCAGTCACTGCTTTCCAGCCGCCATCTTAGCTCCGCCCCTTTATAGGCTATTTCATGACTTTTAAAGTTGAGCTTTGTTCCTCGTCACAGGGGCCACTGTCCCAAGCTTCTTGTGCTGGGGGCCAGGGGCCTGGTCACTAACTTTCTGCACTGGGGCCTCAAGTGCTGTCAACTTGCCCAGTATACTGGGGTGGCCTGACTTAGTCCTGCCTGTGTGGTGGTAATGTGGTTAAAGATCTTTCCTGCCCATTCAATAAGCCTCAGGTGGGGCTAATTAAGGGAAGTTTCTCAGGTGGAGCAAGTCCAGGGAAACTTGATTAAGAGAGGCTTGATTGTAGGTAGGCTTACACCCTTTACTTATTAGGTGTGAGGCCCCAAGCCCACACCCTTTTGCTATTTAGGTCAGGAGAGGTGTGAAACCCCCAAGTCCCTAATGGTTGGTGCTAAGACCAGAGCCACTTGCATATGCTCTGAGTTCTAGCCACTAGGCTAGACTCTGTATATAAAGAGAGCCCAGAACTGAGAGCAGGAAAACTGAGAAGCAGACACCAAGAAGACATTGAGGCAGCAGACATCAAGAGGGCATTGAGGGAGCCAGTGTTGAGAGAGACTGCAGAGTAGATAATGCAGACAAGAAAGTTGAGGAGATCAAAGAGCTGAGAATCTGCAGCATTGAGAGATTAGAGAATTGAGAATCCAAAGAATCCAGAAGACTGCAAAGACTGTGAGAACTGCAAAGGCTTTCAGAACTGCAGGAGAGGATGCAGGCAAACAGACAGTTAGGATTGGTGGGTAATTGTTTACAGGAAGGCCCTAGCAGGGAGGAAGGTTACAGGATGACTTGGTTCCTTGCTATAATACTGTGTTATAATTTCCTTGTTGCTACATTGAGATGGGCTTACTGGTTTTGGAATATAATTACTGCTATATTGAATTGGAGTCACTGGTCTTTGGATTTGATACCCTGGTGTCTAAATAAATGTTATATGTCCTCTGCCTTCTACCTGGAGAGTTTTTCATACTTTGCAATTCCAAACCATACAGGCATGCTCATGGTCATCCTTGAGGTCATGAATCTTGCCTTACTGATACAGCCTGTTGTGCGGGAGGATACTGGGGCTGGTATTTTGTTTTCTGTGGGTTGGAGGCCTCACAGCTGGCTTGCCATGCCACTGACCTGCTGAGCCACGACCATGGGGCCTTGGTTGCTGTTCTGTGTGGTGACTAAGAGCCTCCCACTAGCTTACTTGGACACCATCTGCACTGGGCTTCTCTCCCCTTTTACCCAAGTGAGACAGACCTTTCCTGAAATCTTTATAATTTATATTAAGCTGGAAAATAGTTTCACTTCATCTTTTTGTGGGTTCTGTCACTCCAGAATCTGTTTAGAGGCTTGATTTAATTATTGTTGTTTCCAAGGGAAACTGAGGAGAGCTCAGGGAACTTCCTGGCTTTTCTCTACCGTCTTGGCTCTGCCTCTCAATAGCATTTTTCATTGTGTCTTTCAAAATTGTCTTGAATCACTACATTGCTGAAAATTGCTAATCATTCATAGTTGATCATCATACAATATTACTGTTACTGTGTACAACCTTCTCCTGTTTCTGCTCATTTCAATTTTCATCAGTTCATGTAAGTCTTTCCATGTTTTTCTGAGAGTGTTGTGCTCATCATTTTTTAATAGCACAAGAGTATTCCATCACAATCATATAGAACAACTTGTTCAGCCATTCCCCAATTGATGGGCCTTCCCTCAGCTTCTAATTCTTTGCCACCGCTAAAAAAGCTGCTATAAATATTTTTGTACATATAAGTTCTTTTCCTTTTTGTATTTTATCTTTTTGAGATAAGACCTAATAATGGTATTGCTGGTTCAAATGGTATGTATGGTTTTATAGCCCTTTAAGTATAATTCCAAATTGTTCTACAGAATGGTTGAATTAGTATACAACTTCATCAACAATGCATTAGTATCTCAATTTTCCCACATCCTCTCCAACATTTGTAATTTTCCTTCTTTGTCATATTAGCCAATCTGATAGGTATGAGCACCTCAGAGTTGTTTTAATTGTCATTTCTCTAATCAACAGTGGTTTAGAATATTTTTTCATATGACTATAGATAGCTTTGATTCCTTCATCTGAAAACTGCCTATTCGTATCCTTTGTGTACTTGTCATTTGGAGAATAGGTCTTATTTTTACAAATTTGATTCAGTTCTCCATATATTTCAAAAAATGGAGTCTTTATCAGAGAAATGCAGTAAAATTTTTGTTCACAATTATGATTACTGTTTATTTCCCTCCATTCTATTTCCCCTGTTTATCCTGTTCTCTCTCTCTTTTTACCTTGTCCATCCTCAAAAATATTTTGCTTTTCACCACTGCCTCCCCCAGAGTTACCTTTCTTCTATCAGACCCTCCTTCTCTTATCCCCTTCCCCCTCCTACTTTCTTGTAGCATAAGATAATTTTCTATGCCAAACTAAGTGTGCATGTTATTTTCTCTTTGAACTAAATCCAGTGAGAGTAAGGTTCAAACACTCCTCCCCCCTACTTTCCCCATCTTCTCTTCCACTGTAAAAGTTCTTTTGTACCTCTTTTATGTGAGATAATTTACCCCATTCTACTTCTCTCCCCTTCTTGCAGTACATTTCTCTTTCTAACTCCTTAATTTTTTTAGATATGATCCCATCATATTCAACTCACACCCATGCCCTCTGTCTACATATACTCCTTCTAACTCCCCTAATAATGAGAAAGTTCTCAGGAGTTCTAAGTATCATCTTCCATGTAGTAATGGAAACAATTTAACCTTAGTAAATTCCTTATGATTTCTCTTTCCTGATTATCTTTTTATGCTTCTCTTGAGTCTTGTATTTGAAAGTCAAATTTTCTATTCAAGTCTGGTCTTTTCATCAGGAATGTTTGAAAAGTCCTCTATTTCATTGAATATCCATTTTCCCCCTAAGGGCTTTTGCTTAACAGTTTAATTTGAGTACGGACCTCAGCATCTGGTACCTTATGCTGCTAGGTGATCTTCAGAATCTTCCTAAGACAGTTCAGAGAACACAGCTCCAATGGGCTGGCCATGTGAAACAGTAAGGCAATAAACACAACATCAACAATAATCATGAATATGCTTATGTAGTTCTGTAAAACAAAGTATATGAGACTCTCCACATAGAAGGTAACGTTATTCAGATACCAGTAAACCATATCCTACAAGCCATTTATCCAGTCTACCACAGCAGTAAAACATTCCACACACAATGTCACAACCTGAAAACTCTCCATCTCCAAACCTCTCCTACCCCCTGCTGGAGTGTTCCCAAAGATAAACTCACAGTACAGCTAAGTCAGTCTGTTCAGTTCTAACAATCATGAGAGCAGCCATTGGCAGCCACCAGCAACCATAACATCTTTCTCTCTCTGCATTTTCTGTGACATAACTTCCTTTTCCTGACAGGAAGCTCTTTCCACTGCATGTGTCTTAGGCTTTCTGTGTTGTAAGCAGGTCATATGGCCTATTAATGGGTGGGAAAGATCTTCAAATCTAATTGCTACTACACCATGTTGTTCAAATGCAAAATGTATACTTGCCAAAAAACCTAATTTGTGGAGAACTCACACAGGGCAAGCATTCACATGATGGTCAGAAGTGATACAAAGACATTCTCAAAGTCTTTGCTTAAGAACTTTGGAATTGATTGTATGACATGGGAGATATTGGCACAGGACCTCTCAGCATGGCATACCCACATCAGAGAAGGTGCTGTGCTCTATGAGCAAAGCAGAATTGAAACAGCTCAAAGGAAATGCAGGACGTACAAATTTAGAGTATCTATTCCAAATATTCACATGGATTATGTGTGCCCAACCTGTGGTAGAGCATTCTGAGCTTGTATTGGTCTAGTCAGCCACAGTTAGACACATTGAAACTTGCCTTTAGCATAGTGTTGTCATTTTGGTCCTCTTTGAGAATGAAGGACAACAATCTAACCTAAAGGCTTATATTCAGTTTTGCTGGATAGGTTATTCTTGGTTGTAATCCTAGCTCCTTTGTCTTCTGGAATATCATATTCCAAGCCCTTTGATCTTTTAATGTAGAAGCTGCTAAATCTTGTGTAATCCTGACTGGCTCCACAATATTTGGATTATTTCTTTTTGGCTGTTTGCAGTATTTTCTCCTTGATCTGGGAGCTCTGGAATTTGACTAACATTCCTGGGAGTTTTTTTTTTGGAATCTCTTTAAGAAGGCGATCAGTGGATTCTTTCAATTTCTGTTTTTACCTCTGGCTCTAGGATATCTGGGCAATTTTCCTTGTTAATTTCATGAACTATGATATCCAGGCTCTTTTTTTTCCTTTTTTTTGATAATAACTTTTGGATAGTCCAATAATTCTTAAATTATTTTTCCTTGACCTACTTTTCAGGTCAGTTGTTTTTCCAATGAAATATTTCACATTTTCTTCTCCTTTTGCATTCTTTTGATTTTGTTTTTTATTGTTTCTTGATGGTTTCATGGAATAATTAGCTTCCACTTACCCAGTTCTAATTTTTAAGGAATTATTTTCTTCAGTAAGCTTTTGTACTTCCTTTTCCATTTAGCCAATTCTACCTTTTAAGGAGTTCTTCTCCTTAATTTTTGTACACCTTTTTCCATGTGGCCAATTTTGCTTTTTAAGAAGTTCTTCTTTTCAATGAATTTCTATGTATCTTTTTTCTATTTGGCCAATTTTACTGTTTAAGGAGTTTTTCTCTTTAGTAGATTTTTATAATTTGGTCTATTCTGTTTTTAAGGTGTTGTTTTCTTCAGTATTTTTTTTTTGCCTCATTTACCAAGCTATTGACTCTTTTTTCATTATTTTCTTACATCACTTTCATTTCTTTTACCGGTTTTTCCTCTACCTCTCTTATTTGATTTTTTAAAAATCCTTTTTGAGCTCTTCCAGGAATTCTTTTTGGGCCTGAGACAGAGTTACATTTTTCCTTTGAGACTTTGTATGTAACTGCTTTTATAATGTTGTCTTTTTTTTTCTGAGTTTGTGTTTTAATCTTCCCTATCATTTTTCCCTTGTGACTTTCTATGGTCAGACTCTTTTGTTATTGTTGTTTGTTCATTTTGCCAGCCCATTTCTTTTTTAAAAAAATATTTATTTATTTATTTGATTTTTGATTTGTGGAATAAAAAGTATTTTCATAACACAACATAATAAAAATTATGATTGCACATGAAACTGCAAATCTATTATGTACAACTTGCAATTCCTTTTAAGTATATAATGAAGTTATCATGTAAATTTCTTCCCCCGTTTTTTTCTTCTCTCTCTTCCTATCCTAAAGATGGCTACCATTATTCACAGATATGTGTGTGTGTGTGTTTCTTGACTTTGAACTTTATGTTAAAATTGGATTCTGCTACTGGAGTAGAGGGGGCACTGTCTCAAGATTCAGGGTTTTTTTATGCAGCAGTTTTCAGAACTAGTTCTGGGGGTCTCTGAGTTTTATTCCAAGGTGGTATGGTTTAAAGAAAGGCATGTTTATTGCTCTTCTGGCTTGTGTTCTGGTCTGTGAGTAACCACAAGCATTGTTTTCCACCCTGGAACTGTGACCAGGGTCCCTAATTCCCTGGGGCCATAAGCTCTGGTGTGCTAGTGGTCCTCCTTACCTTGGGACTGCTTCCCAGATCCAAATGTGGCCAATGCAACAGAGTCCTGCCCCCAGCACCAGCAAAGGGACTCCTGTAATTTCCTTCTGACCAGTTGTCTGACCCCTTTATTCTTTGTAGGCTGAGAGCTCTGGAAGCTGCTGCAGCAGCAGCAGCTAATTCAATTACCCCCCCCATCCCACCCCCACAAGGCCTGATGCTGGTTTGCTGAAGCCTGGCCTATGCTGCGCATCCTGTGCTGGACTGTGCTCCATTCTCACCCACGTGACAGATCTTTTCTGCTTATCTTACAAGTTGTCTTGAGCTGGAAAATTGTTTCATCCCATCCTTTTGTGGGCTATTACAGAATTCATTTGGAGGCATTATTTAAAGTTGTTTTGGAGGGAAATTTGAGAGAGCTCAGGAAAATCCCTACCTTTTCTCAGCCATTTTGTCTCCATCCCTCACCCCACCCCCCAACATATGTACATAAATGTAATGGAAAGTAATTTGTGAACTTGTCATGAGTTTTCACAGTAGAGAGACCTCCTTCCTGACTGCGGAGATCTGGGAAACTTCATGGAAGAGGTGGCATTTAATTTGGGCCTTGAACAATATGTAGGATTTCCTTTAGTGGAGCTATGAAACAAAGCCATTCCAGGCATAGGAACAACATAAAGGAGGGAAAGTATAAGACCACAGACCTAGAACTGGAAGGCACTTCAGAGACCATTTTGTCCAATGAGAATGAGGAAACTGAAACCCATTGAAGTAGTGGGATTTGCCCAAGGTCCTCCTGGTGGTAAGTATCAGAGGGGAGGATTGAAAGCTGGCTCCTCTGCTGGCAGAGTCAATGCTTTTCACAATGACTATGTCATCTCTTTGTTAGGGTAACAAAAATGGTCTGGTGTAATTGTATTATGGGATGAGTGAAAGGGAGTAGTGTAAGAGAAGCCTAGAAAGGTGGGCTGTATTTTATACATAAGTTAGTGTGTTGGTCTTTGCAGGATATTTACCTCATCTTCCCTGAAGAATAAATCTCTATTTTAGAATACTTTGTACAGGCAGAAGATTAGAAAGTTTGTGGAAGAGGAGGTATGGTCCCTGCCCCGACAGTTTACAATGGAATGGAGAAGATGAGGCACACTAATGTAGCTGTCTTACAAATGTATCCACAAGCCTGTAAGTCTTCCCCCTGATAGCACCTGAACGAGCACACTCAATTGGGAATGTGTGTGGGAGGTGAAGGCCCCCACATCTCACACTTATGAAGATGGCACCCAGTGGAATGTGCATCCCTGGGGGTATGGCTGAATCAAAGTGAAACCCAGGATGCAAAAGTGAAGATGTGTTTTTTAATGTCTTACTGCAATACAGAGCCAAGAGAGGAAAGGAACTGATCACTCCACCCACATGAGCATAGGCTGAACCTACCACCTGATCTCTGGAGCACGAAAGGCTCTCACTGTACCCCCAAACACCCCTGCACCCAGGAGGTCATGATGAACCTACAATAGAATCCGGGACTCACGTCTTCAGTGCTAACTCTGGTTACACACAGCTTCAAAATTATACTCAAATCCTCCAGTGGCTCCATGATCTATTTAATATGGGTAGTCTTCCCAATGGTGCCAATCACAACCCCTTCTGTGCTTGCTCATCCAATGCAACTCTTGTCCAGGTCTTCCCATAATTTCACCACAGAGGGTCTGTTCAACATGCTGGGGGGTCCTTCACTTTCTCCTGACATTTCCTGAAACAGCTTCTTATATAAGTAGTCCTCAGTTTAAATCTTACCTCTGATGCTTACAACTTGCATGACTTTGGGCAAGTTACTTAACTTTCAGGCCTCGGTTTCCTCATCTCTAAAACAAGAAGATTAGACTATGTGGCCTCTGACATCCCTCCCAGTTCTGTATCTGTGATCCTCTAAAAACAAAATTTCAGAAAAGACCTAGAGAAATGTAAATAACAATGGTGAACAAAATTCAATGATACCTTCTGCATCAGTAATTTGCAAGAATACTGAAATATGGATCTCAGCATTATTGGAATATAAATAAGAAAATAAACAACCAGCAAACAGTTCTCTAAAGTGACTTTTTACTTGCTGTCCCCTGAGTTGTGCACTATAACAGGGAGATTGTTTAGCTGCATTCATTTTCCAAAGGAGCTTCAAAGAATGCTGGATTTGCCATTAGAGAATGTGGGTTCAAGTCCCAGCTCTGTTACTTACTACTCAAATGGGGATTGGTGCATATATAGACCACCCAAGATAGAGTCGCCCATGTGGCACCTGCTTCTGAAGATTGGAGTACTGGAGCACGTGTGGACATTCTGCAGCTGCCCTACGACATGGCTGGAGCAGCCTTTTCACCTTGGCTGAGAATTCAGACCTGTCTGCAGCTTTACAGCTGCCTGCTTGAATTCCATGGGAGCTTTTCTTACATTCTGAGGGTGAAAAGCTCCTTCACTCACACCATGTAAGAAGGGATGGAGATTGTGGGGTGCCATCTTCCCCCAACCCTTGCTTTATCCTTTCCCATTCAGGGTGCAAGGAGTAGGGTCACTGACCTAGGAGGTGGAGCCACAGAGATCCAGGAACCCAGGAATCCAGACTGAGTATCTATGTCAGCAGTGAAACCCTGGGAACAAAGGTCCAGGGACTTTTGCCTAGTGGAGATTTAGACTTTAATTCAGTGGAACTAATACTCTATGCCATGAGAACAGAGCTAAGCTGAGAGCCAGATCTCTCCCCTCACACACACATACACACACACACACACACACACACACACACACACACACACAATCTCAGGGCCAGGTGGCATGGGGAATGTAGGGGAGTTATGCCCTCCAAAATAACAGGATTGGGAAGAAATGCTGTATGTTTGTCCTTGTAATATGTTTGAAGTCAATGTCCCATTGTAAAAGTGGATTTGCTGTTCAGTGGCTACATGAAGCCGCACTGCTAGTCACAGGGACCCCCAAGTGGGGAGAACACAGCTAGCTGGGGCCTTGAGCCAATGGCAGAGGAGACATGGAGGAGGCCCAAACCCCAGGGACGTTTCTTGAGGTCATGTAGCCTGACGTGGGGAGAAGGAAGGAGGATGCCTTCTGATCTTCCCCCCCTTGCCACATAGTGTGAGTGAAGTAGTCCTCTATTAGACAGGAATGGAAGAAAAGTTCCTGTGGGCTCAGGCAGGCAGAATTAGAGATAGAGTTTTGGTTCTGTAGCCAAAGGAGAAAGGCTTTTCTCAACTGCCTAACAGACCAACTGTAGGATGCTGATGCATGCACCAGTTCTCCAGTCTCTAGGAAGCAGGTCCCTGAGCATCTTCCATGTGAGTGATACCATCTTAAGCGATCTAGGCATGAGCCAACCCTCCCTACCCATTATGCTACATGAACTTTGGAAAATTATTTAACCTTTCTAACTCTCAATTATATGCTGTGCCAAATGAGGAGACTGGATTACAACCTGAGTCCCTTCCAATTCAAAAGCCGAACACTGAAAAACTGAGCAAAAAAGAAAAAAAATCTTAAAAATAACAGTATCTCCTCCCTCTCTTGACCTCAGGGATTAGGGAAAAACCCTAATTCATTTTTTTATAAAAGAAGAAAATATCTTCTGAAAATACAGCCTCAAAATTTCCCCAAACCAACTATAATAAATAAACCCAATAGCTTTTTTTTTGGGGGGGGGGTGGAGAACATTGAGCACAACTTTTCCTGAAGGCTGGTGGTTAAGGAATTGAGGACTTTTTCTCATTGGTATTGTGGATCACTCAAGATGTAGTCAGACACCATGAGCTTGATAATGGCCTGATTTTTAACTTTCTAACTAGCTCTAGCCATGCAAACAGGCCTGACCTTTCCCCTAGCAGCTCTGTAACCATGGGGCCCTTGCAAGCAGCCTGGCATCTGCCGGCACATCTTTAGCAAGTTGGCAGCCTCTGTGCCCTTTGCAGGTTGCAATCAAACCTGCCTTCTCTAGCAGCCCCTTTCTGGCTGATTAACTTTAATGTAATTTTAATTAAAAACCACAGTGTCAAAGGGTTTAGCTGCTCGAGAAATGAGCACAGATTGTGGCACAGGGGCGGCAGTCACTTGGAAAATGGAAATGCATCCTGACAATATTGTGGAGGGGCCAGATAAACAAGGCTTTGAGTCCCTCTGTCCCTTGCGGTGACTGGGGGAGAGGCGGAGGGAGCCAACATCCTAAAAAGGAGTGCTACTTTCCAATAAAATAATTAGAATTTAGGTTATCTCAGTTGCCATCAACATTTGTAGAAAAGACACAAATTTCCTGGCAGGAATGACTCTCTCACCAAAGCCAACTGTGCCCATCCTGTCTCCTTACTGGCCCTTTGGTCTGTGTAAATCAGTCCATGAATCTGGGTTAAATATCAGTTTTAATTCATTTAAGGAACAAAATCCATTTTTATTCTGCTGCGAAATGGTGTATTTTCTTTTCCCTTCTTTGACTACCGAGAAATGTCTTGTAGAGGGCCAGAGTTTTCTTTTCCCCAAATGAGAAGTGCTCTCTCACTGTAAAGGAGGACCCCCACCCCCCATTCTTTGACATTGGTATTTTTAATGGCAACAGAGAAAAAGGAAAAAAATCGTTGGTTTTTAAAATTGGTTATTTTAAAAACTAAGGTTGCTCTGTTGTGATATACATATTAGAAAGGGATGGAGCCAATGTCGATGGCTTTTTACTCAGAAGAGCTAGGTTGAAATCCCACGTTTACCAGATACTACTAGTTTGACCCCGGGCAAATCTCTTAACTTCTCTAGCCCTCGTGTCTTCATATACAAAATGAAGGGAATGGAGTATATGTTCTCTGAAGTTCCTTCCAACTCATTCTTGTTTATCCTTAGAAAGCATCAGAACATTCATAAAATGAAAGCTTCATTTTTTTATTCATCTTGAATTTCTAAAGTTACTTTTATTTCCTTTGTTCTTATGCTATAAAACTGAACTGTTTTGTTTTATTCTTCCCTTTTGGAGCAACCAAGTCATCTCTTTTTAAACTCCCCATTTCCCTCTTATTTCATCTTGTTATGAAGTAACATATGCCTGAACCGATGTCCTCCACTGTGGTGGCATGAGAGGGCTGTATTTTACTCATTGCTGTTCTTTGGCTAAACTCTCTTCCATGCTGAAATGCCCTTTATTCTTCCTCAGCGTAAGTAATTCTTCAGGGCACAACCCTCAGGAGAACACTTCGTGACGTCAATCCTTCAGAGGAGAATTTCCTCCACCAGGTTTGTGGGACACTGGGACTCATTGTCGAACAGATGGGGCCCGGACAGGTGGGCGAGGCTCCATCTGAACAGAAGGGGGACCAGTCCACTGACAGAGAGGATAGACAGAGCTGTGGGGGAGAGTTTAAAGCAGTGGATGGGGGAAGGCAGAGAGGAGGGAGATGGGATTTCGTTACCAGATCCAGCAGCGAGGCAGAAGCAACTAAAATAAGCAGATGGATGGACAGGGAGAAAAGGCCTGAAATGTGTAATTTGCTGAGAAGATTGAAAAAAAAATCTCAAGAGGTAGGCCTGAACTTGAGTAAAGTCAGGAAATGTTTATTTAAGTGTCCACAGTGTGGCCAAACACTGAGCAATTTTTAAAACAGAAGACGTAAGGATTTACCACAGGCATGTAATATTTTTCAGTTTTTCTCTTTCTATCTCTGTATGTGTTTCAATGTGACCATTGCTAATGATGGTCATCTCTTGTTTATATTGTTCCTATTTTGTAGTTTGGTAAAAACAGATTTATAAACATTTACATGTGTATGTACACACATGGGATCATGGGATCCTAGATTTAGAACTGAAAGGGCCCTTAGCAATCCTCCAGTCCAATCTCCCCTTTTTACAGATAAAGAAATGGAGGCCAAGAGAGGTCAACATTTTCAGCAATAGGAATCTCATAGACATTAGATTACTTTTTAACTATGTTCCATGGTAAGAAGGATAAAAGGGAATTTTACATGCAAAGTCAACAGATGAGGAGAAGGGATTATTAAAAACTATAATAAAAATGGAAAATATCCATTGCTTCAAAAAATACGATTTTGATATTTTTCTCATAATTTTGTGAGGTTTTCTAAGAAAAAAGTATTTAATTTTTAATTCAACAGACATTTATTGAGGACCTACTATGTGCAAGGCATTATAGCATATTTTAATATACTTTTGACTATCTTGAACCAGGCAAGGTTTGATGGATCTCTCTCTTCCAAAGCAGTTACAGAAATGTGGATGGATGTGATATGTATAGACACATACATGTACATATATGTATATATACACATGTATCTATACATACACATATATGACACACACATATACATATACACATATATTTACATACACATATGGATGGATAGGTAGATGCCACAACTAACATTCCACAATGTGCTAATGCAGAAAGTTAACCAGCTAATGTTGAGTTGTTTCAGGGCTCCAGGTAAATTTTTCATTCTAGCCGGATCAGACAGTTATGGTATGAAAACAGAAACAATCCAAAATATAGGAGACCTCTAATCTGCCCTGAGGATCTAGTACTGCCCCCTATATCTGAAAAGGGCTGAAGACACTGAGGATACTGCCCAAGCAGAACTAGGGGTCCTGAACATCCAGATTAGCCATTGCTTCCTTGTGAGGATGCTAGGGGTGCCCAGAAAACTCTGCTTTCGAGGAGAGATCCTGGCTGTTGCCACTTATCTTGGTCTCATATTCTGCTTTTCAACTTCTTATCTTCTCATTTGTGACCCAACTTCTCAGCCCTTCATTTCTCTACTTTACCAGTTTTTCAAGATGTTTTCCCGCTGTGACCTCCTGCCACCCACCTGGTTTGCTGGCTTTTGTATGACTTCTGTTCTAACTGGTATTCTGAACCAATGCTTGAACTGCAAATAAAACTTAAATGCTAGAGATCAGCAGTAGTGAATAAGAACGGCGACCCCCCCCCCACACATACCAATGTACCCATCCTTGGTACTGGACCCAGCTTTCCTGATGAAGAACCTGTCTGGTTCCATTCTAAGTAGCCCATTTCTGTACATGCACCAAGACTATTGTTCTTTCCTACCCCTGGCTGGCATGAAGAGTCTCTCATGTACATCTTATTAACCCTTCCTGAACCTGGCCCATTCCACTCTAGGAATCCTGTCTTACTTTTAATACATACAGCAGAAGGAACGTTGACTCTGGAGTCAAAGGAATTAAGTTTAAATCCAGCTTCAGTATTTACTGCCTTTGTGATTTTGGGCCAGTCGCCTTATCTCCATGATCTTTAGTTTCCTCATCTGTAAAATGAAGGAGTTAGTCTTGGTCTAGAGGTCTCTGAAGTGTGTCCAATGCTAAGAAGTGAGGTTCAGGGGAAAGTGCCTTGGATGACGGAAGAGAAGCCCTGGATTCAGATTTCAATTCTGTTCTTTACTTTGTGAATGACCTTGGGCCATAACGATCTCCCTGAGGCTTGATTTCCCCATCTGTCAATGAGAGACTGGTCTCTAAAGTCCCTTTTAGTTCTAACTCTGCGATCCTTTGCCCTCTCCAAGTGGTGACCTCATAAATTGAACTGTTCCCACCTCATGTGGGCCTTTTCTGTTGTTCTGAATTACACTGAACATTCAATAATCCCTCTGGCTAATGTTGGACACTGGCCATTGCATCTATGAGAGAAATCAGGAGATGGAATCATTTCTATACACACCAATGCACCAGAAGCTGGCATTTAAATTAATGTAAAATTCACACAATGAAGACCCCAAACCACAAAACCTGGCTAGCTCAATCAATAGTAGGTTTTGTTGTGGGTTTTTTTACTTCATGCATATGATTTGCTACTATAAGTGACCCATGTCTTGTAAATGTCTCGGAAACCCATTGGGTACTCAGAGAACTTGGCTTTAGTTCATCTAGAATGTAAGCTTCTTAAGCAGCATATTTACTGAAGTAAATAGAAGATACACTTCTGTATAGACCCACCCCAGGACCCAGCACAAAACAGAGCTGCTGGGAGGCATCCTATTTTTGCCATGCTTCCTTCTTACCTCTTTCTGTGCTTGTGAACAGGATTAGAGGACATTCCATATGGAAATGCACATCACTTTCAGTATCACCAAAGAATGACGATTTCCATACTCCCAGGATCCCTTAAGTTTAGAGCTAGAAGGCATTCTGCAGACCATCCTGGTCAGCCTCTCCAATTCATAGACGAAGAAACTCAGACCTGGTGAAGTCAAATGATTCGCCTGAGGTCACAAAGGTAGTAATGGATTAAAGTTTCAAACCCAGGGCTTCTGCCTCCAAATCTACAGCTGGCTTTCATCTATGTTAAACCCACTGAATTAATAGAATCACAGGATTGTAGCTTAAGAACTTGCAAGGGCCTCAGAGGCCATCTAGTCCAAACTGCTCATTTCACAGATGAGAAAACTGAGGACCAGATTGATGCTGAGGGGCATATAGGTAGTAAGGGGGCAGAGCCATGATTTGAAATCAGGTCCCATAATACCAAATTCCCTGAGAAAGTTTGAAGTTCTTTCCATTGTACCACAATGTCTCCCAGATTCATAATATGCATTCATTTTCATGAAAAAAAAATACTGACTGGAAATCTAGTGGGAAAAGGCGCCATTGCATCTATGACCCAGCAGCAAAGAATGCTTGATATATGATATGGAAATGAGCAGTAAATGCCACAAACATAGTAGGTCTCTATTAAGCTGCAAATAAAACTCAAATGTTAAAGATCAGCAGTAGTGAATGAGAATGGCCACCAAATCTCTACCCAGGAACCATGCTTAGGACTATGCCACATAGAGGAAAAGCCTCTCCTCATCTGCCCGTGGTGGGATTGTCGCAATGAGACCAACAAACACAAGCTGCTGTTTGTGGCCAGTTAGAAACTGGGCCCTTCCTTTCTCCCTGGGGAAGAGTATGGCAGAGCCCTGTCTCTCAAAGAAAAAACTCTTTAGAGGAATACGTTTCCCCTTGTAATTGTAGCGCTGGGTACTTGGTGGCCAAGCCTCATTTTGCCCTAAAATACAGAAGACCTGGAAAAGAAAGTTCTTGCCAACAAAATCCTTGGCATTGTCAATGTTTCAGTGGTAAAAATGGTAGCATCAGTGGAAATAACATTAAAAAAGAAGTATTACCATCAGATTGTACACTCCCTGAGGGCAGTATTTTCTTTTGCTTCTTTTTGTATCTCCAGCACAGTGCCTGGCACATAGTAGGTGTCTTATAAATGTTTATTGATTGATTTATTGGTTGATCCACTCTGCCAATTCATCCCAAGGATCATGGGACCTTGCCGTCTGACTTTCAGCTGAACCCTCCCGCAGTGTGGTCTTCTGAGAGCAGAATCCATCTTGCTCTTCTATTTGAACTCCAACAATTAGCATAGTGCTTTACACACAATAATCATTTAATTCATTAATTTCTTTCTGAGCTGTTACCTAGGGGGTAGTCCCAGAGAGACAATTCTGGGCCCTTATGTTCTTGGGAGCATGGAGCTCCTTTGTGGATCTCTGTGCTTGCAGAGTTAAGAGTAGAAAAGACAGGGAAATTGGGCTCTGGAGATAGAAAGGGAGTAGCTATGAAGCAATAATGTCCTTAAGGACTAGACCAGTCTATGTTGGGCTGCCTCGAGCCAACTCAGAAAAGCTGCAAGTTGGATTCTCACTTCTAGTGAACTCAGAATGACCTATCCATCATAGGCATTGCCGAGAGAGCTTGGGGAGGAAGGTGTGAGGAGCAAGAGCCAGGTAGGACTAATAGAAAGGGCACAGCAATGCATTTGTGGCAGTCTGGGGCTCTGAGGTGTGTCACCATTTTGTCTCTGCCCATATGGGCACAGCTGTTTGTCGATCCTCAGGGAGAGGCAGTTGGGAAGATAAGTGGGTCTATTTTCTTTAAGGGTGGGTAATGGTTGCTGTTTTATGCTGCTGTGGAATCTGGGTGGATAGGGCCTTAGATCTTACTGCAGAGAGAGCTGGGCAAAACAATGACCTAGATGCCAGGTTCACCTTCCTTGCATGTCTGTAGCATGTCATTTGCATGTCTGAGGGTGCCAGCTGAGCTGAGGCTGGACTTTAGAGTTAATGTATAATCAAAGAAAAATGTTTCTGAGAAAAATCAAAGGAAGTCAAGATTAAAGAAAAAAGTTTTCGGACAAGTGCTGCAGTCTATAGTCACTTTGTGAAACATTTGCTTCATTTCTCTGAGCTTCAGTTCCCTCATCTGTAAAATCAGGCAGTAGGACCTGATAGTCCCTCAGGTCTAAATCTATGATCCAAAACCTTGTTAGTACAAACTACAAGGCATAGGAGATACACAAAACAGCCCCTGTCCTCAAGGAGCTTCTATTCTGCAGTAGTTAAACAATGTACCTTGACACCTTTGGCCAAGATGACTTCTAAGCTCCCCCCACCCCCTGCTTCTATTATCCCACAGGCATCTCTAAGCCTGCCTCAGCACCATATGCATAGCATCTCTTGCCTTTTATTTTTTTTTTAAAGAAAGCAAAATCAGAAAATCAGAAAAAACAACAAAGTCTGGATATATTTTTCTAAATTAATGTAATTATTATATATAAGGAGGGCCGAGATTCAAACCCAGACCCTTTGACTCCAAATCCCTGAACCTTTTGATCATACCAAGCTGCCTAGAAAACCCATCTAATAAAGGCTCATTCTAACTTATAAACTCCATTTTGTCCAAAGCCTAATTTGACTTTGCTTTTTTCAGGCTGTCAACACTGGAGCTTTTGAGACTTTTCAGCTTTTGTGATATGAGAGGCTGAGTAGCTTTAAATGGAAATTAGCTGGGTGTCGGGCCACTCGACATGCTGAACCTGCGCTTGAGAACCCTCCAACGCCAAGCTTCCTGGGAAAGGAGCAGCTGAGAGGCCCATATTAGCTGCCTTTGTTGCTGTGGCCTCTTACCATTAGCTGTTCTACCTAAAGGTCATTAAGGTGATTAAAAAGTAGCAGAGACAAAAGCATGTACCTGAAACCAAAGAGATCCGTGGCTTTCATTGACTCTTACCCCTCCTGTCTCTGCGATCATACAGGCCTGGAACCTCCGCCTCCTCATTGCTGTCTCTTTAAAGCCTCAGTTTTCTTCCTAGCTCAGCTCAACTCCCTCCTTCTACACGAAGCCTTCTCTGATTTCCTCCTGCTTTCTCAAGCCTCCTCTAGAAATCATTTCACCTTTACAATATTGTATGTGTATGTATATGTATATATGTTCAGTAAAAATAAACTCTACCCAGCACAAGGCCTGGCAGATTGGAGATCGCTAATGAATGCGTGTTAATTGACTTCTTCTGCCCTTTGGTATAAGGTCCTTCAAAATCAGGCTCCAGCCTTCCATTCCAGCCTCAATGCACACTGTTCCTCTTCAGAGAGTCCAGCAAAACTGGACTACTAGCCTTGCTTCCCTCTTTTCATGCCCTCTTCTGGCTTCAGCCAGCCCCACAGCTCACCCCTCATACCTACAGTACATGTTCTCCTTTCTCATCTCACCATTTAAGGACCAGTGTAGGTGCCACTTACTCCATGAAATTTTCCCTGATCGATCTTCAGGTACTCACCAGCTGAGTGATCCTGGGAAGGTTAATAAACCTCGCTGAGCCTCGATAAAATGCAGATAACAGCAGCACCTGCCTCCTAGCTGTATTGTGGGAATCCAAATCAAGGCTTGATATGTTGCTTTGCTGATTATCTAGCCTTTAAAAAGTGATGGAGAAAATGTTAATATGCAGTTTACATTTAAAAGAGCATCTTGAAAGCATGTTTTTTCTTCAGAGAGTGGGTTTTTAAATATTTACAGCACATTCCTAGATATAGCCCACATTTAAGGAAAAAAAACCCTTTTTATGTGTGTTTGGGGGGGTGTTTATTATTTTTTAAGAATGTAAAGAGGTATTGGGACCAAAAGGCTGAGAACCCCAGCACCATACTAATAAAATCACGGGTTGGATCTCTGTCCCTATATACATGGCAGCTTTTGTTGATTGGCATAGAAATAGTTCGAAGAGATTATGAGGTTATGTGAAATGTGTATCCTTCTCCCTCCTGGCCTCAAAGTTGAGCAGCTGAAGCCCAGGGGAGGAGTAAGCCCATCAGTACCAAGAGGTAGCTCAGCTCCTGGCCACAGACTGGGCTTTGAATGCAGGCAACTTAGAAGAGAGGGACTCGTCCTAATGGGAACGTGCGGGAGGACTATCACGGCCACTGCGCTTGGAATATGACACTGAGGGTAGGTGAGGGACTCAAAAGGAAAAAGACAAATGGGGAAAAGCAATCACTGTCCTGTTTGTGCCCAGGATGAAGTTAACAGGTGCTATTTGAAAATCCCAAGTAGAGTTGTAAAATGACAAGTCCCACATGCAAGCCAGTCTCGTGTTATTGTTCAATATCCCGACAAAATCACAACAGGCCAGTTGGAAGTTTGCACGTCATTACAAAGCACATCCTGTTTATGCTCTGATTTGATCCACATACAGCCCATGAGGCAGATCGTATTACTAACCCCATTTGACATATGGAAAACTAAGGCTCACACACTTGTCCAAGATCACAGCTAGTGTTCCACTAGATGCCAGGCAAGGCCTCCGAGTCCAAAGCCTGTATTCTTTCCATGATGCCACTGGCATTTTCTTTTTTTTTTTTGCGCATAGTAGAGGTGTGTTAAATTCTGCCCCTGAGTAAATTAATCAGTCATTAAGGGGTAGTTACCTTGGGTAAGTGTGGGCATAATTAGACTGTTTAAAAAGTATCCTAGAGAAGTAAACTCAGAGGCTACTTCCTACAGAAAGCCTAACCAGATCCACTAAGTTGCAAGTGACCTCCTCTTCCCCACTCATGTTACTTTATATCCATTTTGCAAATAGTCTCCATTTACTTTTCTGTATTCATGTTCACTCTCCTTTTTCCCCTTCCTGCTGTCCCCCACCTCAAGAATGTAAGCCACAGAAGGGGCTCCTTTCTTTTTCTTTGTATCCCCAGCACCAGACACAGCCCTGAGCACATAGTAGGAGCTTAATAAATGCTCGTTGGATGAATGGATGAACAAATATACTGTGAAAGATGTGAAAGAATAGTAGTACCTTCCAAAGTGTATAATTTAGACTAAGAAACTTAAAATCTATCCCCAACACCTCCCTCCCTCTTTTAGTAGGTATTTTACCACTAAAATGGTTTGGTAGTGTAGATTCTGTGGCTACTCTCCCAGACTTCCATTCTAAGTTCCCTAAGGGCTGCCAGCTTCTTCTCCCTTCAGGATTTTAGAGGACCTAATGGACTAGAGGCAGATTTTCCAGTTCTGTAGTGCATAAGCCCCCACTGGTATGCTTCCCCATTCCCTCAATGACTATTAGTTGATATCAGCCAACCATATTATCAGCTTTTGGAAATCAGTATTTACTAAGGTATAGATCCCCCTAAAAGTCTGTAGCACACTTTCCCACAGGTATATATAATGTCCAAAGGAAAGCAGGCACATGTGGCACAAGGGAAACATAGATCATGGTTGGATGGAAGTATCTTTCTCCTTTTGTAGAGCTCTCAAGATGTTCTTCTTAGGCACAGTGTAGTTTTCTTCTGGGCACTTTATAGAGGCTCAAAGCTGCCTTTCTCAGTGTCTCTAGTTTGTCCTTAACTCCCTAGGCAGACACTGCCAACAGCTGGTCAGGAGTCATTGCTAGGAAGCTTATGGGAAATCCAAAACATTCACAAACTTTGAAAGTTGCCAAGCTCATCCTCTGGTCAAGGGGGTGGATGAAAGGTGATGGAGGCTCTTTTCTTCCTCCTCTCCCCAAGTAATTCTCTCACAAGGGCTCAGAGAGACTTCTCTCTTCTCTAGGCTGGCCTGCCACTTGAACGGCTGGGTCCTGAACTGGCTTGTAATTTTATATAAACCCCATAGAATATGCTTGAGTCTCCTTGACCTATCCTAATACATTTAATCAATTGATTCACTGGAGGCTTTCTTACCTGTGAACAGTTATCAGAGTGTAGCATCTTGTTAGTTACTTTAAGTGGGGTAGGGTGATTGATTCAGTCATCTATCACTCCTATACTACACTGACCATATAAACCTATAGCCTATCTAGAAAATAATACTTTATCTTCTTTCTTGCCATAAAGAAGAAACTTTCAATTCCTGAAGACTTGGTCAGAGCATTTAAGCACTGCTAGAACTTAGTCAAGCTTCTAGAAACTACTTTCTCAAGGAGTAAATCTATCTCTTTAGTGCAGTAGGGGAGCTGCATATTGACTTAGAAACCCATGAATTAACATTATCTATGTTGTACTGTATTTTTATTTATTTTGCTAAACGTTTTCCAATTACAATTTTATTTGATTTGGGTAGTATTCAGGAGTGTTATGGGGCATGGCCAGCTGGGCCACATGTTTGACATCTCTGGCCTACCCAGGGTAAAGCTGGAACTTGAAAAGGCTTTCCTAGGGTTGAGTCGCAATCCCTTGGAACTCTCCCTTAGGAAAGTAGTTCATGATTAGGTTTACTATAATATTTTGCCTTTGGACCAATGTCGCCCAGGAGAGTTAGGAGAACAAAGGGAGGAAGGTGAGCCTAGAGAGGGAACAGTGGGACTTCAGGAGTTAGGAAAAGAATGTTTAGGGATTAAATGCTCAAAAAGTATTGGTCTTCTAAAAAAGTATTTACAAAGTGCCTGCTGTGGATCAGGTGGTGTTTTAACAATCTGGCTAGCAGCTTCTGTGGGGGTGTAAGATCCACCCACAGCCAGCATGCCGCAAAAACACAAGTTCTTTTGATCTGCCTTAATAAGGAAAGCAAGGTTAAGGGGTTGGCAAGCTTA
>CM053623.1:20540003-20560683 GCA_028646595.1 Phalanger gymnotis
CTTCAGAGCAAAATACAAGCAAATTACAAACATCAACAGACAGACCTTGTCTGATTCAAATCCCAATACATAGTTACCAGAGTTCAATAAAGTCTCAGCATCTGAGTTTACAAGCTGGAGGGCTCCTTAGCTACAGCTGCCCGAAGTCTCCTCATCAACACCATCTCAAGAGCCCTTAAACAAATTACAAACAGACAGACCCAATACAATTCATAGTTACCAACATCTAGGTTCAGCCTGGGAGCTCAGAACAAGGGCTGGCCCAGAGTCACGCATGACACCACTGCTGCAGCAAAGAGCTCCAAGGAAGAAGAGGCCAACCCCTGGTTTTTATATCTTTGTCAGCATCAGGGGTGAGTCACACATGCGATTCATCCACGTGACCTAAAATTGTCACAAAGAGGCGGACTTAAACCGTGGTCTAAGAGCCTCTGCAGCCCCAGACATGTAAACTAGGCCCTCCCTGGAGTTAGCCCCACCTTGGGCCCCACCTTAGTTGCCAATCCACACCCACATAGGTTTTACACCTAATAGGGCTTTGGGCCTGGGGCTTAGCACTTAGTAAGACTCAATGAAATACACTGAATTACTCAGCAAAAACAAAAGCCAAACTCTTCAAGGGCACTTGTTGAACTAAGTGTTAAGGAGCCACAGGTAGATACTAGGTGCTACTGATAAAGAGACAAAATCAAAACAGTTCCCTTTCTCAAGGATCTCTGCTTCTTAGCTGTGTGACTCTGGGCCAGTCACTTTCCCCTCTGTTGTTCACACATTTTTGAACCAAGCACCATCAGGGTCTTGGAAAGAAGCTCACAGTCCCCAGGGCTAGTCTAACCCTTTCTGGAGGAGATGGAGTTTGGAGTGGACCAGCTGCTATATGTCTTTTTGCCTTGACCTTGCTTCTGAGATCTGGCAATTACATCTGGGACACCCTTAATAAGGAGACTGAAATGACAAAGAACATCTAGACCCTATGAAGACATGGCTTTTTGATTATGGCCTACACTGTTATTCCTGAATTTGGCTCCATGACTCTGGCCTGAATTTTGGGGTGCTCATCCTGTTAAGCTCATTGATTCATCTAGGATGGAATCTGATATTATTGTATATATATTTTGCATGTATTTATTATCTCTGTTGATGGAATTGTGGGCAGCTAGGTGGTGTAGTGGACAGACTGCTGGGCCTGGAGTCAGGAAGACTCCTCTTCATGAGTTCAAATCCAGCCTCAGACACTTCCTAGCTGTGTGATCACAACACTGTTTGCCTCAGTTTCCTCATCTGTAAAATGAACTGGAGAAGGAAATGGCAAACCATCCCAGTATCTTTGCCAAGAAAATCCCCAGACTGAAAAAACCACTGAACAACAACAACAATTGATGGGATCATGGGATCATCAATTTAATGCTGGAAAGGATCCTAGAGGCCATCCAGCCCAGTCCCTTCATTTTACAAATGATGAAAGAGGTGAAGACCAGAGAGGTGCCCAAGATCACACGGATAAGAAGAGGCAGAGCTCCATGATGGTGGGAACTGTTTCCATTTTGTCTTTGTATCTGCAGCACTTCGCACTGTGCCTGGCTAATAGTTGGTACTTCATAACCATTATTTGATTGATTATAGCTGGCAGGGAACCTGACTCCTTGCTATCAGATCCTGAGATGCTTGCCTTTCTATGACAGAAACTAAACCAAAGGACTGTTAATTCTGCACTTATTAGTAAGTTAACAAAAAGATCTTCACAAAAATTCAGAGTACAGAGAACAATCTAGGTCCTTCAGCTGAAATTGGGGGAAAAGACTCTGGAATGGAAAATGACCCACAATCAAGAGCAGGAAGGAGTCACAAATTTCCAAGATCAGTGGCTGGTGCTCCTGGGTTTGGGACAAAACACCCTGAGGAAGTGTGGCAGCTGTCCAGGAGGCTGGAGAATCAGTGCACAGGCAGGGACTGCTCCCACCACATGCCTCATTCACGGAGCATCCTTTCTTAAGGGAAATGCTTCAACAATGGCTAGCTAGAGGATATTCAGAGAGAACTGACTCATTTACCTGCCCTAAGGAAAAGAGAAAATTCAATGCCTGGCTCCTTCTAAGAGGCAGTAATCACTGCTGGGAAATTCACATAAAGTCTTCTTTTAAAAAGCCCTTCTGTCTTTATTATGGCTATAGGACGGCTGGGTCTGTCCAAGTGGACGAGGTTGCAAAGAATATTTCTTTTCATCCCAACCTTGTATCTGCTAATGGAAATGAATGGATTCTTGGCACTCCCATGGCAGTTATTCTCTAGGTTTTGTGTCCAATGTTCTTCTTTTTTTTAATCAAGCTTTTAACTCAATAGACATCAGGCTGCAGTGAAAATACATGTGGCCTGACACGAGTAGAAATAAACAAAATTCTAATCAACTTAACTATTGACAAAAGCATGAAGGCTCCATTCTTTTTGGCCAAAGTTTCAGGAGTAGGTTCTAATTTTACACACGCACACCCCTCATTTGTGTGTGCAAATAGGGTAATTAAGGGCCCAATTACCAGATTTGCATCAGCAAATGCTCAGCTTTGTGGGTGCAAAATTTTCAGTAGCTTGGGACCAGCTGAAACTTCGGCCTTTTCTTTCTGAATCAACTCCCTGACAATAACCCAGGCACGATGCGGGGCCTGGTCCCCTTTTCTCATTCATTCTAGGCTCCTGGCTGTTGACTTTCCTCTATCTTAGCGATCTGCTGAAGCGGAGACTTGAAGCCCCGGGCTCCTGAGCTCTGCCTTGCTGAACTTCATCTCTGAAGAATAATGAAGCATTTCAGGATACTTTTAGATGATGCTTTTCCTTATAAGCTCAGGATCTTGAATAGTATCTGGTCTCCTAAACAAAGTTTATGTTTCTTTTGTAAGGGGTTAAGCAAGGTTTCTAAATTCTAGTTCCCTTAGAATGACCCAGCAGGTCAGGGAGGGAAGAGACCTCTAAGGCCATCTGGGTAAGAATTCCCTCTACAACATCAAGACAAGTGTTCCTCTGCCTTTGCTTGAAAACCCATGGGCGAGGCTGGGAGTAGTGGCTCATGCCTATAAACCACGTTACTGGGGAGGCTGAGGATGCTGGATCTCTTCAGCTTGGGAGTTCTGAGCTGCAGTGGGGCTAAGCTGATTGTGTGTGGCACCAATATGATGAGCCCGCCAGGGTCCCTAAGGAGGAGTGAACTTTCCCAGGCTAGAAATAGAGAAGGTCAGGGCTTCTGGGCTAGTCTGTGATACTGTTGGGCCTATGAATAACTGCAAGATAGGGAGACCCAGGAAAGAAAGGAGAGGCAGAGAGAGAAAAGAAGGAGGAGGAAGAGGAGGCAGGAAAAATTGAAAGAGGGAGATATAGAAAGAGAGAGAGAATAGAAAGAGAAAAGAAAACCTGTAATGAAGGCACCCACTCCCCCCAAGGCAACCCATTCCACAGATGGGGATCTCTAATTGTTCAAAAGTTTTTCCTTACATGGGGCTGAATTTGCTTCCTTGTAGCTTCCATCCATTGTTTCTGATTCCTAGTTCCACCTTCTGGGCTCAAGAAGAGCAAGTCTTCTCCCATTTCTGTATGCCAGCTCAATAATTCCTTCAAAGCAGCCGTTGTGTCCCCTTGAGTCTTCTCTTCTTCAGATTCAGTCTTCTTTCCCACTTGCTTCAATCAATTCTCATATGGCATGATCTCAAGGTCCTTTATCATCCTTGTCATCTTCCTCTGGGTGCCCTTCAGTTTATTAATGTCTTTCCAGAAATGTAGCCATCAGAACTGAAAAGAACACAGTAGATACAGTCTGACCTGTATGGAGAATAGCATGAGTGTTACAGAAAGACCATATTATTTTTGAGGGAGGTGGGGTTTCTTGTTATGATATTGAATCATACTATCCTCATCCAATAAAACTCTCATATCAGATAGGATAATGCACACAAATCCCTGCAAACCTTCAAGCCCTATACGAACATACAAACTATCCTCTTACTTTTCAGAGAAATTTCTACCTAGCTTTACCACTCCCATATTATACTTATAAAGTTGATAAATTGAGCCAAATCAAAGTGCTTACATTATACCTGAATTCAACTTACTAGATGGTGCCCAATATCTAGCCTATTGAGATCAGTGCGGGTCTTGACTCAGCCATCCATCTGACATGTTCACTGTTCCTGACTTTTGCTCTGAGGTCTTGATGGAACAAATCTACTTGGATAATATTAATGTAAAACCTCTGCAAAATGGGACACTATTGCCTTCATGGAAGTTAAAGTGAGTAATGGTAATTCCAGTACCTACCCAAGAACTAAAACAAACCAGACCCTCCCTAAATAGTACTTAGGTAATGACCCCCAAGGAATTATTAATACTGCTTGCCTCTCTTTTCTGTTCTTCCTTGCTTTTAGAAAAAACTGATTTATGTGAGGCAATTCTGAATGTTGTTGCTGGATTCTATTGGTCTCATAATGTGGAAGGAGTAGGTGAATGTAGCAATGACCAAAAGGAATTGAATTAGACTCAAGTGATGGGCAAAATATAATAAGCTAAATTCATGTTTATAATTTGGGGTTCAAAAATTCAACTCCACAAGTACAGACAGAACTGACACTGATAGAAAATCTTCGTGTGAAAAATATTTGCTTTCTTATTGGATTACAACTTCAATGTAAGTCAGTAGTGTCATAAGACCACCAAAAAAGCTAATATAATCTTGAGGCAGTGTTGTCTAGTGGATAGAATGCTGGACTCAGGGTCAGGAATATGTGGATTTAAAGCCTATATCAGAAAGTTATTTGCTAGGTGACTGTGGGCAAGTCACTTAACTGCTCTCATTCCTAGTTTCCTCACCTGTAAAATTGGGATAATAATAGTGCTTATTTCACAGGATTGCTGTAAGTATCAAATGAGATAATGTCTATAAAATAACTTGCAAACCTCAAGACTCCATATGAATATTAGTTCTTATCTTGGGCTGCATGGAGCTCCATTGCTTCTAGAATTAAGGAAGAGATAGGCCCACTCTGTCCTGCCCTTGTCAGATACCATCTGCAGTCCTGTTTTGAGTTCTGGGTGCCACATTTTAGGAAGGACATTGACAAAATGGGAGTGTATCCAGTAGAGAGGAAACAGGTTTGGGAAAGGCCTAGAGACCATGCCATCAGAGTTTGTACTGAGGTAAAGACTAGATAAGAGAAGGATTACCTCTCTAAGCCTCCAGTTTTATCTTCTGTAAAATTAACAGGTAGGGCTGTTTGGTTCATTGGCTCTGAGGTTCATTCTGTCTCTAAATCTATGATACCAAATCCAATTTATATTCCAAGTGGCAGCCTTCCAATTTTTGAAGACAGCCGCTATTTTCTTGTTCCTTTACAATAGTAGAGCATCCTAAGGCATGATCTCTCGCTTTTCTCTCAACTTACCCAGAGTCACCCAGCTAGTAAATGTCAGAAATTAGATATAAACCCAGATCCTTAGGCCCCAAATGCAGCACTTGCTAGTTCTGTTTGGCCCCGGTGGAAAGAGCTAGGAAGAATGGGTAGAGGTTTCACTGAGGCAGATTTAGGCTTGATATAAATTTTAAAATCCCTAACAGAGCTATAGAAAAGTAGAATAAATTGTCTTGGGAGGTGACAATGGGTTTTCCAGGACTGAGGACTTTCAAAGAGAAGCCAAATAATCATTTATTGGGGGTGTCCTAAGGGCTATTTCTGTTGAAGTTCAGCAGGATTACATGGCCATGGAGGTCTCTTCCAAATCTATGATTTTGAGATTCTGTAAAGACAAATGTTTTACAGAAAGGAATCTGGAAAACCACAGTACTACTAAAGTCATTACTAATGTAGCTGATACTTCATAAAAAATGAAATTCCTTTCTTCCCACTACTGGAGCTAAGGCATCTGTTGACATGGGGAAGGAGAGTGAAGAAAGCTACTGGCCATGAGACTAAAGAGTAAGCTGTCAAATTGGAAATGTCACTAGATTCATGTTGCCACAACTTCTGGCACTACACTAAGACCTTTGGGGAATGTCCATGGATGACTTTGTCCCAAACTATTTTTGGTTGCTTGAATTAAACTATATATTTATTATACGTAGTTAGATATAGGTGGGCCATATTTTAACCATTTTTCACAAGAAGGTAAAATAACCCATGAAGAATATTATCTTCCAAAGGAAATATCCCTCTATTCCCAAGGATTCCATATTCAGGTACCCAAGAGGATTCAGATAAAAAAAATTGGAGTAATTGCCATATAACTATATTGCTGGCAAAGAAATGTGGTATGGTAGACAAAGGACTGACCGTGGAGTCAGGCAGACCTGGATTCAAGTCGTTTCTAACATAATCCATGCTGTCTTCACAGTAAAATTCTGGCCAGTCTTTTTTTACTTCTTGGATGTCACATACCTTTTCTCCTTTTAAGTACAGTGAATTGCTAAAATATGATGGCATGACCTGATCATTGAAATCCCTTGTGTTGTTTTCACTAACTCTTCTGGAGCAAGTCAGCTTTGTAATTTGTGTTTGCCTGTTATGTTAAAAGAAGCAGTTAATTAAAAGGCGGAAACTACATACTGCCCAGATTGTGATGTGCAATTGGATGGATAGCCTATTGAGTCAGCAAATCATTATCTATAACTTGGACAATGACTGTAGAGGGATAAGGATCTGGGCCCAGAACTGAATTGGGGCAGCAGTGAGAACACTCCATAAGGCTTTCAAAGGTCCTATGCTGCTCTCTGCCTACACACTCATCTTTTCAGAACCAATATTCTCCTAGCATTGCTACATGGCATCCTAAGATAGGGTACAGAGCACTGGACTTGGAGTCAGGAAGACTTGAGTTCAAATCTCACTTCAGGCATTTATTAGCTGTGTGACTCTGAGCAAGTCACTTAACCTCCCTCAGCCTCAGTTTCCTAAAATGTAAAATGGGGATAATAGTAGCATCTACCTACCAGGCTTGTTGTAAGGATCAAATGAAATAATTTATAGAAAGTATTTTGCAAACCCTAAAGCACTGTACAATTAACTACTATTATTTTTATTAATTATTCTTCAAATCATGAAATACTGGGGTCTCAGAAGAATAAAAATTACAAGTGACACGGAGGTCATCAGAAAGATACCTGTTAGATCTAGATGGTAGCATACTACAAATAATGATGCATACATGAGATTTCACGCAAAATATACCAAGGACAGGTATGACTTGGAAAGAAGGTGGGCTGGTTATATAGGAGGAAGAAAGGATATAGAGAGCTTAGTGCTGTACAGAAAACCACAAAATGCTGAAAACCCTCTGGGAAGGCCTTCAGCATATCGGACATATCCTACAGGAAGGCTCAGAAAGTCAGGGATGAGAATTTCATAGGATAAGAAAGCCAAAATCAGCTGCAATCCACACTAATGGAGAGAGTATCCACAAGATTGAGATCATGGCTCAAGTCCAGTAATAGTTATGGGACTAATAGCAGTACGAGAAAAGCACCCTCTTCAATGAAAAGAATTGTTGCTTGAGGAGAGAGGAAAGGAGTGAGGTAGGAATCTTCTCTTTGCAAGACACAGTATCTACTACTACTACTACTACTACTACTACTACTACTACTACTACTACTACTACTTTCTTCTTCTCCTCTCTCTCTCTCTTTCTCTCTCCCTCCCCCATCCCCCTGTGTGTGTGTGTGTGTGTGTGTGTGTGTGTGTGTGCGTGTGACCATAATCTTCTGATGCTTTTGCTTGAGGGAAGGGAGGCAGAAGAACAGGTGACATACTTACTGACTGTGGGTGTCCCACTAGGTTCCATCCTGTGCCCTCTTTTCTTCTCCCTCCATGCTATTTCACTCACTGATCACACCAGCTTCCATGGATTCAGTTATCATCTTTATGCTGGTGATTCTCAAATTTATTTATCCAGCCTTAACCTCTTTCCTAACCTCCAGGCTCAAATATAGCTATATTAAGCCAGATGTCCCACAGGCATCTTAAACTCAACATGTCCAAAATGGAATTCCTTGCCCTTCCCCTCCAAACTTCCTTATTACTGGCAAGCATACCACCATTCCCCCAGGCTCACAATCTAGGTCATCCTCATCTCCTCACCCTCGTACACTCTATATCCAAATCCTGTTGATTTTACCTATGTAACATCCCTTGTTTTTGCCCCTTTCTCTCCTCTAATACTGGCACCATCATGTAGCAGGCCCTTATTACCTCATGCCTAGATTATTGCAATAACCTCTTAGTTGGCCTGCCTGCCTCAAGCCTCTCCTCACTCTAGTCCATTCTCCACTCAGCTGTCAAATTTATCTTCCTAAATCACAGATCTGATCGTGTCATCTCCCTTTCAAAAAATTCCAGTGGCTCCCTAATACCTACATAATCGAATATCAAATCCTCTGTTTGGCATTCAAAGGATAACCAGATATCCAGCCTTTCCAATCTTCTTACTCAGTGATACTGGTCTCCTTGCCATTTCTTAAACAGGATATTCCCACTCCAGATGTTGGCTGTTCCCCAAGCCTGGAATACTCTCCTTCCTCATTTCTGCCTCCTGGCTGCTCTGGTTTCCTTTAAGTTACAGCTAAAATCTTGTCTTCTACAAGAAGCCGTTCCTGATCCCCCTTAATTTTAGTGTTATTCCTTTGAGATCATTTCTAATTCGTCATATATACATCTTATTTGGACATAGTTGTGTACATGTTGTCTCCCCAATTAGACTATAAGCTCTTTGAGAGCAGGAATTGTCTTTGCCTTTCTTTGTATCCTTGACTTGATGCCTAAAACATAGTAGGTTCTTAGTAAGTGTTATTGACTGACTGACTGTATTCTTCCTCAGGGTCATCTTTTTCAGCTAGGTACTATATTGAATATGGCACTGGACTTGGCATTGGGAAGGCCTGAGTTCAAATACTTATTCAGACATGTATTAGCTCTGTGACTCTGGGTAAGTTACTTAGCTTCTCTCAGCCTCAATTTCCTCATCTGTAAAATGGGGATAATAATAATTCCTATGCCATAAGGATGTTATCAGGATGAAATGAGATACATATAAAGCACTTGCAAACCTTAAAGTTCTCTAGAAATGCTAGATATTCCATTATTTGACATTCTGCTCCAGGATTCAGCCAAAGTAAATACCATTGGGAAATGTACTCTGATGATTCAGTGCCTCCAGTAGGAGCTGTGGACCTATTAGAACCATCTATCCCCCTACCCATTAGGATGTGCCCAGTCAAGCCTGGGCAGGAGATACAGCAGACAGCAGTATGAGAATAAAACATATATACTTCCCTTCTTTCAAAAATACCAGAGCAACAGCAGGAATTACAAGTCATTGGTCAGTTGCTTAATTTTTCCCTTTCTAGCTTATAAGAAACTGAGGTTGGGAGTAGATTTCTGACTGGGACATGCACATTGCTAAATACCTGTGACATAGGATATTTATGCCCACAATGCTGCAGCACGGTCATGAATTTGATCCTTGAGACTGAAAACTTGGCTTAAATATGTTAGTCTACTTTCTTGCACCAGGAATTATTGCAAAATGAACATTTCTTGATAGTAAGAACTATGGTGGTGCCTGAGGGAGGTCATTCCAAACAATCCTCCCCTGCCTAACCTCTGATAGAATGGAAGCTCTTTGATGGCAGAAAGCACATTGTTTTTGTCTTTCTTCTCCCCTCTCCCCCTCGATCCCTGCCAATCCCTTCCTGTCCCTGGCTCTCCTTTGGGCAGCTAGGTAGCAAAATGGATAGAGTGCCAGACCTGAAGTCAAGAAGACTCATCTTCCTGAGTTCAAATACAGCCTCAGACACTTCCTAGCTATGTGACCCTGGGTAAGTCACTTAACCCTGTTTGCCTTAGTTTCCTCATCTATAAAATGAGCTGGAGAAGGAAATGGCAAACCACTCCATGATCTTTGGCAAGAAAACCCCAGATGGGGTCACAAAGAGTCGGACATGCCTGAAAAACACCAACAATGACCACCCCACCCCCTAGGACTTAGCACAGTGCCTGGCACAGGCACATCAGGCTTTGTCTCATTTTTATCCTTTCTAAAACACATGTCTCTAAAGTTCCTCCCAGCTCCAAAGCCTTTGAGCCAAAGAAAAAGAAGAGTAAGAGAGGGGCCTTGGCTTCAGGGGGCTTGCCCTTTCCATGAAGAGAGAAAAAAACAGATAGGAAGCTAGTTAACAATAATGATAACAAGATGCTATGTGATTAAGCCCCCTCAAAATAATACAGCATGCCAGAAATTTTCAATGGTTATCAACTACTGGCTTTATCTAAAATTGGTTCCATCAGGGGTATAATAAAAACAATAAAAGGTATATGAAGGAAGACATTATCTGCATCCAGAGAAAGAACTGGTAAAAAGAAGTATATATAGAATAATTTTATGCGCATGTGTGTATGTGTGTGTGTGTGTGTGTGTGTGTGTGTGTGTGTGTGTATAATGGTAGCCATCTCTAGGGAAGGTAAGAAAAAAAGGAAAAAAAGAAAAAAGAAATTTACATGATAACTTTATTATATATTTAAAATGAATAGCAAGTTGTACACAATAGATTTGCAGTTTAATGTATAATCATCTTTTTTTATTATACCATGTTATGGAAATACTTGTTTTATTCCATAAATTTTTTAAAGAGACAGCTCTTCCTGGAAAAAAATAGTACAGACAAGAATTCCTCTCATAATTCAGAGAGCAGAGAGAAACTATTTTCATAATTTGATATGGTCATTTAACCACAAATATTAGTTCTGGGGAGAGATAGACAGACATACAAAAGCAGACAGACACACAGAAAGAGAGAGATGCAGAGAGAGGGAGATGGAAAGAGATGGGGGAGGGAGGGAGAGGAGTGAAGGAGGGAGAAAGGCATAAGAAGAAAAAAATGAGGAGAGAGAGAGAGAGAGAGAGAGACAGAGAGAGAGATCACTATATCCCAGGCACTGTGCTAAGAGATGGGTTTACAGCATAAGTAAGTAAGAAAATTTTTGCCCTCAGGAAGTTTATACAAGTAAAGTTTATATGAATAAATACAAGAAATAAAGGGATGCTGGGATGGGGGTGGAGTAGAGAGATGTATATGATGAGTACTGCGGGGGGAAAAAAGTGTCCTAAGTCACCTTACTGTAACTGAAATCTAAAACAAAAACCCTCAACACTAGGGTGAGTATCAGTAACAAGGTAGACTCAGGAAAGAAAGCAAAGATTTGTAACATTAGCATGGATATCTTGGAGGGGCATATGTGTAATTTCTCCAGGAAGGCAGGGGTATGGTAATTCAAATTCACACAGGTTTGGACATTTCCTTTAGAGGTGTTGTTTCCTTTAAACGTATGGATGTCTCCTAATCTTATGAAGCTCAAAACTTCACTAAGACTTTTTGAGTTGCCCTGTATGTGTTTTTTCCTTTTCTCTTCTGTATTTGAACGCTCTATCAGGTAATTTTGGCTTCCCCAAGCCTTTAAGATTCCTGACCAAGAGAGAGGGATGATGCCTCAAATTCTGGTGTGGCTCAGAAAGGGTCCTTTTCCATCTTGAGCTATTGATGCTGTTCCCTTTGTCATTAGGTCTTGCTTTGAGATGAGCTTCGGTGAAGCCCCTCTGGAGCAAGGAACAGATAATGGGATCCGGGGGCATTCAATTAGCACATTTTAGGTTTTTCTGGTTATATGCAGCTCATAATTTCCACTCTAATGCAGCTGGTTTTTCTTTTTCCAACTCATTAAGCATCCCTTCCATGTTACTTTTCAGGTCCCAAGGCGAGTGGCTAAAGGGGCTGTTTCAATGGCACCTCGACATTTTATCATGTTAGGCTAATTTAGGGAGAAGCAGAGTTGGTGGGGCTTTTTTTGCTTGCCAAAAGAACTCTCTGTGGGTGGTTGGTTTTTTTCCACCCAAGGCATTTATACCATCAGACTGTACTTGCATCTGAGCTTCAAAACTTTGTATGGTTTTATAATAATAGTGATCATTTTATGCATCGGGCGAAGGTCAGTCAGGAGTGGTCCCTAATCAATTGTATGATCCTGACTAAGAAAGTGAGCCTTTGTTTGTCCATGGCTCTCCCTATAGAGAGTGGGGACATACGACATATCTGCTATGTACAGAAGGGAATCAATCAAGGATCTTAACTAATCAGTTTGATGAGCTTGCCTGGAAGTGCGAACCATTGTTTCAGAAACTTGTCTCTCGTCTCTCTTCTCCCAATGGATGTAAGCACTTTGAGGCCAGAGACAGCTTCCTTTCTATCCCCAGCACCCAATCTTGTCACTTCCTTTTAAGGGTCTCAGTCTGTAATTCTGTAAAAACAAGGGGGTTGGGGTTATCTCTGAGCTTTCTTCCAGCTGCCAAAAGTCTAAGATCTACAGTCCTTTCTATATCATCTTTCCCTCCACCCACCACACACACACACACACACACATACATACATCCAACCCATAGTCTGAACCTGTGGGATCCTTCTCCACTTCTTCACTTAAATCCCTCACAAAGCATCCAACCAACAGAATGGAGGCCCTCCTTGCTCTTTCATGATCTCAGAGGGGATCACTGTACTCTAGAGGATAGGTATCTACTATCTTTCATTCTCTATAACTAGTCTACCTTATTGTTGTATCATATGTCTTTAATGGGGTATTTTATGCCACTTTTTAAAAAGCATGAATAGGCATTGGTAGCAATATGCTGAAGCTCACTTATACCAATCATGCATCCCCATTGGCCTTTAAGACCTATTTGTGTGTGTGTGTGTGTGTGTGTGTGTGTGTGTGTGTGTGTGTGTGTAATTCTGTTACTTCAAAGACTATGGTGATAATATGTAGCCAAAATGCATCTCCGGGAGAATACTGGCACCAAAGAGTAAGGTTTCTGCAGCATTACATAGCCTTCCAAATGGAACCTAACTCACTTCTGGGCCTAGACCATCTGCAGTTCCTGGCAAGGACACAGTATACATATACTTATAAATACTCTCACTTACACATGAATGACAGTCCCCTTTAGAGTATAAGTTCTTTGAAAAGAGGGACTACTGAGTTTTTCCCTTTGTATCCAGAGCATTGAGCAGAGAGCCTTGTATATAGTCAGTGCTTAATAAATGGTTGTTAAATGAATGAGTGGATTTTGTATCCTTGGTGCCTGGTATGTAGTAAGTGCTGCATAAACATTTGTTAAATGGCTTCTTGTTGAGGATGTTGGGAACATATACACACATATGTATGTCTATATCTAGAAAGATAGGTACAGAAATAGAGGCATATATAAATATATACTCATATACACAATAATACATTTATATATACATGTGTATTCCTCATAATATGTATCATATAGGTAATACATACACATGCACATGTAAATTATCACATATGGGAAACAGTACATCATGGCAGATGAAGATCTGGCCTCAGAGCCAGGAAGAACTGAGTTCAAGACCTGCCTCTAACACTTACTAGCTATATAACCCTGAGCAAGTTACTTACCCTCACAGTGTACCCTTCCTTTCCCAGATACACAGACACCCTGGCAACTCTCTAAGACTATAAGTAACCTACAACATGGTAACTTGTGTTGGTAAAGAGAGTTTTCTCACCTGAGAGTTCCTTAAACCAAGAAAAAAATGAAATCATAGGTCCAGTTCATATCTGCTTATGTCTCCTACATGTATGAGAGATGGATTAGATTGATTGATTACCCATTAAGCTATGTATCCTAATGTGGGCAAAATTTATTTTTTTCATATACTTTGTTTTCCACTGTAGAAGAATATTTTCCCCATTGCTATAGATTTTTCTTGTATGGATTTGTAGTGTTCCAAGGACTGACACAATTAATGCAGTGTCATTTGTAAATGGGGACATTTGTCTGATTTCACCATTAAATATAAATAAGATGGAGCTTGTGTGGTGGGTTTTTCCTGTTAAAAAGGTGTTTCAACAATCCGGCTAGCAGCTGTTGTGGGGCGGTTGAAAGACCAACACGAGCCCAACAACAAGCACGCTACCAGCACACTGCAAAAGCCCAGGTTCTTTTGATCTGCTTTAGTAAGGAAAGCAATGTTAAGGGGTTGACAAACTTACTTTAATCCAGCATACAAATATCATTCGCTTAGTTCAGGGGAAAAAGCCAGCACCCTGAACTACAGAACAAATACAAACCAATTACAAACATCGACCGACAGACCTTGTCTGATTCAAATCCCAATACATTGTTACCTGAGTTTAACAAAGTCCCAACATCCAGGTTACGAGCTGGAGGGCTCTTAGCTACAGCTGCCCGGGAGTCTCTGAATAGCACAACCACGAGTGAGAGCTCTGTGCAAATAGCTCTGTCTTTTCTTCTTATACCATTTCAGATGTGACCAAAAGTCATCTGAATGATCAGAACTTAGGCTCCTATGATTGGCTCTTGAGTTAGCACCTCCCCTTAGTACCCTGGGAGATTCACACCCACATAGGCTTAGCACCTAATAGGGGTTTGGGCCTGGGGCTTAGCACCTAGTAAGACTCAGTGAAATACACTGAATTACTCAAAGGAAACAAAAGCCAAACTCTTCAAGGGCACTTTGTTGAACTTACCAACACAAAAGGTCAATGTAGAAATGCCAGCGGATCAGTTCCAATTCATGTCTCTTTGTTATTCGCCGCCGCTAGATTCACCCACAAATGCTTTGAGGATGACCTGGAGTAGCTGAATCTACGACCCAAAATCTCAGCATTATTTTTGGAGGTGACATTGCTCATAATCTTTTGTCTTCATCCTCTTCCAAAATGTTTTGTTAATGAACTTGCACACCGAAAGAGTAGTATCTGTCCTTGGCCACCGCATCTCTCCTCTGGGCAGGGAGGTTATATGTTTGTTAGCTGAGGCGCTTTCAGAGATCTTCGAGTCACCTTAGAATGGCTGGAAGATTCTACCTGAATTTTCTCCATGTCCCCGCTTCAGAACTGACAGCTCGTCAAATAGGTCTGGTCGGACCTGTTACAATCTTAATCATTCAGTTGTTCATCGGTTGTTGTTCTTCATCATTCTTCATTCTCAAAGAGGACCGATGGCATCAGGAGGGTGACGTCTTAACTTGCGAGTGAATTGGGTTTAAGCGAGGCAGGGCCGTGCAAAGCCGTCAGCCTCCCTCTCTCCTCCGGAGTCCAGTGGCAAGATGTAGACTGGCAGTGGCCCAGGATGCAGGAGTAATCGATCGATAAGCATTTATTAAGTCACTTCTGTGTGCCAGGCATGAAGCTAAGCAGTAGGTACACAAAGGAAAAGAGAAAATAGTTTCTGCCCACAAGGAGTTTCTATTTTAACGGCAAAGATAAAATATAAATTAAAACTTGCCGAATAAATACAGAGGAGATGAAAGCTAACCTTGGCAGGGGGGTGGAGGGGTGGACGGAGGCATGAGCAGCTGGGGAAACCAAGGAGGGCCTCCTGGAGGAGGTGTCACTTGAGCTGATTCTGAAAGAAAGTCAGGAACTCTAAAAGTTGGAGGCTGTGAAGAACACTATTAACAGGCCTGGGAAGTAGCCAACACAAAGGCACAAAGATGTCAACAAACCATTTTGGCAGCGCTTGGACTGTATGTCTTGCAAAGGACCCTAAGTTGTTAAAGACCTTACTAGTATATTTCTTCTCAGTTTGTGAAAAGATATAAGAAAAGAAATAAAGACTGGAGGGTGGAGTTTCCTCCCAATCAGTGGGTGTTCTAAGGATCTCTAGGGGGTGCAGAGAGAGGACACACAAAGAGAAAATATTAGGACTTTTTCCCAAGAGACGTATGGCACAGCAGGGCAAACATAGTATCTAATGGAGGGAGAGATGGGTATGAAGGATTTGAACCTGGACATTGATGGTAAAATGCTAGTTCAGAAGAGGGGAAGGTTTTTTTTGGAGGAGAAACAGTTCTATTTATTGAGTTTGGAATATGGGCCATCCAGTTAGAAATGTCCAAAAGGTAGTTGGTGATGTGGAACCAGAGCTTAGAAGAGAGATGAGGGCTAGAAATGCAGATTTCAGAATCATCTGCACATGTGTGATAATTGAACCCCTGAGCTAATGAGAGAAAAGACAGCCCATGATAAAGTTTTGGGAGATGCCCACAATTAATGGGAATGCCACGGATTAAGCTTCAGAAAAAGAGATTTAGAAGGAGAACCAAGGGAGAATGGAATCATGAAAAGCCAGAGAGAAGAGAGTATTCAGGAGGAGAAGGTGGTCGACAGTGTCAAACGATAATGAATTATCAAGAAGAATAAAGACAGAAAAGAGGCTATTAGGTCTGCAGTTAGGAAATCATTGGGAATTTTGGAAAGAGCAGTTTTGGTTTAATGATGAGACTGGAAGCCAGACTACAGAGTGTCTTCTCATCTTAATCTTGCTTTTAGTTAGATATTTTACTCTGACCTTTGCTCTAGCCAGCTGATGATTTCACTACACTCAGGTGGCTAACTCAGAAATTATTTCTATGTCAGTAATTTGTTATGATCTTATGATGGTTTCTCTAGGATGACAAAGTTTGAAGGTTATCTCAGGCTGGGAGTAGATTTATTGGTGCCCATGGCTGTCTGAGATGTGGTCAGTGACTTACTTCCTGGGATGATAGGTAACATGGTTTATACATTGTTGATCTATTTTAGTACTTGCATTATTTTAATCAGCAGGATGTAGAACTAATTAATTTTTGCGTGTATCCATCTTATCATCCAGAAAAAGGAAAGAAACCCACATCTTTTCATTTAGTCTAGAGATCATTGCATATACTAAATGATAGCATGGGACAGGCACAAGGAGCATACCGCCCAAGAAAAGAGATCCTTGTGAATTAGCTAGTCACCATGGCAACAACTGATCTGACATAGGTGATGCAACACTTTTGGATACCTCCATAGTGAGACTATTACAAAGGTGGGAAATAAAGACAATTGGATCACTCGACCTCAAACTGTTGGCCCAAAGAGGCAGAGTCCTTCCAGTTGGACAAACCTGCAACATACCCTGATTTAGGAATTGGGAGGGGCTGGGATAAATGTTACTGTCAGAGATTAAATATAAGCCTCTCCTTTCTCTCTTCTCTCTAGCGAGATGCACTGAATCGTTCCTTTCTCTCAAATACAGAAAAATCTAATCAGTTGGACAGATACTGGATGTTATCTGGTACCTAACCACATCCAGGACCATCATTTCTCTTCTTGAAGAGTATACTCATAATTCAGAGAGCTGGGTTTTATGGGGAATCTACAAACCTAGGATCCCAAACCATTGTCTCTTCCTCTGTGCTCACTTTTTCCTCCAAGTCATTGAGTATCAAAGTATATATTGATTTGGTTGAGGCAATAGGGTATGGTGGAAAAGGTGGTAGATTTAGAAGATTTAGATTTATAATCATAAGACTTGGGTTCAAATCTTAGCTCTGTCACTTAATTTCCCCTGTGATCTTGGGCAAGTCACTTTTTCCGGGAAGTCAGCATAGCATAGTTCAGGGAAAGACTATCCCCATTAATTACATTTCACTTTTTTTGGAGAATATGGCTGAGTAACTGACAGAGCCAGTCCGGTTGTCTGCATTTTGTTGGTCCAACATGTTCCTCTCTTTTCCCCATACCATCTTGATTTTGTCTCCATTTCTACGCAGAGGAGTACAGTTACATAGCAAAATGAAGCAAATGTTTCAATGGAATGTTTCATTCCACATGAATAAACTATTACCTCTGCCCATATGCACAAGTTAGATATTTTCCTGATTGCTTGTTTCTGATCATGTTGATGTGACCTAAGAGCGACAGAGTTAGCATCCATTTTAGTTTATATTTATGCTCTTTAACCCCAGGGTCTCAGAAAAACCTGGCATTGATGGCGTAAGCATTCACCAAAGCTCAAACTTAAGCCCTCTGATGCTTTGTTTCTACATTCTTTCCTCAGGGAACTCAGAACTTTAACCATCACCTAAAATATGATTCCTGGTTCTGTTCCCAACCTTCACATCCTCCCCAAACTCATCTATTTTCTAAATGCCTATTGGACATGTACACTTGACCATCATGTAGACAACCTTGTTAGACCAAAACTCTCTCTTTTTGCCCCTTGTCAAGCCAACTCCTCATCCTGACTTCTTTCATCATGGAAACTTGACTCTCCTAGTAACCCAGGCTCACTGTGTTTTTGAGTAGAATGGAGAGACTGAGGCACTATTGGATATAGAGGTGGGGGATAGAGGAAAGGTGCTCCAGGAGATTTCTCTTCCTGCTATACCAGAGCTATGCTATATGAAATACCTGATTAGAATGGAGGCTGTCACCCCAGTATTTCTATAATATATTAAAGGCAACCAGACAGGAGGAGGGATAGGTAGATGTTTGAAAAGGCAATGAATTTATCCCATGCTGTACATGTTAGTTACCAGTGAAGACTTCTGCAGGAGAAATGGGATAAAATAGATTATCAAGGAAATGAATGGTTGGAAAAGGAGATGGGCTACTTATGAGGCAGTCTAGTGCAGTGGAAAGAGTGATAGATTTTGAATAAAAGGATCTGGTTTCAAATATTGGCTCTGCTCTTTACTGCTTGGATCACCTTGGCCCTCATTTTTCTCAAACTCTCTTGGATCTCACTTTCCTTATCTGTAGAGCTAGGCAAGAGGATCTCCAAGGTCCTTTATAACCCAGTCTATATTCCCATGATCTTATGTGGCAAGAGTGAGGGATAAATGATAGACAGCTTGTATGTTACATTGGTACTCATGAGATATCAAGAGATCTTGGGGAAAACCATTACCTCTTGTGGAGCTCCTCTGCATGGCTTCTAGGATGACGCTAGAAGATAAGATGTTGATGAGTAGTGCTGTCTGTACCACTGGAAGAGTACTCCGCATTGAGAAGATCACAGATCCATTGAAATATCTATCCAATTAAGGAAAGCATCTCAACGTGCAGAATATATTTTCAAGAGAAACAGATTCTTAAGGTGCCTAAGTGCTAGATAAGGTCAGAGGGAGAGAATAATTCCATCTTGGTGATCTGATGGATATAAGTAAACAAGAAGATTATCCAGAGAGAGAAAACCAAGATGGTGAACATTATTGAGTTCATGTCATGTGGGAGGGGAGGGAGGGCACAATGGCTGTCTCCAGGAATTTGAAAGACTATAATTCTAATGAGGGGTTAGACTTATTCTGTTTCATCCCAAAAATAAAACAGGAGAAAAGAGTGCATCCTATAGAGAAATTGATCTAGGTTCAATGTCTGGAATACCTTTCAAACAATGAAAGCTATCCCAAAGTGGAATGGATTGCCTTGGTTAGTAGTGAGTTCCTTTGCATTAGGGCTTCAAGAAAAGAGTAGGTGATCCTTTGCTTGGAATGCTGCAAAGCAGTTAGTTGTTCATGTATGATTTGTATTAGATGAACAGTCATATCCTGTCTGACTCTGAAATTCTGTGCAATTCTGAAATTTTGTAATTCTTTGAATGAGAACATGTAGCCAGAAAAAAAATTGATGATGAATCTTGATAATCTATTTTCTCATTGACATAACTAGCAGAAGAAAAATACCTGAGAAATTCTGGGTAAAAGCAGGGTTGGAGAATTTTTATTAGCTTTTCATGTGTGCTGGTGGACCTTGCCATAGTTAGGACAGATAGTAGCTTGTATAACCTAAGATTATCCTATGAAGAAAGTGGAATCTCTAGGCAGCAGAAGGAATTGTAGCTTTTCAGATCTGGTTCTGATGTGCTCAGTCTTACTCTGTCTCAAGCAACCTGATTCCCTGAGGATATTCTGGCATTCAAAGTCCCCATGCAGAGCTCTAAAGGAAGGCTGTCACATTCAGACTTTGGCCTCTGAATAGGCTCCTTGGTAGCACTGTCTTCATTAAAAGCACATGGCCAAAATCTGTTCTGAGCTGCCCAGAATTAGCCTCAGCAAGGCTTGGGCACAGAAGGCTGTTCTTCTTTACAAGGCAGAACCTGTCCCTGCTTTTTCTCTCATTAGGTTTTTAAATGCAAAATCATAAGAGGGATTAAAAAAAAGACAATACACCGTCATGTTCCCCCCAAACTCTTGCCATCATCTTGCAACTAAAAGGAGATTAAAAAGGCATCATTTTGTTTGACATATACAGTATACAGTACTGTGGCCTATTAAATTCAAACAGAGATAAATAATGGGGGGAAATTTGCATCTACATTTCCATCAGGGTTAAAAACATTTAAATCCACTGTTGCCTGCCACTATAGAATAATGAATGCACCATTATGGACAGAGGCCCCACATTTGGCAAGGCCGGGTCTTGCTCTGGGTCTAATATTTTGTGAGCCATTTTTCCTCAAGCATGTAGTAATGGGCTTTAACTTTGCTAAGCTTTTCTGCCAGGCCCCCCGGAACCCCGCTGTTCTATTATATTGAACTTGTAAGCAGGACACTCTGCCAGGCTCACCCAGATTACCGCTGCAATAAGGGCCCTGCTGAGTGACTAGTGTCATGATAAGTGCTAGGGAGGGCGCACACCATCTTGGCATACTGTTCTCATCTTATTAAATTCAGCTTTGTGGAGGCAGGGAGTCTGCAGCTCAGTCTCACTGGCTCGAGCGCTGTCCAACTGCTACTGTCAGACAATATGAAAATGGGAGCTGCCGTAGCTCATGGCAGGTGCTGCATCACAGCTGAAAAAAAAAA